>CM024765.1:36494331-36846179 GCA_014218235.1 Colocasia esculenta | reverse complement strand
GAAAAGGGGGAGACTGCCCTCGATTTCATCAAGAGATGGAGGGATTTCAGCATGAGGTGTGATAATCCACCTAAACAGGAGGACGCCAGCACTACATGCCGTCGGGGCTTGGCGGCGGAAGTAAGTGAAAAGCTTTTGGGTACTAATATCAAGAGCTCGATCAGCTCAATGCTGTTGTGGCGGAAATTGAATGTTCTTCGCCATAACCCGACGTTTGGGGCCTTTAAAGTCCAAACCCAACCATGGTATGCAATCTCGCGAGAATCTTGGTCTCAGCCCTTCGAGAAACGAGAAGGCCGAGATGCCTCTTCAAGCAGGGTTGTCAGGATCTCCTTATTATACCTGAATATCATTTAAGTAAATGTAGTATTTGTAGTTCATTTACTTATAACATGTGAATAAGTACCCCCCATTTGAATCCACTAAAAATATCAAAAAAATCATCTCTTATCAATAAAAAGTCAACTCTCTCATCCAAGAAGAAAATCGTGATTTTGATGATTCATAATAATAGTGTTTCTAATCTCTCATAATTTGACCTATCTAAAAATTTCATAATTCAAATAAACCTAATAAAATACTAAAAATTAAAAGTCCGATGAAAAAAATCAAACGTGCATATGACTTCTCCAAGGAGCCACTCTCCTACTGACAGCAACTAAGTCTTAGTCATGGTCCACTGTGATATTCAGATAAATAAGATATTTTGCTATGGGTTCCCATGTCATGAATTAAATGTTTTTATGCTTAAAGTAAAATCCTCGGAGAGAAAAATGAAAATGCACATCCCAAATCCCAATTCCCACACTCTTGTTGTATGATATATGTGAACATATGTCATCTATGTTGAAACCTGAGAATGTATGCAATTATCTATGTTCCTTGAGGAATTATCTATGTGAACCTATGTGATCCACACTTTTATGTTATCCTGATCTCTCCGAGATCTCTTCTCTTTGACCCTCCCGAGACGAAGCCGAGATCCGATATGGCAAACCTTAAACCCAACAAGGAGCATGCCGTAGAGAAAGAAGTAAATGTTGTGGACTTCTCGCCTACGAACGGCCACAAAAATGAAGGGACTTCAGTCTTCAGGTGGCTCCGGGGGTAAGTCAAAAAGAAAGGCGCCTCCGGCACTCACATTAGCTGACCGTATGAAAAACTCCATATTCCTTCCTAAGGGAGCATACAAGGAAACTCTTTAACCTCTGCTTGAAGAATGAATTGATCAAGCTGTCGAACGTGAAAAGGCCTGATGAAGTGGATAAGACAGATGACCCCAATTACTGTCCTTACCACCGAATGTTGCAGCATACGATCGAAGACCGCT
This sequence comes from Colocasia esculenta, assembly GCA_014218235.1. Lineage (NCBI taxonomy): Eukaryota > Viridiplantae > Streptophyta > Magnoliopsida > Alismatales > Araceae > Colocasia > Colocasia esculenta. The sequence goes on along the minus strand of CM024765.1, from coordinate 36,844,849 downwards.
ATGTCTTCAAAATGAGGTGTAAAAATTGATCCAAAGCCAACTTATTACAATGCAATCAAGCCTAGTGGATCCTCCACAACCTCATAACCAGGGTCAGCAGAAGCAGTCGGCCAATGTGATCCATATCATGCCAAGACTTAGGACCAGATACACAGGAAAGCACTCCTTTGAACTCTCGACCTTCACACGGTCGGGGAGCCCCTCGTACCCAAGAACCCATGCGTCGGTAGATGCCAAAGCGATGCAGGGTCTCGAAAAGGGGTCCGTCATTACAACATGGCCAGCTTGAAATTTTGGGCCGCCTGAGGGCCATGGATGAACACCTGTCGGCCCTCTGTCATAGGCCTCATCATCAAACAGTTGTGTCTACATCCCTGATTCGTCCCCCATCTGGAGGATGGCATTGCGAAGGGTCTTCAAGTTCGACCGGGGATGTGATGGCTGAAAGATTGTATTCTTTCTTGCGTCGAGGAACCATGGCAATTTTTCGCGCATGCATTCGCAGAGGGCTGCTTTACCGACCAACACCGATATATACCCGATCAGGCTATTGTTCATACCATTGAGTTAGGGGTTATGACCTAGAGGACTGCTACACCTTTAAGGACTTGGTGGAATCCTGGATTGCTGAAGGAACAATTGATATGGGAAGTCTCTTAGTCAACCACACCGCAGCCCCACATCTAAAGGCGAATGAACCAAGCCGCCGACGTTGTCACCTATTCGGTCAACGTTATACACAAGACTACTGACAAAGAAAAGGCCAGGGAAAGGTTGTATAAATTCTTTATAATGGTGCTGCCAATGTCAATGCTAATGAAGCGGGACCTTCGAATCCACCACCTAGTGTACCTCCGACTGTGCAGACCAAAGCCAACCGAGTACATACCTTTCATAAACATCTGCTCCGGTTCTTGGCAGAGGCAGAAAGTGAGGTACCAGTGCCTCAACTCCAGAAGTGATCATGAATAGACCCCCTACTCGCCCTATAACAATATTTGATCATCAAAGGCCATGGGGGCAAGGTAACAGATGATTAGGAGCCAGGACCAGCCCGCTGGGAAAGTACCACAACAAAGCAGCACTTCGGCCGGGGACAGATGATGAACGTCCCTAGATCTCTTCATCAAAGAAGACTGATATTGTCACCCTTCTCTATCAGAGGGGTAAATACAAGTCCGTCGGGCAATGTGATCCACCAGGGAGCTTCAGGCCCAGATATTCATGAGGCTCGTCCTTTTTCAAATGCATGCACAGGTCAACTATGGGTTGTTTGTCCATGCCATACACCAGAACACGGATGATCCAACGCAGGAAGTTCCTCCATCTAAAGTGAATCAGCAAGCCGGGAGACCGGGTCACTGTTGCACCCAGGGATCCCTCACAAGTACAGTGATAGAAATGCTCCAATGGGTCCTCTGTGACCTGGACCAGATCAAGAGCCAACAGCTTAAACAAATGCAAGAAGTGGCTTTTATAAAGACCGCCACCTCACAGAAGCGGTAGATGCTGTAGTTCAAAATGTGGTATCTGAAAGCCCATCTGCAGGACATCAACTGGCACAGAATTCTATGCCCAGGCGACCTACCTCTGTGCTCGGCCCTAGCAACACTCGATGCCCAACCTCCAATGGGACCTCATCAACGTCCCACCTTGAGGACAACTTTGCTCTGAGTACTTCTGGGGGGAATTTTTCTTTGATTGTGGTCAGTGTCAGTCTGGGTCCCAATGGAGCAGAAGAGGAACAGTCACCTGATAATACGCCCCTCTGGCAGAAGATGCTTCACAGTCCCCGACGGACTACCTCCTCGGCAATTTTCTTTCCGAAAAGAAGGTACCAACAAAATATTAATATCCTTCTTAAGCTGGTTGAATATTGGCACTGGGCTCACAGGCTATCTGCACAGAGGCAGAAAAGAATCACCCTTCATACTGAGAATACCATTGCATGGTGTCACATCACACCAATGAGTGCCAGACAGTGCAGACCTTAATCGAGGTCTTCGTCCTGCATGGAGAAATTGATACCCATGGGAATTTCACCAGAAGTATGCATTCTAGACTTTTAATGGAAGGAATTATAGGCCAATTTGGCTTTGTAGAAGATCATTATAAGGTTAAATGGCCAGCTTTACGTGTTGGAGCCCCTATTCAGCTTGGGAGCTCACTGGGCGATCAGGTTGAGCAGATCTCGAACCACGTTCCTAAACGAAAGAAAAGTCCCAAACCGCCGTCGGGCCCAAATCTGACCTTAACTCCCCCAGGGCTCCGAAATTCAAAAGCAAAACTCAAAGAACAAATTTCAACAGATATAAATTGAGGTGACAACTGTGAAAAAGGCTGTAAAGCAAAAGGCCATGAAGGAACTGTTGAATTGCATTCAGGGCAAAGCAAGGAGACAAGCCTTAAGAAACTGAACCTCAATCAAAATTTTATCGGGGTCAGGCAGAGCAGCAATGGGGAAAAATTGTGAAACCTACTCCCAAGCTGGGTCGAAAAGGTCGTCTGGCCAGAAGAAGCAAAGTCATCTCTCATACAAGTCAACAGAATCAGATCAAGTTTGAATCAACCGACATGGCTCCGAGCAAAGCTTGAAAGGGCAAAGCAAATCTGACCCTCCCAAATCTGACATGCAGGCAGGTCGAAGATAGACAAAATAAAAGGCCTATCATAGGTCTGAATTCTCAAATTGAAGACCCTTCCATAGCTGAATTCCAAGAATTGCCTCTCCACATCATTGAGCAGGCGATTGATGCCACTTTCCCAGCTCTAACATAGAAGCCAATTGGGTCTTATGACCCCGAAAAGCAGTCCAACCCAATTCACAAAAGGGGACTCCATACCACCACCCAGATACAGGGGCATCTCTCAACCTCCTACAAAAGCCGATGTCCCTTCTCTGACTGAGTTTGCTTGGGCAAAAAAGGCAGGAGAAGACAGGCAGAAAAGTTTGAAGAGAGTGGTTGAAGAAGCTAGCTCTGAGCAAGCCGCCTTAATGGAGGCCCAAGAAAATTGGACTCCTTACAAAGCTTAATTAATTGATGAATTGGAAGAATAATTCCTTTCCAGGCCTTCCAATGTGTCCCTTTGGACATACATTCTTAGGAAGAGATGGACGCAAGACTAGGCTTAAGAACTGGCTTCGTCAAATGCTCCAATCAAGCTTAGGAGGCGAGAAGCTCCCTTCGCCGGAAGAATGGCCATCTTTTATAAAGTTGATGAAATTACCATTAAGAAGTTGGAAAAATGCTGGAAAACTTCTCCGTATATGGTATTAATACCGCCAGTCGAGAGTTTGTTGACCTCAGTGGGCAAGTCAGTCACGGCGACCTATCAACGTCGCGGTCGAGGCAGAGGCAGAGGATGACAAACAAATTCCACCCCACCGCCTCGGGGAAATTCTAATCCGCCGAATACAGATAAAGTGATAATCTTCCGCGGCGAAGAACCTGAACCTACCCTGAAGTGGAGATACGGGCAATTCATTTATATTTGACCCTTCAGATGAGAGGAAATGGCGCCTAAGCCCCCAAGAGAAACCAGCAGATCACGTTTATTCAGTCTGGCCCCTCTGTCAGGACAACATTGAAACATTGCCCCTGGGAAGACTCACTGGCCCCGTTGTTCAATGAAAAGCCAGGAGAACAACCAGAAACTGCAGAAAATGGTAGACTCAATATCAACCCAAATCCTTGGTGCAAATGATCGCACCATTGGATCAGGTTCGGGCTAAAGCTAATGAGAAATCATCACAACAAATTGAAACGGTTTCCTGCTAATGTAACTGTGTGGGATGCCATTACCTAGAGTAAAAGAATTAAGGGAAGCCCTCGTGAAGATACTCTAGGAGCCCGAAGTCTATGAAACACATACGTGAAATCCAGCCGAAGCTTATGAGGCGTTGACTGCAGAGGTCACTTCTCAGATAAGGATATGTTGCTGTCCTCAACCGTGCCATAATCGCCCCCTCTATATGCAAGGCAAAGTCAACGGGCATGAACTCACCGGATCTTAGTTGATCTTTGGGCATCGGTCAACATAATGCCCCTCAAGGACCTTTGAATCTCTATACCTAGTGCCCTATCTATAGATGGTGAACGATGTAGAATCTCTGGGTTCATCAGAATTCAGAAAATGCCCTAGGCAGATAAAGTTGGAGCCACTAAGGGCTGCATTCTATATCATTAACGCCAATACTTCATACAAGGCTTTGTTGGGGAGACCCTGGCTTCATGAAAATTGGGTCATCCCTTCCAAACTCCACTAGTGCATTAAATATGCAAAGGCGGGGAGCAAAATACATGTAACGTAATCGGGCTCCTTTTCGGCAAATGAATGCAACTTGACCGATGCCCAGCTATACTTTGGTGAACCTTCCGTTGAATTGTCAAGTCAAAGAAAGAGAAAGGCAAGCAGCAAATCAGAAGAAGATGAGGATACAGAGGGGCTCTTTGTGGTGAACAAAGATCTCCTGAAAATACACCGTTGAGTCTCCAAACTGATGCTTCGGAGGCAATGCCAAATCAACCAAAAAGGCAAATCAACTTTGAAGCAATGTGATTGGCCAACCATGATAGAAGCATTTCTCTACCACCGACCTTCATACAGCTGCCTTTCCGAAGAGAAGAATAAAAGTTGAAAGATTGAGGTTTTTATCGTCACACATCAGACGAAGAAAGCAGAAGAGGGGCGAAGAAATCAAGCCCATTGTTTTCTATAGGGGAGATTTAGTCCCCAGTGTGGGGGTGATGACTTCGGTTGGAAGATAGGCACCCCAGACCATCCTTAACCCATAGAAGAGATGGATGATATACCCCAGCATATTAAGAAGCTATGTCAGAAGCAGAAAGTCTCGCAAGCGGAAGAAGCCTCCCAACACAATATTTCCATCAATTGTGGAACCCAAAGCATGTCCGGGGGAACCGTCTTCTCTAAGAAAGACACAAGAGGCTCGGTTACGACCGAAGGCCAAATTTTGAAGTCTACTATGCAGTCATACCCCGTCGAATGATGAGCAATCGGAAGGGGAACAACTTGACTCTACAAATGAAGAACAAGAACAAGGGATTAACCCACACCGTAGGTGTGCTACCACCTCAAGAAATTCCTGAAGAAGAAGATCAGCAATCTGGACAGCTATTGCTGACATTTAGAACATTATGATGTGTACGCGCCCACTCCCGATGAAGATAAGACTTCATCGATCTACACAGCCAGCCCTGCGCGAACTTGAAGATGGCGGATAGGCAACTATAGATGAATTAATTAAACTCGATCTCGGGAGCCGGGGGATCCCTGACCGATCTTTATAAGTGCTCTTCTCGATGAGGAAGAGAGGCAGTCATACAAACAACTCCTTCTGGAATATAAAGACTGCTTTGCTTGGACCTATAAAGAGATGCCTGGCCTAGATCGTTCTAATGGCTGACATGAATTGTCAATATTCGCAGAGGCTATACCAGTGAAACAACCTAAAGACACATGCGTCATGAGTAGAACTCAAGGTCAATGCTAAGGTCGACAAGCTCTTGGAGGTGGACTTTACGGAACCATGCATGTACCCAATTTGGCTCGCCAACATAGTCCCTGTGAAGAAGAAGAGCAGCCAAGTTTTAATCTACATCGACTACAGGGACTTGAATAAAGCTTGCCCAAAGGATGACTTCTCAGTCCCGATCACTGAAACTATATCTGATATGACCACAGGACATGAAAGATTGTCCTTCTAGACGGGTCGTCAGGCTATAATCAAATCCGCATGACCGTTGAGAACAAAATATACACTGCTTTTAGATCCCCCAAAGAGATTTTCAACTACACAATAAAATGCCCTTCAGCTTGAAAAATGCTGGCGCCACCTATAAGAGGACCATGACCAAGATCTTTGATGAGATGATTCACAACTTGGTGAATGCTATGTTGATGACCTGGTCGTCAAATCAAAGAGACAGGAGGACCATCTGGCAGATCTACTACAGGTCTTTGACAGGCTTCGCCAATATCAATTGAAAATGAACCCAATGAAGTGCGCCTTCGGCGGGTCAGTGGTAAATTCCTCGGCTTTATTATCAGATACTGGGATAGAAATTGACCCGGACAAAATCAAAACGATCCGAGATTGCTACCACTAAAGAATATAACTGAGCCGAGATCACTTCAGGGCAGGCTAGCTTACATTAGGCGGTTTATCTCCAACCTCTCAGGGAGATGCGCCCCTTTGGCAAGTTGATGAAGAAGGGAGCACCATTCATATGGGACCAGGAATGCCAGAACGCCTTTGATCAAATCAAGGACTATCTGCTCACCCCTTCTATTTTGGGGGTACCAGTGAAAGGAAAACCCCTCATCCTCTACATAGCTGCCATGGATGCTTCGCTGGGAGCTTTATTGGCTCAAAAAATAAAAAAGGCAAGGAACAACCCTTATAATTATCTCAGCAGGAAGCTTGTGGGCCCTGAACGCCGTATCCACCTATGCAAAGGTGTGTTCTGGCGTTGTCTTTGCTGTGAAAAAGATGAGACATTACCTACTGTCCCATCCAGTGGAGCTAATCTCAAAGATAGAACCATCAAAGTCCTTCTCAATCAGCCCATGTTGTCAGGAAGACTTGGAAAATGGGCTCTACTCCTCATGGAATTTGATATTAAATTTATTCCACAAAAAGCAATTAAAGGCCAGGGGATGGCTGATTTCTTAGTAGCACATCCGCTCCCAGCGACTCTCCCCTAATTTTCAACTCCCTAAAGAAGACACACTCTTACCTCACTAAGAGGTAGAAGGCCAAGGAGAGACTACTCCTCAAAAAGATGAGAGGCTCTCACTATTAATTTGCCATGTTGGGAGCTCTATTTTGATGGCACCTCCCGATGATCAAGCAAGAGGATAGTTCTACGACATTTACCTCGGGAGCAAGCATCGTCCTGGTCACTCCACAGGGGGGAATCCTCCATAACTCCTGTGCCCTCATGAAACCGTTGACCAATAATGAGGCAGATATATGAAGCACTAATTTGGGGCTCCAGTTGGCACTTGAAGATGAACATCAAATGCATCAAAGTCTATGGGACTCTCAACTGAACTGATTGTCCGACAAGTCATGGGGGCTTATGATGTCCGGAAGCAAGAGTTAATCCCTTATCATACCATGGTGATGAAGCTCAGAGAGAGATTCTACTTGTTTGAGATAGGCTACGTTCCTAGAAGTAAGAACTCTCAGGCGGATGCCCTGCCAAGCTAGCTTCTGCCATAAACTTCCCCTCGAAGAGAGCTAGATATAACTATCAGACATAGGAGGCTCATGCTCAGTGTGCTTGAGGAAGAATCTGAACCAGAAACTTTAGAGGTTGACACTCTTGAAGAAGATAACGTCACCCAAGAAGAAGATTGACGTAAGCCCATTATCAAGATAAAGAATGGCTGGCTACCCCTAGACTGGGCAAAAAGAGTACAGTTGTTGCGAAGGGCGACATCCTACCAATTAATAGCCGATCAACTCTACAGGCTCGTTCATGAAAAGGACAAGTCTGTCCTCCTAAGGTGTCTCTCCCCGAAGGAGGCGAAGGCTATTATGTACGAAGTCCACTCTGCGCTATGTGGCGCGCATCAAGCAGGAGACAAAATGAAGATAAATATCAGACTGAAGGGGTTCTATTGGCCCACCATGTATACAGACTATAATCAATACACCCGTACATGTCATGAAGTCAGGCTTTTGGTCCAATACCAAGGAGGCTCCTAATTCCCTTCATCCAATGGCACCTACATGGCCATTTGCAGAATGGGGAATGGACATTGTGGGACCATTCCCACAATCTTCTAAAGAGCATAAATTCATATTGGTTGCAACTGATTATTTTTCCCGATACGCTGAAACAGTTCCCTTACGGGAGGTGACATGAGAAACCATGGCCAGATTTGTCAAACAACCATATAATTACAGATTTGGTACTCCTAGCAGAATCATTTCAGATAACGGCACGCCATTTAGAAAAAAGGGTATATGCACTCGCGGTCAATTCCACATACATTGGAGGACATCGACTGTCTACAATCCACAAGCCAATGGCATAGCAGAAGCCTTCAACAAACTTTATGTAAGCTCTTTTGCCAAGATAGTCGGCAGTCGCAAGCGTGATTGGGGAGAAAAGTTGTATGAAGCTCTCTGGGCATACCGGACAGTCTATAAAACTCCTACTGGATGCTCGCCATTTTCCTTGATATATAGGGCAAAAGCTATGATCCCGATTGAAATTGAAATGTCCTCCTATCGGGTAGCTGTTCACACTGGCCTACAACCTCAAGAACAAAATGAGATAGAAAGAAGGCTGGAAGAATTGTCCAACTTGGAAGGAAAATGGTTGGAGGCCTATAAACATCTCCAAGCATATCAAGCCCAAATGACGCGAGCAAATGATAAGCTAGTCAAGCTTCGGGTGTTCAAGAAAGATGACCTTGTAATGGTCAAAGAAAAAGAAGTCGCAGGTCGTCAGCTGGTAAACTTTGACCTAATTGGCATGGACCTTATTGTCACAGAAGCCTATGAAGGGGGCAGATATATACTCGTCGATAGCAAAGGAGAAAAACCTTTTCCCCCGTTGAATGGCAAACATTGAAAATATACATGCCCCGAACACGAATTTCCAGAGCAATTGTCATGAGGTAAATGTTGGAAAAAAAAAAATGGGGCTTAAAATAAGATCCCTCGGCTGACTTAGCCATGCCCATGATAAGTGTGGCTAAGGGTAAAAAAGCCTAAAATCCGACTAAGGCGAAAACCCGAAAGGGCGCCTCAGGCAAAAATGGGTAGCCCCTCAACATGAAACCCGTAAGGGCGAGTTGGAAAAGTTAGAAGGGGGCCAATCTTGACGAAACCCGAAAGGGCATGAAGTTGGTAATGAAAAAAAGTGAAGAATGAAGAATGACCAACAGATGGGGAATCACTATATACCCCATTTTATGTGCTTATCCTTGTCCCACCATGGCAACCATTCCCTCAATCTAGAACCATAAAGGTCAGCCGAAACCTTGATCCCAAATTCAAAACCTTTGCCCAATAAACCGCAAAGGTAGGTCAGAGAGAAACTTCAAACCTCTAGCCAAAAATATGCCAATCCTCAAAAACCAAAACCTTTGGCCAACAAACATTAAAGGTAGGTCAAGTCCAGGAAAGTTGGATCCTAAATCTTTGGCCAGAAAACCATCAAGGTAGGTCGGGGTTAGATCACAAATCCTGAATCCTCAACTATCAAGCCATGAAAGCCAGCTAGCGAACTCTTAAGCAAGGTTTGACGGATCGCGATTCGAACAGAATCAGGTTCTCCCTGATTCGGTTCGATTCGCATGGTCCAATTCGCATAGGATTATTATATATATTATATTTATGTATGTGTGTGTGTGTATATTACCCATAGGGGAACACAATTTCCTCTTCATACCTTATTTAAATTCCATATCATTTAAGTAAATGTTATAATTTGTTGTTCATTTACTTAAAATTACATGTAAGTAAATGTTATAATCTGTTGTTTCATTTACTAACATATTACATGTAAATAAGGAAGTACCCCCATTTGAATCCAATAAAAATATCAAAAAAATCATATATCCTTAACTCTCCCATCGAAGAAGAAAATCGCGATTCGGTAATTTTAGCAAAATGCTAACTTTCTAATCTCTCATAGTATGCTTGGCACTGATATTCTCTGTCAAGAAATTACAGCAGTATCTATTGGCCCATCAAGTCAGCCTCATCTCGAGGATGGACCCGCTAAAAGCACTCCTCACCCAACCTGTGTTGTAAGGGAGGATGGGAAAGTGGGCCCTACTCCTTATGGAGTTTGACATCACCTTCGTCCCCAGGAAAGCCATTAAGGGACAAGGCATGGCGGACTTCCTGGCGGCACACCTGCTCCCGGCAGGCTCTCCCTCGAGTTCAAGCTTCCCGAAAAGGAAACACTCTCGCCCCCTCAAGGGGAGAGGACTCAACAAGAAGAATCCCCCATTCAAGAAAGCGGAAATACTCTTGCTATAGAGTTACCACATTGGGAGCTCTATTTTGATGGTGCTTCCCGGATGTTCAAACAAAATGACGGCACCACAACTTATACCTCCGGAGCGGACATCGTCCTTGGTGACTCCACAGGGGAATCCTTCACAACTCATGCGCCCGCCCTCATGAAGCCATTGACCAACAATCAAGATGAATATGAAGCATTGAGTGGGACTTCAATTGGCCATCGGAAATGGGCATCAACTGTATAAAAGTTTATGAAGACTCACAATTGGTCATCCTCGAAATGGGCATCAAATCTTAGCCAGCAAACCTAAATGGTAGGCTAACCTATACCTCTTGGCCAGTAAACCACAAAGGTCGGTCGAATCATGTTCTTCTTAGCCAACAAACCAAGAAGGTCGGCTAAGCCATGCCCCTCTTCAGCCAGCAAACCGAAACGGTAGGCTAAACTATACCCCTTAGCCAGTAAAACCAAAATGGTAGGCTAACCCAAATTCCTTAGCCAACAAACCAAAATGGTAGGCTAACCCATATGCCCCTTCTGGCTAATAACCACAATGGTAGGCCAGATTAAACCCTTAGCCAGTAAACCTAAAGGTATGCTACACCTTTCCTTGGCCAACAAACCAACATGGTAGGCCGAGTCAAATCCCTTAGCCAGCAAACCAAAAGGTAGGCTAAGTCAAATCTTTCCTGAGCCAATAAACCGCCACGGTAGGCCAGGTCAAATCCTTTAGCTAGCAAACCAAAATGGTAGGCTAACCCAATTTCTTAGCCGGCAAACCAAAATGGTAGTCTAACCTATATCCCCCCTGGTCAACAAACCATAATGATAGGCCAGGTCAAATTCCTTAACCAACAAACCACATGGTATAGGCTAAGTTCAAATGACAAATCCCAAGCTTCAAAAAAAAAAAAAAGAAAGAAAAGGGACTAAAAATAGAGATGTCCCGGCGAACTTGCTCATTCCCCAAAAGAAATGTTCAAGAGAGTAAAAAGGCCCCAAAACCGGCTGGAGTGAAAACCCGAAAGGGACATTTCAGGCAAAAATGGGTAGCCCCTCAGTGTGAAAACTCGAAAGACGCATCGGAAAAATCTAGAGGGGATCATCTCCAGTGAAAACCCGAAAGGGCGCTTGAGAAGGTAATGTGAAAAAAAAAAAAACAAACAAACAAACAAAGAACAAAACAAGCAAATGGGTCCACCCGTCAAGCAATCCAAATATGAAGTAGTCGTTGAGCAAAGCCAAGAAGGCCAGCCTCAGCAGTAGAATTTTACATCAAATCTTGAAGAAAGTAAAAAAAGGCACAATTCAAGAGGAAGATGTCAAGTGAAATCTCGGAAAAAGCCAGGAAGGCAAGTCTCAGAAGAAAGGTACCGAATCAGGTCGAGGAGCAAAGCCCAGAAAAGGGAAGCTTTATCGACTAAGTATCAAAGTTTGGTTGTTGAGCAAAGCCAAGAAGGCCAGCCTCAGCAGCAGAATTTGCTTCAGATCTTGAAGAAGGCCAGAAATGCAAAATTCAAGAGGGAGATGCCAAATGAAGTCCCGAGAAAAGCCAGGAAGGCAGTCTCGGGAGGAAGATATAAGATCAAGCCAAAAAGATAAGCCTCATCAACCAACTGATAAGCCGTTAAGCGAAAGCCAAAAAAGTAGGGCTCAGCAGCCGGGCTCCAACCCAATCTTGAGCAAAGTCACAAAAACAAGTCTCAGGAGAAAATATCAAATTAAGCCGTTGAGCGAAGTCAAAAGGGCAAGCCTCACCGGTCAAATCTCCAACAAAATCAAATCCTGAGCGAAGCCAGAAAGGCAAGCCTCTGAAGAAGGATGTTGAAATCAAGTTCCTGAGTAAAGTCAAAAAGACTCAGATGAAGAAAGTCAAGGTCAGCTCCGAACAAAGCCATAGAGCGACTCTTCAATAAAAGTCACCCGTAGAGTCAACCTGGTGGAGCGGGTCCATGTTACTTCTCTGAAGTGATGTGCGCTCTCCTAGGTCCTCTTTTGAGAACTCTTGAGTTGAAAAGATATGAAAAATATGCAAGCAATGGGAGCTAATGGCTCAGCGTGAGGAGCATAGCAGGCTTGATCGCCAGCCCAAACTGCAACAAGAAATCGTTATCCAAGTTGCTGGCGACGACGCTGCACAAATGTTCAAGCGCATTGTTGTGGTTTTCAACCCGATTCCCCGCCAAGTCATTAAGACCAGGGTAGAGTTTGAAAATCGCCACGGGACGTTCTGCCTTCGTCATCGACTCCGACACACATCCAGTGTGGGGGCATTTGTTGACACCGAAGAAACCACAAAAAAAAGAACCCCCCCCCCCAAAAAAAAAAACCAGCCACACCGCAGGTCAACCCCCGCCGGGGCCCGCGAGCGCCGTAGGCCACCCGCGTCGGGCGCCCCGCGCGCAAGGCCACCCGCACAGGGCTCCCCGCGCAAAGGGTCACCCGTCGGCCTACCCGGCGGCCCTGGCCGTCCCGCTGGTACCCCTCCGTCCGGGGGTTTGCGCGCCATCCCACCTCCGCCGGTCCCTTAAACCCCTATAAATAGGGGTAAGGGCCATGAAGAAGGGGGCCTTTTTTCCGAAAAACTTGATGAGACTTCTCCTGCTTGGCTGGGAGATGAAGTCCCCCTCCTTTGGGGGGGGGGGGAAATGTTTGTTCTCATATGAAGACCCCCCATGTGGGCCCCAGTTTGTGTAAAATTACACAAAGCCTCTGGGGAGAAAAAGTTTGTGCATGTGTGTAAAATTACACATATATCCCATCTATGGGCCCAAGTTTGTGTAAAATTGCACAAAGCCCCCTGGAGTATAAGTTTGTGTATGTGTACATCAAAAAGTACACATACACCCCTGCTGCCCGGAAATTGCAGAAATACCCTGCTGCCCCAGAAAATTACAGAAATGTCCCCGTGAAGGAGAAAATTGCAGAAATGTCCGGAAATTTGCAGGAATACCCCTGCTTCCCCAGAAAGTTGCAGAGGTGTCCGGAAAATAGAAGACGCATCCTGCTGTCCTGAAAATTACAGGAATACCCCTGTTGTCCGGAAAATTGCGGATAATCCCGACGGCGGGGAAAATGGCAAAAATAGCCTGACGGTCCATGCCTCTTGTCCAACCCGATGGAGTGGGACCCACGTCACTTCTATGAAGTGGCGTGCGCTCTCATGGGTGTGACTTGAAGCCGGATCATGGGGAGTTCTCGGGAAACGTCACCAAATGGCGGAGAAGTCCAAGCAAGCCGATAAATGGTAGGAGCATCCGGAGAAGGTCAAATCAATGACGAAAATACCCGGAGCCGCTCAGAAAAGTCAAGAAATAACGAGAGGGCTGGCTTACGCCGTTTGCACGGCCCGGTGGAGCGGGAACCCACGCCGCTTCTATGAAACTACGTGCGCTCTCCTGGACACGGCTTACGTATGCCACTCCAAGTCTTGAGGTTGTCAAATAACGGCAGAACCCTTGTACATGTCGAGACATGGCCGAAAGCTCGGGAGATCAAGATACGACCGGAAAGCCTCGGGGACGAATCGATCGAGCCTGACCTTCGGCGCGGAGAGAAGAATCGCATGCTCGTTTGTGTTGAAGGGAGAAGGGAAATACCTGTCTCCGTGATCCGTCCGTGTTTGCACGTGCGCCGGCCCCCTCCGTGCTCCGTCCATGCTTTGCGACGTTCGAGGAAGAAGACACCACAGGTCATATATAAGACCCGATATTTGTAAATAAGTCCTTCCGTGTTTAAAATAATACGTGCGAAGGCATGTTGATGTAAACACCCAATGGAGGCATAAATACCCCATTGAGGAAATACACGTAAATGTCATAAATATATTTGAGGACGCTTGTGGAAATTTACTTGTCTAATTTCCTTAAATTTTGGCATAAGGTCTTTTAACAAACGTATTGCGTCGAAGGTATTCGGGTTTTTACCCGATGTAAATGAAACAACGACTCCGGTCGGTGGGGAACGGTCCAGTACACGATCACTCCAATCGCCTAAAAATACGGACGTGCGCGCGGAAAAAATATAAAATATTCGAGGGCTCCAGGTTTATTACCGGTGCACCTCGTAAAATAAATTTCTTTGTCTTTTATTGCAAATAGTTGGCACGCCCGAAACGCACACGTCAAATTTAAAAAGAAGACGTGCGTGCGTCCGCGTCACGTCGAAAGATGAAAAAATAAAATTTCTGTGTTCCACAGTCTGGCACGCCCAGTGGGACTGTTCCTGCCTTCCATGCATACGTAAAAAGACCTTATGCCGAAATAAGATATATGATGACTAATATCCACACTGTTGGTACAAGAGGAGCTGAAGTCGAAGCCCACCTCCACCTGCAACCTCAAATCAAGCAAATGGCCGCAGTCACCTACGGTCCGCTAGTCGTCGCGAGCCACGCCAAATGTGGCTACCTCACCACCCCGTTGGTGTTCGGCGACTTCCTCGCTGTGGTCGAATCCCCCTACTTCCTAGGGTGGTCCCCGCCGTTCAAGCAGCACCAACGGCGGCGCCAAAAGCTACAGCAGCCTGGGGCATCAAGGCCGAGTGTTCTCGGTAAACACCATCTCTTGCGTCGCAGTCCTTAGAAAATAGGGACAGCGCCAGGGAGCAGGGGCAGCAAGCCCCGAGCAATCGTCTCCACTCCAACAAGACCGTGCTCGTCGGAGCCATCCGCATCCGGCTCGATGGAGGCGAGCCGATCATGCCGCGGGACAAAAGCGTCCCTACAGTGCCAACCTCCAACAAATTCACTCCCCTCCAGGGGATGCGGCAAGACAAGCGAGACTCCCCAAAAGGATCTCGATCGGGCGGCGTCCAGCTCAGCGCCCTAACAGCCTCGCAAAAGAGGCAAATGTGGGTCACCAAGCAGGAGGCCCGCCAAATCAAATAGGACAGAGCGAGCCAACCCGCCGAAGACCCCAAGAAGTCAACACCCGAGGAAAAAAAGCTCGGGACCCCGAACCTCCTCGTCCTCGCAGACAGAAAAGGAGGGGCGTTTACCGGAAGCCCAACTTTGTCTCAGCCCAGGCGGAACCTACCTCAGGGGGAGACGCGAGTGGCACTGAAGCTTCCGCACCTCGAGTCTCAGTCTTCGAAAGACTGAGCACCTCAGTCTTCAGCAGAGTGGGGGCAGCACTCCGCCCAGGCGCAGAAAAGGCCAAAAAGCGAAGAGCGCTGCGGACACCTGAAGAAGGTGAAGGAATAAAGATCTTCACCTGCTACGCTTCCGGAAGGGACGTAGCTGAGCCATCCGGCGTCCCCACTGGTGTGGCTAGGGTAGATGGACTCGGCCGAGAGAAGCGAAGCTATCTTCGATACGCTCGGAATATTTCCCGAAGACCCCTTCAAGGACAACCAGCGGTCAGGCTGGACCCTCGAACTAGGGGCAAGTCATCGAGCCCCAATTCGAGCATGATCGAAGGTCGCTCCCGGGCTAAATCCAGGAAGACCTTGAAGGAGGGGAAGAAGACGAGGTCGCAAGCCTCCATCTCGGTGATCAACAACTTCCGGCTGACAGAGAACCACCCGAAGTATTCCTCATGCCGTCGACCAGAGAGTTGCTTTTCAGGCGATGACGGATGACGCCAAATATGAAGTCATACAGCGCTGGCAGACTGAAATGGCCAACCTCATGATGGAGAGGGGGTAGCAGGCAAGGGCAGACGCGCCACATCGTCAGGTGCGACGGCAACCAAAATACTCAGAGAAGACATCAACAAGGCGACCTGCCCGATGTCAACCCGCAAGCAGCCGCGGCCAACGATTACACCGTCGATCCGGCCCAACAGTCGCGCAGGGGCATAAACTGCCAAGCCTCCGTAGCTGAAGATATTGTGGCCCAGCGACGGATGATCGAAAAGATTGTGGATGACCCCTTTGCTCAACAAGGCGAGGGGACTGCCACTGTGGATCTATACAGTGTGTCGTACCCTGTCCACCATCAGTTCAAGAAGCTACCACGAACTGCCCCAAGGCGCCGAAGTTGCAGAAGTTCGACGGGCATGGCTCACCTATCTCCTCTGTTACTTCGCAACATCCTTAACGGGTACTGCTTTCCAGTGGTACTCGAGGTTGAGGCCCAACTCCATTGTTGACTGGGTCGACCTCTAAAAGAAGTTCATCAACTGTTTCCAAACGACCGAAAGAAAGGTGTCGCTAGTAGAGCTATGCTCCATCAAGCAGAGGAAAGAAGAAACGGCACTCGACTTTATCAAGCGGTGGCGTGACTTCAGATGAGGTGCGACAATCTCCCGACGCAAGAAGATGTCAAACCATCTGTCGGCGGGGCCTGGCGGCTGAAGTAAGTGAAAAGTTGTTGGGTACAAATATCAAGGGCTTTGACCAGCTCAACTCAGTTGTTGCAGAGATCGAAATGTTCTTCACCGAAAACCCGGTGCACTCTCCGTCCAGAAACAAGCCAAATAAGGAGCCCGCCTCTGGCAAAGAGGTCAATGTTGTGGACTTCACCCCGAAGAGCCAGGGAAAGAAGATCGTGGTCTCTGGCGCTCCAAGCAAGAAGGCGGAAGAAAGACCGCCTCCGACATCATTGCCTGAGCGTATGAGCACGCCTTACTCCTTCAAAAAGGAGCATACAAGGAAGCTCTTCAAGCTATGCATGGAAAATGAACTGATCACACTCCCAGGGCCGAAAAGATCGGCGCGAAGTGGATTAGGTGAATGAGCCAAACTATTGCCTCTACCACCGCATGCGGGGGCACTCCATCGAGAGCTGCTATGTCTTCAAAAACGAAGTACAGAAGCTGATCCAGAGTCGCCTCATTTCAATGCAAGGCAACTTGGTTGACCCTCCACAGCCCCATGCTTGGGATCAGTCAAAACAATCGGCCAACGTCATTCATGTCAATGCGCCGATCCCCGATCCGGAGGACCTCGAGGCAAATCCACGGGACTCTCAGTCCACAAATAGGCGCGAGAACCATCATTTCTCGACCCCTGGACAGAGATCGTTGCCGAAGGCAGTGCAAAACCTTGAAAGGCAGGTTCAATCACTGCGGCAAGGTCAACGCCAAACGCTGATATACTTGAGGGTATGGGACGAAAGCCTGACCGCCCTCCGACAAGGACCCCCAGTGCTTGCAACCACGCATGCGCCCCCGACTCGTCCCCCGTGCGGGGGATGGCTCTCGGAGGAGTCTTCCAAACCCGTCTGATGATAAAGTTGTTGAAAGATTATATTCTTTTCCGTGCCATCGGACACTGGCACTTACCGTACCTGCTTGCGGGCAGGGCTATTAGGCTGCCAACCGCCAACAAGCATCCCGCCAAACTATTGCATATACCATCAAGCCGCGGGACATGACTTGGAGGACTGCCACGTCTTCAAAGACAAGGTTGAAGCATGGGTCAACCAAGGGGTTATCGACCTGGGCAACGCCCGTGTCGACCCGCCGCAGCCTCATGTTTGTGAATAGGCGAACTACTCGGATGACGTTGTCACCCATTCGGTCAACATCACCCAGCCGCCTGAAGTCTATCCAGTAGTGGCATTCGTATTTTCGGAGCCGGGGATGATGGAAGCTGGCTCCTCCAACGCAGCCCCCACCCAGTGGTATCCAGGGTGGCGAATCTCCCACCAGAATCGCTTTGCAACTGGAATATCGGGAAGATTTTCGAAAAGCTCCTACAGCAAGGCTGAGTAATGGCACATGAGGCCACGACATACACCGAGGAAGAGATAAACCACCCCATGTATTGCCAGTACCATGCCATGCTGTTGCATCCCACGGACAGATGTCCGATTGTCCGAGATTGGATCGAAGCCCTCATACAAGAGGAAAGATCGACTGGGAAAAACTCCACGGTCGTGAAAAAGGCCAGGGAAGCAGCCCAGCGGGAGTTTGAGTAAAGTGACTTATGTACTTTGCAAATCTCAAAGCCCCTGAAGTTGATGAACAGGGGTGGCTTATACTGCCAACGCGGTCTCCAGCCAACATGAAGGCCTGGCAGAAGAAGTTCTGCGGCAACCTCCTCCGCGAAGAAGGGGTCTCAACGACGTCAAGTAGCCCTCCTCACGAGCAAACTTCAGGAGGTAGGAGCTGGGGGCAGTGCCCCGAAGATCCATCTCAAATAAGGAGCCGAGCCCAGTGCATAACCAAGAGGGTCGTGTCTGACATGGGCATTCTCAACCCGCCTCCAAGCAAAGCAGCGGGACCGGGACCCAGCCAGAGCCTCTGCTACCTCCCAGGCGGCGAGATAAAGACCGCAGGGGCAAGAAGCCGGCGATGGAACCAGCTGCCCAAGAGTCAGGCCCCTATATGGTCGAATTCCAAGAATTGCCGCCCGAGATAATCGAGCAGGTAATCAACTCTACCTTTTAGCATCAGCAGGATGAAGCCGGCTGGACCACGGTGGCGCCCAGGATGCACCTTCCTCTGACATTCCCTAAAAGGGGAGGATCGCATAGTCGCTCCGGCCGGGAGAATACCTCTCGACCCACGGTGCAAGCAAAGGAGCCATCGCCGCTTGAAATGGCACAAGCAAAGAAACAAGAAAATAACAGGCAAAAGAACATGAAAAAACGTCTGAAGAAACAAGCCGAACAAGTAGCGGCAAGGATGGCCCCACTGGAGCTGACTCCGCTCAGAAATTACAAAAGCTCATTGATGAGCTGGAGGAATATGTCCCTTCCGAGCCCACCAGGGGAGTCCCGTTGGACAAGTACATCTCTTGGGTAGAAATGGAGCGCAAAATGAGGCTCAAAAGCTGGCTCCATCAAATGCTCCAACGGGCGCAAGAAGGCGAGAAGCTGCCTCTGCCCAAAGAACTGACCATCTTCTATAAGGAGGATGAAATCACCATCGAGAAGTTGGAAGAAATGCTGAAGGACTTCTCTTACAATATGGTGTCAATACCTCCGCCTACAAGCCTGCAGCTGCCGGCCGACAAAACTACTGTGGCGACATATCAACGCCGCCACCGAGGCAGAGGAAAAGGCCGTGGACGAAGAAAGAAGTCTACCTTGTCCCCCGGCAAGAAGCCAAACTCGCCCAGCCTCGACAAAATCAAAGTTTTTCGGGGCGAAAGCCCAACCGTCCCCGAAATAGAAGTACGGGTAAACCTTCCTCTTCGACCCTTCTGATGAAGAAAAGAAGAACAGAAGGAGATCACAAGTGAACTCTCCTGCAGAGGGTGTTGAGCAGGCCGGCCGGCCCGCTCCACTAAAAAGAACAAAAATGAAATTCTCGCCCCCGAGGAGGGTCTCTTGACCCCTTTGTTCGAAGAAAGGCCAGACGAACAGTCAGGGGCAAGGCGGAACAACAAGTCTGGGCAGCCGCTGTTGAACGGCAAAAGTGTGACACGTTTATTTCAGCGGAAATTACAAAATCCATCAGATGATGGTCCGGCGACTTGGCTAGTTGAAGCCTATTTTTGGCGGACGACGGTTCGAGTCGTGGACATGATGAAAGGGGTCGTTGGGCCACGAAGATTAAATGTTGGTTATCAGCAGGCCTGGTTACAATACGTTATCAGCAGCCTGCTCAGAGGCCAAAAAGTTGTGATTTAAAATGACCCCAAGGTTATTTAAGTTACAAACTTATTAGCGGGATCCTTCCCCAAAATTCAGCAGGGGAGTTCCGGCCCTTAAAATGGCGCCGGAGTCCCGGTTAAAATGAAAGTACAAGGAGAACATGTCTCCGTCCAAAGTACGAAGCACGGAAAAATCCGGCAACAAGGTCTATAGACCGAGTACGAAGGACAAGTACAAAGAACAAGCTCGAGGAAGAACTTCGAGGCTTGCAAAGGCACCTCTGATCGGGCAAACTCCGAGAAGTCGGGCGAAGCACCAAGGAAACGGAGCTGGACTCCAGCAGCACCTCCGGTAGCACAAGGTCTATAGACCGAATACAAAGAACAACACAAAGAACAAGCTCGAGGAAGAACTCCGAGGCTTGCAAAGGCACCCTCCGATCGGGCAGAACTCCGAGAAGTCGGGCGAAACTAAAGAAACAAGCAAGACTTCAGCAGCACCCCCGAGCTCCAACAAGTCCTGGAAATGAGGGTGTAGGGGGGGTATTTATAGACAAAATCCCCCCTCTCCCCTCTCTCTCCATCGGTTAGGACCCCCTAACCGATGGTGACCTCACAATGAGGTCACCATCGGTAATTATAGACCGAATACAAAGAACAACCCCAAAGAACAAACTGAGGTGAACTCCGAGGCTTGCAAAGGCACCCTCCGAAGGGCAGAACTCGAGAAGTCGGGCGAACCTCCAAAGAAACAAGCAGGACTTCAGCAGCACCTCCGGGCTCCAACAGTCCTGGAAATAGGGTGTAGGGGGGGGTATATAGACAAATCCCCCCTCTCCCCTCTCTCCATCGTTAAGACCCCTTAACCGATGGTGACCTCACATGAGGTCACCATCGGTTAAGGGGCCAAACGATGGTGACCTAAGCATGAGGTCACCACGGGGGGCTCTCTCTCTCTCTCCTCTCCACGCATGTAAAGGGGTTCATCCCTATAATACCCCCCTATTCCATAAGGAAATGGGGGTCTTCAACTTGCTCCGGCGAAGCCCTGTTGGAAAAATCCCAGGAAAATAGAAAAGAGCATTTGCTCATTCCCTCTCTCATTCTCAAATCCCTCCCGTCGGTGTGTGAAGGTACAAATCCCCTTCTTTAGCCCGATAGGCCAGGCGCGGAAAGGAGAGCGGTCGGCGTAATCGTCATCAGCATTCCTTCTTAATCTCCATCCCCCACATCGAGCAAGTCTCTGTGGGGTGATATTCCCGGGGTTTAAATGCCGTCCATATCGAGCGAGTCTCTATGGACACATGGTATTTAAATACCCATGTTCTCCCGCCCATCGAGCGAGTCTGGGATGGTGGATTTTGTGCTTATATGTATATGTTTGTGAGGAGACTTGCCCAAGCGGAGGTTCTGCCCAAGGACATATTCGTATATTCGCAAATTTGTGTTCTTATATATATGTTTCTTAAGACGAAACTCTGCCCAAGCGGAGGTTCCGTCCATGAACACTTATATAAGATCACAAATTTGTAATTATACAAATATGTTCCTTAGGAGAATCTCACCCGGGCAAAAATCTCTCTCAGGGGACGTATCCATGTAAATACAAATTCGTGTATATGTATATGTTTCTTAGAGGAAACTCTGCCCAAGCGGAGGTTCTGTCCGAGAACATATTCGTATATTCACAAATTTATGTTCTTATGTATATGTTTCTTAGAAGAAACTCTGCCCAAATGGAGACTCCCCTAAGAACATATCCAAAAATCACAATTTGTGTCTATACGCATATGTCTCTTAGGAGGAATCTTGCCCGGACAAAGTTCCCTCTAAATTCATATCCGTATAATCACAAACTTCATGTTTATATAAATGTATTTCTTAGTAGAATCTCTGCCCAAATAGAGACTCTGCCCGAGAATATATCTATATAATCACAAATATGCCCCGTTTGTATATGTTTCTAAAAAAAAAAAGGGACTCCGTTCATACGGGGGGCTCCTTCTTATCGGATACTCTGCTCAAGTGGAGATACGTTTGAGAATATATTCACAAAGTGCAAATTTGTGTTTATACACATATATCCCTCTTAAGCAGAGTCCCTCCGGGTAAAGTTTCTTCCGAGAATACATGGATATAAGCATATGCCAATATGAAAATATCTCTACAAGGACACCCTGCCTAAGTAGGGACTCACCAAGACATATTCACATATTCAAAAATAATAAAAAGAGGGATTGTGATAATATACACACATCCAAAGAAAAAGGGAAGTGAGACAGGAAACGTGCTCAGATACCCCAAATGGGAGCACATATGCACCTCCACGAGAACTATACCCGTGGAAATGGACTTTGGATCACAAATATGACAAGGACTTCCGTGGAGATACATCCATATGATCTCCGGAAATTGCACCGCACAAGTACGAAATGAGGAGAAAAGAAACTCTACCTCAAACTCGGACTCTGCTCAGAAATGGCATTGCAAAAAAACCTCATATAAAAATTTGTACAATCACCCTTCTAATACAAAAGTTGTTCTGGGTTATAACACCCAAGTTCAGAATCAAAACCTTCGGGTATATACCCATTCACAATAAAATCTCCATGTTTTCCCAAATGTAAACCCATAACCAACCTTGTCCAAAAAGGAGAAAAAAAGACCTCAAATCGGTCCACGGGTATATACCTGCTCCCCTTTTCAAAAGAAATCAAACTTTGGACTCCCAAAAAGGCAGTCATTTCAAAAATAAAACATCCAAAACAAAAACATTTCAAAACAATCAAAAGAAACAAAAACATGTCATAATCAGGATTTTCTAAGAAAAAGCATGTATATTTTTCTCGTCCTTTACTATGAAATGGTATTCGGGTTTAGACCGGTATCAAATAATACCAAGTGTCCTAACTCGATGTAAATGTAACATCGATTCGGTCGATGGAGACAGAGGTCCAGCACATGCTACCCTAATCACCTGATGAGAATAGACATGGGACTCAAAAGTTCAGATAAAAAACGGCGCACCTGTCCGTTCGCGGACACACCTGTCCGTTCGCGGACAAACCCGTCCTTTTCTCGGACACCATACCCGTCTGGTCCACGGACACCATACCGTCCTTCCCCGGACACCAAAATTCTTCTTCCGCATTGCGCGGACTCTTTTTCTGTCTGTTAGACAGGCTGGCACGCCCCCATAAATATCAAAATATAAAACATGGAAATAAATGAATACACCCACAAATAAAGAATCGAAACGATGAACGCAATCCCAACGATATTTTATAGGAAATTCCTCCCGTGTCAACAGCTGGCACGCCCGGTGGGACCTCTTCTCACCATTCATAGTAAAAAGGATGAGACTTATATGCTGTTTATGAAAATCCTGATACTGCTATTTCCTTTGAAGGTACTTAAAAAGAAACAAATCTCAAACTGTTGAAGATGGCCGTCACTTATGGACCGCTAGTCGTCAACAACCATGCCAGGTTCGGTTACCTGGCGACTCCGATCATATTCGGAGATTCCCTGCAGTTGTCGGATCCCCTTTCTTTCTGGGAGTGGTTCCAGCCCATCAACAGGAGGAAGCTGCTCAAATATCTTCCTCCCACAAATCAACAAAGAAGAGTCACAACAACAATGGACGGGTCAAGGCTCGTTCCGCTCTGTCAAAACAGGCACCCAAATGCCTGTGAAGAATGTTGCTGTCAAAGGGGGCAAACCCCATTCAACTCAAGTTCGGACCTATTCGGTCCATATGATCTCTTCTACCATTGTAGCTCTGTCTCCTCACAGCAGGGCAAAATAAACGCCACAAGAACAGGAGGCCGCCCGCCGCCATCTCCAGATCTGGCAAGTCCGTTATGGTCGGAAATGTGCGAGTGCGCCCTGATGGTACTCCACCTACCACTCCTCTGATAGGTATATTTCAAATATTCAACCTCGAACCGCTTCTCAGCTCTACGGTGGTTTCGAGGAAAAACATGAAGATTCCATGGTGAAAGCCGATGTCAAGCAAAAGACGCGGCATTTTACCAAGTTGAAACAAATCTGGGTTCCCAAGAAGAGAGTCCAGAAGTTTAAGAAAAATCAGGCAAATGCATCAAAGGTGATTCAAAGAAAAAAAGCAACCGAAGATGCCTCTCTTCAATATACTGGATCTGAACATCCAGAGGATGGAAAAGAAAAGGGATATATAGAAAGCCAACTACAATCCTCAAGGCCCGGAGAATACCCGGGTGGTCGAAGAAATTCCAACTCAACAATCCGAGGCTCGCGTATCGGTCTTCGACCGTATATCGTGGATCCCAGAATTTTGTAAGCCAAAGGCAATTCCTAGCACCAATACTCGTCCGTCAAAAGACGACGTGTCCTTGGGCAGCTCGGGAAAGCCCCAAGCTTATAATCTTCTCATGTTATACTACTGGAAGGGAAGTTGGCGAGCTCGCGGAACAAATCGCGGAAGCCACCCCCAATATTCCCACAGAAGATGTCCATCCTAATATCAGGCAGTTCGTCAGAAGAACTCACCAAGCCTGGCGGGCAAATTGGCCCCTCTAATCAAGCTTCTCTTCCAACTGATATCCAACATGAGGGTACTCAAATTCCCTTCCTTGAAGAAAACAAATATTCAACTTGAAGAAGGTGGACCCTCTACCTCTGGTAGTCATCCCGTCATCAACTTGCTGACAAAAGAAAATTTCCACGCAATGGCGGATGACGACAAATATGAAGTCATGCAACAGTGGCAGTCTGAAATGACCTCACTTGTCAATGAAATGAGACGATTGGCAACTTCAAGCCATCGACCATCCATAGAACCGGTTGCTGCTCAACATCAACAACAAAGCCAGCATCCGGATGGATTTATCTCATTACACAATCCAGCAATTTCTTCAACTGGTCTTCTTCCTCAAGCTACGGGTCCGGATATCAATGACCATCTAATATCATGCCTCCTCAAACAGAAGCCTTGCAAATTCAAAGGCATGAAATAAAGAAGATGGTTGAAGATATGTTCGCCCAGCAGGGCGAGGGTATTCAGGCTACGGGTTATATTCTGTCCCGTTCCTATACATCATCAACTCAAGAAGCTGCCAGAATCATGTCCCAAAGTCCCAAAGTTGCCTAAATATGATGGGCATGGGACACCTCGGGAGCATGTGGCACATTATATAATTGCCATGGGCGATCTTGCATCTGAGGAATCATATCTCCTCAGATATTTTGCAACTTCTTTAACAGGAGTCGCATTCAATGGTATGCAAAGCTCAAAGTTGGCTCAGTTCTCGACTGGGCTGATATGCAATCAAAATTCTATGATCGCTTCCAAACAGCAGAAAGGAAGGTCTCTCTTGCTGAGTTATTATGCTCCCTCAAAAAAGAAAGGGGAGTCAGCAATAGACTTCATCCAAAGGTGGAGGGAGTTTAGCATGCAATGCGACAATCCTCCCATCCGGCAAGATGCAGTAATTATTTGCCGCAGAGGCCTCATTATAACAATTAAAGAAAGACTCTTGGCTGCAAATATCAGAAGCTTTGACCAGCTGAATATTGCTGTGGCAGAAATCGAAGGCTTCTTAGCGAGCAATCAACTCATACAGCTCAAAAGGGTAAACTTCCTAAGGAGCGCAATTTGCCTGCAAAAGAAGTTAATGCTATCGACTTCTTGCCCAGTGATGAAACAAAGGGGGCAGCAATCCCCGCTACCTCAAGAAAGAAACCGGAACCAAAGATACCTCCGCCAACATTGGCCGAGCGTATGAAGGCTCCTTATTCTTTCAAAAAAGAGCATACCAGAAAACTCTTCGATCTCTGCCTTGATAATCAATTATATCACTGCCAACACCAAAGAAGCCGGCAAATATCGGCAAGATCAATCAACCCAATTACTGCCCGTATCACCGTATGGTGGGACATTCAATTGAAGATTGCTTTGTCTTCAAGAACGAAGCTCAAAAGGTAATCCAAGAAGGCCATATATCTATGCAAAATGGTCTGGTTGATTCTCCACAGCCTCATACTCCGGATTGGCCAGAACAATCTGTCAATGTTATACATACGACGGAACCCGCCACAAGCTCAAGGAATCCTGAGGTTGGGTCTTCATGTAACCCACCTCAAGATACTTCTGGAGCTCATTCTCCGCCGAGATCTAGGCATCACGGTACAAGGAAAACAATACAAAGAGTACAAAGGCAGCTCGAACAATACAACAAAGCCAACAGGAGCTGCGCCAAATCATGCAAAGCATGGAGAGGCGTCAGGATGTGCCTATTCAAGAATCCACGCCTTCCAACTGCTTATATTTATCCACCTGCATATCTGGAGCTGCCCCCTATGCCGCCATTTCAAGACCCGATCGGGTGGTTCCTTAAAAATCCTCAAAATCCTGTCGAGCCGGCAAGGTCATATTCTTCCGTCGCCAGCATACACTGCCTCTCTTCCGGCTATGTCTGCGATCAGGATATATGGACTATCTAGTCCCGGAAGAATTGAGACCAACTATTGCCCATATCATCAACTGCTGGGACACGTCATTGAAGACTTCAAGCATGAAATGAAGAGCTGATCCAGCAAGGACTCATCAATATGGGTAATTTTCTGGTCAATCCCCCACAACCTCATATTCAGCCACCATCAAATGAGCCATACAATCCTGGATCTTATTCGGTCAATGTCATCAATGCATCATCCTCTGGGTTCTTGAACCGGAGGGGCAACCGCCTATGCCGCATCCATATCTATCCAGCCGATGGTATGATGATTGGCATCCTCTACATCAACGCTCATTTGATCTAAAAGATACTCAAGCCATATTCAATCAGCTTAAGATCAGAGGTTGATAAAAGTACTTGATCCTGAGCCTTATACTTCCGAAAGGGAAAGGGAGTCATCTCTACTGTGAATATCATGCCAGAGTCATGCACTCTACCAAAGATTGCCCAGATCTCCATGATTGGATCGAAACAAAGATCCGGAGGGAATAATTGATCAGGAGGGAAATTTCCTGACCCCTCACCACAAATATATGATCCAAGTCCACAGTTCCAAGCACAATATCAAGATTTATGTGAATATTATCATCGCCAGTTGGGCT
Source organism: Colocasia esculenta (assembly GCA_014218235.1). Classification (NCBI taxonomy): domain Eukaryota; kingdom Viridiplantae; phylum Streptophyta; class Magnoliopsida; order Alismatales; family Araceae; genus Colocasia; species Colocasia esculenta. The sequence goes on along the minus strand of CM024765.1, from coordinate 36,818,248 downwards.
ATGGACGGCATAGAAGAAAGGCTGATGTTGAGCATTCAGAGTTGGCCTATTTCAATATAGAAACGAAATATCAGAAAATGCTGCCGCGAAACCAATCTCGCAGCAAGCTGAGGAGTTTGTAGACGATTACTACCAACTCCTCCTGAAATTGTTGAAGGAGCAATCACTCAACCTTCAGGCGCACCCTCGGAAGCTGAATGGGTCATGTTGGCCCTCGAAAGTCAGAAATTCCAGAAGACCCGACAAATCTATCGCCAAGGGTCGCCCTAGTAAAAAAATATTCCTGAGCCATTCTCAGAGCAAGAAGTGATGAATTCACTAGAAGCTCTACAAATGAAGAATAGAGAGAAAAATAGAAAAAGAAATGAAAAAAGAAAAATGAAAAAACAAATGAAGGATGCTATGGAAGCAGAAGCTCCTCAGCAGCTGACGGCTGTCCAAAAGCTCCAGTGCTGATTAATGAGCTGGAAGAATATGAAGTCTCCGAGCCCTCTAATAAACCAACGCTCGACCAATATATCCCTTGGGAAGAAATCGAGCGAAAAAAGGCGGCTCCGGAACTGGTTATTGCAAGTTCAACATGAAGCACTCCAAGAAGGTGACCTCCCTCCTTCGCCGAATCTAAGTCTCTTCAATGGATATGAAGAAATCACCATGAACAGTTGGACTCTATGTTCAGCTCTTTCCATTGCTATATGGTGTTCATTCCTCCTCAAAGGAATTACAAACTCCCACAAGCAATACTACTGCGCAAGCGGGAGATAAACAACGACGCTTGTATACCAGCGTCGACCTCCAGGCAATTCAAAGTCATACTAAGAAGAGTCGTGGTAGGCATCAAAAGGCGGCATCTTCCACTACCAAGCAGCCAGATAAGATCATACTCTTTCATGGCGAAGAAGCAAAGCCCCTGCCCGAACCTCAAATCCGGGCGGACTCTTATATATTTGATCCTTCAGATGAAGAAGGGGGACTACTCGACAAGACTCCTCAATCTGGAGATAAAAACTTAAGTCCTTATGCTTCATCAAATGAGCCAGACAATGTTCCTCTCTCCCTAATGAGAAAGCTATTGGCTACCATCTCTCAAAAGAAGCCCGTCAAATCAAAAGAGCCTTCTGGGTCCTCATCAAGGGAATCCTCCCACTTGGACCAGATACGCTCCGAAGCTGACGACAAAATTCTTTAGCAATTACAGTCACTTCCCGTCAACATTACTGTCTGGGAAGCAATTGCCTGGAGCAAAGACTTGAGAGAAACTCTCGTCAAAATACTCCAAGAGCCAGAAACTTATGAAGCCCATATGGCAAATTTTCAAGCACAAGCATATGAAGCACTGGCAGCAAATGTCACCTTCACTGAAGAAGATTTGCTATATCCCCATATCATAATCGTCCCTTATATGAAGGGAAAGATCAACAACATGCAATTAAATCGGATCCTGGTTGATCCAGGGGCATCCATCAATCTAATGCCCTTCAAGGACCTTTCAATCTCTATATCTTATGCCTTATATGCAAAGGGTCAAGGATGTGAAGATCACAGGATTCAATCAGAATTCAGAGAAAGCCATCGGAAAAGTTACCGCAACTTGACTCTGGGGGATTTTGCCACCAGGGTGACCTTCTTCATTATTGATGCCAATACATCATATAGAGTCTTGCTTGGAGGACCCTGGCTACATGAAAATTGGGTCATTCCATCAACTCTTCATCAATGCATTAAATATGCAAAAGAAGGGAAGCAGCACACAGTCTTTGCTGATCAAGCCCCGTTTCGGGAAGATGAATGCAACCTGACTGATGCCCCTTTATATCTCGGAGGACCAAATCTCCAACCCTCCCTCTCTAAAGGGAAGGGTAAGCAAGTGACTCCTCAAATGAAGACAATGAAACTGGCGAGCTTTTTGTGATAACAAAGCCTTGCCAAATTACAACCTGCAAATACCTCTCAAAGTAAAGCAAACCCGCCCAGAACGGCAGAACATCAGTTATGAAGCTGATCATGCAAGTCAAGTTATCAATGGGAGCATTCCTCTGCCATCCAACTGCATGCAGATCTGCTCTCTAAAGCAAGAACAAAGTGTCCGGCGATTAAAAACTTTCGTCGTCACTCATCAAAGAAAAGAAAGAAAGAATGCAAGAAAGCAGCAAAGCCAATCCTCTTCTACAAAGGGGAATTGATCCTTCCAACTTATACAGGGGATGATTTGGTTGGGAAGATAGGTCAAATAACCAACTGGAATCAATACAAGAAATGGCTGATATGCCGGAAAAGATTAAGGAGATGTGCAGAAAGCAGAAAATTCCTCAGGTGCAAGATATTCCCGAAGAAATTTCTTCAAGCAACTATGGGAACCTTCCCAAGTCCGGGGGCAACCTCCATTCTCTAGGAGAGATACCAGGGGATTAGGTACGATACCAAATCCTCTATACAGTCAATGTTGTCGGATCATCACCAGAGGTCTGCAGTACGGAGAATAATCAGGAGTCCTCCAACTCCAACTCTCAAAATATTACTTCAACCCTATCAAATGAGTTATCAAATGAAGAGCTACCAGAAGAATTCTGCATGCAATCTTCATCCACAAATTCTGAAAACATAGATCTCCATGAAGTTCACGTCACCAATTCTGATGACGCGGAGGATTTCATAGATCTTCAGCCAGCTCCCCAAGAAATTGAAGATGGTGGACAGGCCACTATTGATGAATTGATTGAACTCAACCTCGGGAATCAACAAGATCCCCGGCCAATCTTTATCAGCGCCCTTCTTGATGAACAAGAGAGGCAATCTTATCAAATTCTTCTGCTGGAATTCCAAGACTGTTTCGCTTGGAATTATAAAGAAATGCCGGGACTGGAGCCGTCAGTTGCTGAGCATGAATTATCCATACTGCACACGGCCAAGCCTGTCAAACAAGCTCAAAGGCGTATGCGGCATGAACTAGAATTGAAAGTAAATACTGAAGTCGACAAGCTTTCTGAGTAGACTTCATCGAGCCATGTATATATCCAATATGGCTCGCCAAATTGTTCCTGTGAAGAAAAAGAATGGTCAAATCCGAATATGCATTGACTACAGGGACTTGAATAAAGCATGTCCCAAGGATGATTTCTCAGTTCCAATCACTGAGACAATGGGGGGACATGACCACCGGATATGAAGCCTTGTCTTTCATGGACGGGTCTTCTGGATATAATCAAGTCCGGATGGCAATCAAAGATAAAGATCATACTGCATTTAGATCACCCAAAGGTATCTTCAACTACAAGCGGATGCCTTTGGTTTGAAAATGCAGGGGCTACATATCAAAGAGCCATGACTAAGATATTCAATGAAATGATCATGATGTGGTTGAATGCTATGTGGATGACTTAGTCGTCAAACCAAAAAACGGGAGGTCATCTATATGATCTTCGCCGTGTTTTTGAAAGGCTTCGTCAATTCAAATTGAAGATGAACCCTATGAAATGTGCATTTAGGGTTTCAAGTGGCAAGTTCCTGGGTTTCATCGTCAAATACCGGGAATAGAAATAGACCCCGACCAAATCAAGGCGATCCAGCAGCTGCCATCTCCTCAAAATTGACAGAGTTAAGGTCACCCAAGGGAGGCGGTTCATATCCAATCTCTCAGGAAGATGCATGTCGTTCGGCAAATTAATGAAAAAGAATGCTCCCTTCATCTGGGACCAAGAATGTCAGGACGCTCTTGAAAAAATCAAAGAGTATCTTCTCACTCCTCCAGTCCTAGGAGTGCCAGTTATGGAAAGCCTCTATACTCTATATTGCAGCTATGGATGCTTCTCTGGGAGCTCTATTGGCACAAATAAATGAAGATGATAAAGAGCAAGCTTTTATATATCTTAGCAGAAGCTAATTGGTCCGGAACTCCGGTATGCTCCAATGGAAAAAGCAGGGTTTGACGGATCGGCGATTCGGACCGAATCGGGTTTCCCTGATTCGGTCCGATTCGCATGGAATCGGACCCGAACGGACCGAATCGGTCCGATTCGCCTGATACCTGTTCAGGCAGGGTGTCAGGTCTCAGAATCCTGTTCAGGCAGGGTTTCAGGATCCCCTTATTTACCTGAATATCATTTAAGTAAATGTATAATTTGTTGTTTCATTACTTAAGATATTACATGTAATAAGAAAGTACCCCCCATTTGAATCCAATAAAAATATCAAAAAAACATATCTCTTACCAATAAAAAGTCAACTCTCCATCGAAGAGAAAATCACGATTTCGGTGATTTTAGCGAAATGCTAACTTTCTAATCTCTCATAATTTGGTCTATCTAAAATTTGATAATTCAAATAAATCATATGGAACACTAAAAATCTAAAGTCCGGTAAAAAAAGTCAAACGTGCATATGACTTCTCCAAGGGAGCTGTCTCCTACTGACAGTACTTGGTCTATTGAGACCTCTTAAGATTTGGTCAAACCTAAACTATCATCACTCAAACTCATGAGAATTGTCACTTTCTAGTTTCTTTTCAATAGAAAGTGAAAATTCTCATGAGTTTAGGATGATAACTTAAGTTTGACCAAATCCTGAGATGCCTCGAGCAGACTAAGTGTTGTCAGTAGGAGAGCGGCTCCCTTGGAGAAGTCATATGCATGTTTGACTTTTTTTACCGACTTTAGATTTTTAGTGGAATATGGTTTATTGAATTATCAAATTTTTAGATAGACCAAATTATGAGAGATTAGAAATTAACATTCGCTAAATCACCGAAATCGTGATTTTCTTCTTCGATGGGAGAGTTGACTTTTTATTGGTAAGAGATATGATTTTTTTGATATTTTTATTGGATTCAAATGGGGGGTACTTATGATTACATGTAATCTTAAGTAAATGAAACAACAAAAATTATAACATTTACTTAAATGATATCAGGTAAATAAGGGGATCTGAAACCCTGCCTGAACAGGATCCTAAGACCTGGCAACCCTGCCTGAATAGGTATCAGGCGATCGGACCGAATCAGGCGAATCGCGAATCGGGTTTCCCCTGATCCGCACCGATTCGCCGAATCGGCCCGATCCGATCCGGCACGCCAAAATGCCCAATGGAAAAAGTATGCCTAGCACTGGTATTTGCTGTAAAGAAATTGAGGCATTATCTGCTGGCTCATGAAATTAAACTCATCTCCAAGTATGATCCAATCAAGTATCTGCTAAGGCAACCCATATTGTCAGGAAGACTCGCAAATGGGCTCTGCTCCTTATGGAATTTGATATCACATACATCCCACAAAGGGCAATCAAAGGGCAAGGCTTGGCCGAATTCTTAGCCGCACATCCAGTGCCAGAAGATTCCCCTTATCTATAAACTCCCAGAAGAAGAAACTCTTTCTCCTGCAAGTGAAAATTAGTTCTCGAAGAGGTTGCCACAATTGAGCTACCTCTTGGGAATTATATTTGATGGAGCTTCCCGAACTCTTCATTATACTGATGGTTCTACCACCGTCTCTACTGGAGCAGGGATCGTCCTAGTCACTCCATGTGGAGGAATCTTATACAATTCCTGTGCTCTTATGAAGCCACTCACAAATAATGAAGCCGAATATGAAGCTCTGATTATTGGGCTCCGGCTGGCTCTCGAAATGGGAATCAAAGGCATACAAGTTTATGGGGACTCACAGCTGGTCATCCGACAAATATTGGGCCAGTATGAAGTCCGTAAACCACAATTGCTTCCATACTATACCACTGTCATGAAGCTCAAAGAAAAATTCAACTTCTTCGACATATCTCATGTGCCGAGAAGTGAAAATTCTCAGGCTGATGCTTTAGCCAATTGGCCTCTGCTATAAAATTGCCTCTGAAGGGGAATTGGACATAAGTGTCCGCCACAGAAGGCTCATGCCGAGTATTCTCGACGCTGAGTCTAATGTTGATTGAAGAAGAACACATACTATAGAGTAAGATACAACAAATGAATCTGAAGATTGGCGCGAGCCGATTATTAAAATCAAGGGAGGTTGGCTGCCTTCTGATCGAGCACAAAGAATTCAGCTCTTACGTAGGGCTACATCATATCAAATAATAGCAGATCAACTATATAAGCTGGTCCATGAAAAAGAAAGGACCAGTCCTCCTCAGATGCTTATCCCTCAAAGAAGCCAAAATCATCATGAAAGAAGTTCACTCCGGGCTGTGTGGTGCACACCAAGCAGGAGAAAAGATGAAAATCAATATCAAGCTAAAAGGCTTCTATGGCCTACCATGTACGCGGATTGCATCCGATATGCCCGTACATGTCATCAGTGTCAAGCATTTGGCCCTATACCAAGGAAATCACCAAATGTATTACATCCCACTGCGCCAACATGGCCGTTTGCCGAATGGGGTATGGATATTGTGGGGCCATTCCCACCTTCATCTCAAGGCCACAAGTTCATACTGGCTGCCACAGATTATTTCTCTCGGTGGGCTGAAGCTATCCCATTGAGGGAGGTAACCGGAGAATCAGTCGCCAAATTTGTCAAGCAGAACATAATATACAGATTTGGGATCCTCACAGAATCATATCTGATAATGGGTCACAATTCAGAAAAAAAAACAATATATGCCTTGGCGGCGAAATTTCATATTGATTGGAGGACATCGTCAGTATATAATCCACAGGCAAATGGGTTGGCAGAAGCCTTCAATAAAACCCTCTGTAAATTGCTCGCCAAGATAGTCGGCAACAGAAAGCGGGAATGGGGAGAAAAGGTTCATGAAGCCTTGTGGGCTTATCGAACTGTGTAAAAACCCCTACCGGATGTTCGCCCTTCTCCTTGGTATATGGAGCTGAGGCCATGATCCCTATAGAAATTGAAATGGCATCCTATCGGGTGGCAATCCAAGGTGAACTACAAAATCAAGATCAAGACAAATAGAAAGGAGACTTGAGGAGCTCTCCAATCTAGAAGGAAGGCGCCTTGAAGCATACAAGTCTCTCCAAATATATCAGGCTAGAATGGTTCGAGCATTCGACAAATTAGCAAGACCCAGAGCTTTTAAGCAAGGGGATCTTGTCATGGTCAAATGCAGAGAAGCAATGGCCGGAAAGTCATGTGGCAAACTTCAACCCACCTGGCTCGGTCCATATATCGTCACTCTGGCATATGAAGGAGGCGCATACCGGCTAGTTGACCATAAAGGTAATGTGCCTTTCCCCCGCTTAACGGGAAACACCTGAAACTGTACCACGCGCCAGAGCATGAATTCCTGGCCAGCACCAAAACAAAAAAAACCAATCACCCAAAGGGCATGAAGCCGAAAGAAAATAAAAAAAATGATGATGAAAGTTTGCCATAGATGGGGGCAAAGGAATCAAATTCCACCTGCCCGTCATATATCCCAAATCTTTCAGTCCTTACCGAGCATGAAGCCAAGGGCATTCCATGTATAAACAAAAAAAAAGAAGAAAAAAAAAAGAGAAAAAAGGAAAATTCAATGAAAGATGGAGGCTTATTTTGCTTATCCGCCAAATGAGGTTCAAGCTACAATGCTAAACAATGTCAAATCCATACCAAAACCATAGCCAGCAAACCAAAAAAGTAGGCTATGTCAAAATCATACCAAACCATAGCCAGCAAACCAAAAAGGTAGGCTATGTCAAATCCAATACCAAAACCATAGCCAGCAAACCAAAAAGTAGGCTATGTCAAAACCATACCAAAACCATAGCCAAAAACCAAAAAGGTAGGCTATGTCAAAACCATACCCAAAACCATAGCCAGCAAACCAAAAAGGTAGGCTATGTCAAAATCATACCCAAAACCATAGCCAGCAAACCAAAAAGGTAGGCTATATCAAATCCAAATACCAAAACCATAGCCAACCAAAAAGGTAGGCTATATCAAATCCAAATACCAAACCATAGCCAACCAAAAAGGTAGGCTATATCAAATCCAAATCCAAAACCATAGCCAGCAAACAAAAAGGTAGGCTATTCAAAACCATAGCCAAAAACCAAAAAGGTAGGCTATGTCAAAACCATACCAAAGCATAGCAACAAACAAAAAGGTAGGCTATGTCAAAACCATACCCAAACCATAGCCAGCAAACCAAAAAGGTAGGCTATGTCAAATCCAAATACCAAAACCATAGCCAGCAAACCAAAAGGTAGGCTATGTCAAAACCATACCAAAAACATAGCCAGCAAACCAAAAAGGTAGGCTATGTCAAAACCATACCAAAACCATAGCCAGCAAACCAAAAAGGTAGGCTATGTCAAAATCATACCAAATCCATAGCCAACAAACCAAAAGGTAGGCTATGTAAATCCAAATACAAAACCATAGCCGGCAAACCAAAAAGGTAGGCTATGTCAAATCCAAAACCAAAACCAAAACTGAAATAACCTAAACCCAAATCCAAACCAAACTCCATACCAAAGCCCATAACAATACCCAAAAGTAAAGAAAAAAAAATCTTCACGCTCAGAAGCCATCACCATCCATCCATCCCAGTTCACTACCGGTTTCAGAACCAGACCTTCACCTTTTGATTATCTGAGCCAGTCAAATCTTCAAAAAAAAAAAAGAAGAAAAGGGGGTTAAAAATAGAGATACCCCGATGGACTAAGTATACGGCCCTTGTGTGCTTAAGGGTAAAAAGATCAAAAATCCAGCTGAGGTGAAAACCCGAGAGGGCGCTTCAGGCAAAAATGGATAACCCCTCAACGTGAAAACCGAAAGGGCGCGTTGGAAAAAGCTAAAGGGGGCCAGTCTTGGTGAAAACCCGAAAGGGCGCTAAGGCTGGTAATGTGACAAAAATGAATGATGATGAAATGATGAAAAAGAGGATTCCTCAGTCCTCCATTCATACAAGTCGCCACATTACAAATTTAGAGGGTGACAGATACCACATAGAAAAGAGATCAAGGCAACAAGCCCAATATACAAATGTGTGCTGTGAAACAAAGGCAGGAAGCTTTTTCCTCTCCAGCCATTCAAATCCAGTTGCAAACCCCTTTAGCCGGCACCAAGCCATCAAGAAGGGGCGAAATTCAAATCCCAAGCCAAAATGTAAACACAATCACATACCATATCCAAACCCAAATCCAAAATACACAAGGGACCCAAGTCACCCAACATACATATCCAAACCCAAATCCAAAATACCACAAAGGTGACCAAATCACCCAATATCATATCCAACCCAAATCCAAAATACCACAAAGGTGACCCAAGTCACCCAACATACTCATATTCAAACCCAAATCCACATCCAAATCCAAATTCCAAAACCAAATTCCAAATCCGAATTTCCAATCATTGGCCATATTCAAATCTCAAACCACATTTAACCATCACTCACTCCACAACCAAACCTTTAGCCATTCACCATCCAAGTCAGTTGAGTCCTCGACGGCCTTGGTAAGAAAAAAAGAAAGAAACAAAAAGGGGGTTAAAAATAGAGATACCCCGATGGACTAAGTATACGGCTCACTGTATGCTTGAGGGTAAAAAGATCAAAAAAATCCAGCTGAGGTGAAAACCCGAGAGGGCGCTTCAGGCAAAAATGGATAACCCCTCAACGTGAAAACCCGAAAGGGCGCGTTGGAAAAAGCTAAAGGGGGCAGTCTTGGTGAAAACCCGAAAGGGCGCTAAGGCTGGTAATGTGAAAAAAAGAAGACAGAAAATGAAAGAAGGAATTTCCTTGTCCTTCATATTTATATTCATAAAGTCATAAGTCACTCTGTTACATATTCATAAGGGGTGACAGATAGTCACACACTATTTACAAAAAAAAAAACAACAAATCAGGACAACGAGCCTAATACACAAAGGTATGTTGAGAAGCAAAGCCAAGAGGGTGCCTTCTTCTGCAGCCGCTCTGCTTCCTAGCTTTGGAAGATCCGGGCCGGCGAGAGCCGTTCCTATCTCTAGCGCGGAGGCCTCCTCTTCGGGACCCTCAGCTTCATCTCTGGCATCTCGGCCTGACAAGATATTGCCTCGCCAAGCTCGCGTTCCAGCCGAGCCATCCGCAGCTCTCGCGTCTTCTGACGCTTGCGCACTTCAGCAGCCTGGGGATCATCGGCTTCAGCATCGCTCTCCAGAGCTTCAAATCGCTGGGCCCAGGTCGTCTCAACCTGACGAGTGTACACCCTGTTCCAAACATCGGTGATAAAATTCATCCAACGCTCCTGCTGGACTCCCATGCTGAAGGCGGATCCGTATGTTGCTCCAGCGCCTCTCGAATAACTTCAATGGGCGCCGGGTCTGTGGAATCTGCCAATGCCGTTATTCGGCCAACAAGGAATTCCCAGCAGCCATCATCAGCAAAATGCGGGGCTGGTTGCGTCCCTTCAGGCCATCTTATACCATGCTCGGGGGGAGCACCAACCTCCAAGGGCGGAGAGTTCTCCTCGTCAAGATTCGGCACAATGTCTGCCCCAGAAGAGAAATCAGCAGCAAAGAAAAAGGCTGTTAGCAAGACAAAGCTGATAAAACACCAAGTCAAAAATGCAAGGCATAAAGCTCGCTCTTCTCACCTGGGGCGGGAATTTCGCCTTCCTCCTCAGCCTCAGATTCTGAAGGTTGAGCGAGATTGGATGGTCCAGGATGCGGATCTTGAAAGGAGCTGGGAAAATATGGCGAAGTTGCATAAAATTGTTCCCCATCATATGGGAAGGTTGGAGGAACATAGGCAGGATCTGCCTGGTGAAGACCTCCGCCTCCACTTGTGGTATCGCCCACTTGAAAGGCGGATTGAGCTGGGAAGTCCAGAAACGGGCTCATTGAAATTCCCCAACTCGGGATGGAGAAGTTCGCCCCTGAGACAGAATATGAATCTGTCGTTCCCCAGCCAAACAATTGATCACAGAATTCTGCCCCTTTTAAAAGCAAATACAGCAAGGGAGGAGGATTCGTCATAAAAAAAATATGTCATGAAAAACTATATACGAGCTTGAGAAAATCGGCTCACCAAAAGAAGTCGTCCCTACAGGAGGCTCCTCCACAGGTCTCGGGATATAGACCTCAACGGGGGCAGAAGAATACTCTCCTTCTGAAGCTCCCAGTTCAGCATATGTGAATCCTGGGCAGTCAACATCGGCTTCTACCACCCCAGAAAATGCAAAATGAGAGGGAGCACCATCAGTCCCCTCTTCAGGCAAAGGATCTGCCATAGCCTGTAGAGTGCTCCCGTTTCCCTCTCTATGAAAAATAGAGGGACTTTCGGGCGGAGAACCACACTCATCTGGAAGGGGTGAGCCGGCGCCCGCCTCATCAGTTTCATCATCTAGTGCAGAAAAGTATGGAAGAAATCAATATGAGAACTGATGATAAAAGAAAAAAAAGAGAGGCGGGGGAATCTCAAAAGAGTATACCGCTCGAGGAGGCATATGCAACCTCTTTGGCCTTCTCAGCTCTTCTATTGGTAGAGGAAGAAGGAGCGCCGGGGCGAGTCCCGTTGCCCCTATCCCCGTTAATCCTCAAAACGGGAGTAGCTGGAAGACAAGGTCACCATATAAAAAAAAAAGAAAAAAGAAGAAAAAAAAAAAGAAGGAAGAAGAAGGGAAAAGGGGTGGCTTACGTGCTGACTCTGATAAAGGCTTTGGTACCAGCTGAAGGAAGGTGGTGCTACAAGCTTCCCCCACTCTCTTCATAATATCCTGAACATCTTGAAATGTCTTGGCATTTTCTAGCCGAGGGATATATTCCAGAGGCCCAATATTGCCAATTACATTAATAAGATGTCTTTCCCATCGTGTCCATCCGGGATGGCCGATGCTCTCTGGAGGTAACTTTGTCAACAAAGGTACTGTAGGAGAGTGACCGCAGTCAGATAATAAATGATTCCACCAGCAATATGATGAAGAATCATCGCTGGCGACCGGGGCTTTTGTCCAGAACAGCTCTATGGATGCCAGGAGCGGTATTTCCCCCTGATAATAATACCTGTCATTTTCGGCCTTGGTACTATGTGACACACTGGCATCGTAGCGCCTCTTATATGAAGCTGCTATGCTGGAAAAGTGCCGGTTAAGATATGCCTCGTCAATGAAGACCGGGGACAAGCTGTACTGCACAAGCCGAGAGTCCTCCCTCTCCCTTATTTTGCCAGGGGAGAGTCGGAAAATACCGCTCCGGTCAAACCACCATCTGGCATAAAAGATATCCATATGTCCCGTCATTCCTGGCGCAGGAAGGGCACATGCTGAACCTGTTTCAGGACGACGGAAATAATTCCACCAACTTGCTGCCGTCATGTGAACATCATGGCCGCGTTGGAGTCGGAGTGACAATGGAAATTCCGCAGGTGGCGGGATAGACTGATCATACCCAAAATTTCTGGCAAATCGCGAAGGATAATAAGGCTCAGTGATAAGAGTCGATCCCACGCGATACAACAATACTCCGGGCCGAATACAACATAGCCAGTCCTGATACACAGATTGGCTGGGGCTATTGCTATTTGCTGAATAATATTGTGTCCCGTCGGAGGTCTGGGTGCAGAAAGGCCTGGTTCCCCGGGATGCATTGTCGAATTAAGTAGCCCCTGCTCATTGTTCGGCAGAAAAGATAAACTGGATCTAGTACTCATCAGCTCTGTCAGTGGGTCTCCAGCTGGACGATTCCGGAACATTAAAATTAATGGAGCTGAAGAGCGAGGCAAATCAATTGTCTGACACAAACTAGGCAGCAAGAGGCCGGCCCAAGCACTCAAGTAATGGGTGGGTAGCTGCACCTTCCGATCTCGGGGACTGGGATGTGAACTCAACGATCCCAACCGTGAAATATATTTGCTAGTGCTGCAGGAGCCAAAGCAAGTTGACGGCCCTCTGCCAGAAGGCAAGCAGGATAAATAAGGCCTGGCCGAATATATTCTTCCTCGCCATGGGGAACCACAAAGCTGGACAGCCAGTAAACTAAGTAAGCGGCCAAATAAGTGCGGTCAGGTAGCCGCCGAGGGTTCCAACCCATATCCTTCGGGGCACAAATGAATCGTCCCCGGGAAGGCTTCTTCACTTCTAGTTGCTGATATTCTTCTAAACAGCGACCCTCAACTGAAAAGCCCTCGAAGAAGCAAAATGGCCCATTATAAAAATATCGAAGCCAGGCATTCTGACTGACTCTTATAGTTGAGGAAGATGAGGATGCTTTGTCTGTTTTCCCGACACGGGCTAGGTCCCGCCATACTTTTGTCAGGAAACGGAGGCTATATGGATAGAAATACTGGCCAGAGCCATTGCTGCGGTGGCTGTGCAAGTCATCCAATACAATTTCTTCATAAAGAAGCCCAGATATCGGCAGGCCTGAAATTTGGTGAAAACCCCATAAGTCAATGGAAGTTTCACCCTCAGCCGTCCCGAAGGTATTCCATCTGGGGCTAAATCTCTCCACCAAACCTCGGAGAACACCTGTGTAACAGGGATAATCATATAAAGCTGCCTCAACAGCTCCATAGATGCCAGATTTCTTCAAGATCTCGCCATAATGGTGCAAAACACCGGTCAACCACTCTGTGGCCCCATAACGAAAGATATGAGAAGATACAACTGACCAGTGGCCATACCAGCTGGGAGAAGTGAAATCAATAATCCGATCCAAAAGACATCGGATGTCATGACTTCCAGCGGCATACCGGGAATCACCTGGCATCAAATAAGTGCCATTGATCTCCATCGCAGTTGTATGGCGATTCTGCAAGTTCCAGATAACAGGGGACAGCTTCCGTGACCGAGTATAACAATCAAGGTCACGATTATAAGGGCCAAGGTTATCAGCCGTCGGCATCCTCTTCAAAGGCATATATCCCAGAGGAAAACTGGGGTAGGAAAAGGCACAGGTACCCAGGAGGCTATCCCGGAACCTTAAAATGGCAAATTCCAGATACCTCCTCTCGGCTGAAATACAGGGATCATTCTCGGGCATATCGGGTGGGATGAACCGCTGGATGAAGGAAAATAGTTCCCTGTCAGATGGGAAATGGCTTGGATAGCCTCCTCTCCGCGTATAATGATAAGTCCCCTTTTGAAGACAAATGCGAGAGTAATCCACTGAGCCGTTTGGAGCAAGACCCTCAGGGTTAAGGGTTGCTACTACATGGTAACCACTATCCAGAGAAGCTAAATTGGCTTCAGTAATACGGGGTCCTCGCCAAGGCAGGCATCATAATTCCTTTCGGAACAACCCCGTCACGGGTCTTCTGGCTGTGGTTGTCACGGGCCAAGTAATTTTTCTTGAAAGGCATGGTGAAAGCCTGGGAAACCACAGGTAAAACAAAAAGGAAATCAGAAGAAGAAAAAGACACTAAATCCAGCTGAGCAGAAATCCGGGAACAAAAGCACTACAAAAATGCTCCGGAATGCAAAGCAAGGATTTACACGGGTCGCGTGTCGTCACTTTCAGTTCCGACACGTGTCCCGTGGGGGGCATTTGTTGAACGGCAAAAGTGTGACACGTTTATTTCAGCGGAAATTACAAAATCCATCAGATGATGGTCCGGCGACTTGGCTAGTTGAAGCCTATTTTGGCGGACGACGGTTCGAGTCGTGGACATGATGAAAGGGCCGGTGGGCCACGAAGATTAAATGTTGGTTATCAGCAGGCCTGGTTACAATACATTATCAGCAGCCTGCTCAGAGGCCAAAAAGTTGTGATTTAAAATGACCCCAAGGTTATTTAAGTTACAAACTTATTAGCGGGATCCTTCCCCAAAATTCAGCAGGGGAGTTCCGGCCCTTAAAATGGTGCCCGGAGTCCCGGTTAAAATGAAAGTACAAGGAGAACATGTCTCCGTCCAAAGTACGAAGCACGGAAAAATCGGCAGCACAAGGTCTATAGACCGAGTAAGAAGGACAAGTACAAAGAACAAGCTCGAGGAAGAACTCCGAGGCTTGCAAAGGCACCCTCTGATCGGGCAAACTCCGAGAAGTCGGGGCGAAGCACCAAGGAAACGGAGCCGGACTCCAGCAGCACCTCCGGCAGCACAAGGTCTATAGACCGAATACAAAGAACAAGCATAAAGAACAAGCTCGAGGAAGAACTCCGAGGCTTGCAAAGGCACCCTCCGATCGGGCAGAACTCCGAAGAAGTCGGGCGAAACTCCAAAGAAACAAGCAGGACTTCAGCAGCACCTCCGGGCTCCAACAAGTCCTGGAAATGAGGGTGTAGGGGGGGTATTTATAGACCAAATCCCCCCCTCTCCCCTCTCTCTCCATCGGTTAGGACCCCTAACCGATGGTGACCTCATTGACCTCACAATGAGGTCACCATCGGTTAAGGGGGGGTCTCCCCCTAACTGATGGTGACCTCAACATGAGGTCACCATCGGTTAAGGGGGAATCTCCCCTAACCGATGGTGACCTCATCATGAGGTCACCATCGGTTGGGGCTCTCTCTCTCTCTCCTCTCCCACGCATGTAAAGGGGTCATCCCTTATAAATACCCCCCTATTCCATAAGGAAATGGGGGGTCTTCAACTTGCTCCGGCGAAGCCCTGTTGGAAAAATCCCAAGAAAATAGAAAAAGAGCATTTGCTCATTCCCTCTCTCATTCTCAAATCCCTCCCGTCCGGTGTGTGAAGGTACAAATCCCCTTCTTTAGCCCGATAGGCCAGGCGCGGAAAGGAGAGCGGTCGGCGTAATCGTCATCAGCATTCCTTCTTAATCTCCATCCCCCACATCGAGCAAGTCTCTGTGGGGTGATATTCCCGGGGTTTAAATGCCGTCCATATCGAGCGAGTCTCTATGGACACATGGTATTTAAATACCCAAGTTCTCCCCGCCCATCGAGCGAGTCTCTGGGATGGTGGATTTTGTGCTTATATGTATATGTTTTCTTGAGGAGACTCTGCCCAAGCGGAGGTTCTGCCCAAGGACATATTCGTATATTCGCAAATTTGTGTTCTTATATATGTTTCTTAAGACGAAACTCTGCCCAAGCGGAGGTTCCGTCCATGAACACATATATAAAGATCACAAATTTGTAATTATACAAATATGTTCCTTAGGGAGAATCTCACCCGGGCAAAAATCTCTCTCAGGGGACGTATCCATGTAAATACAAACTCGTGTTATATATATATGTTTCTTAGAGGAAACTCTGCCCAAGCGGAGGTTCTGTCCGAGAACATATTCGTATATTCACAAATTTATGTTCTTATGTATATGTTTCTTAGAGGAAACTCTGCCCAAATGGAGACTCCCCTAAGAACATATCCATAAAATCACAAATTTGTGTCTATACGCATATGTCTCTTAGGAGGAATCTTGCCCGAACAAAGTTCCCTCTAAATTCATATCCGTATAATCACAAACTTCATGTTTATATAAATGTATTTCTTAGTGGAATCTCTGCCCAAATAGAGACTCTGCCCGAGAATATATCTATATAATCACAAATATGCCCCGTTTGTATATGTTTCTAAAAAAAAAAGGACTCCGTTCATACGGGGGGCTCCTTCTTATCGGATACTCTGCTCAAGTGGAGATACCGTTTGAGAATATATTCACAAAGTGCAAATTTGTGTTTATACACATATATCCCTCTTAAGCAGAGTCCCTCCGGGTAAAGTTTCTTCCGAGAATACATGGATATAAGCATATGCCAATATGAAAATATCTCTACAAGGACACCCTGCCTAAGTAGGGACTCACTAAGACATATTCACATATTCAAAAAAATAATAAAAAGAGGGATTGTGATAATATACACACATCCAAAGAAAAAGGGAAGTGAGACAGGAACCGTGCTCAGATACCCCAAATGGGAGCACATATGCACCTCCACGAGAACTATACCCGTGGAAATGGACTTGGACAAAAATCACAAATATGACAAGGACTTCCGTGGAGATACATCCATATGATCTCCGGAAATTGCACCCGCACAAGTACGAAATGAGGAGAAAAGAAACTCTACCTCAAACTCGGACTCTGCTCAAAAATGGCATTGCAAAAGAACCTCATATAAAAATTTGCACAATCACCCTTCTAATATGGAAGTGTTGTTCTGGGTTATAACACCCCCAAGTTCAGAATCAAAACCTTCGGGTATATACCCATTCACAATAATAATCTCCATGTTTCCCAAATGTAAACCCATAACCAACCTTTTGCAAAAAGGAGAAAAAAAGACCTCAAATCGGTCCACGGGTATATATCCGCTCCCCTTTCAAAAGAAATCAAACTTTGGACTCCCAAAAAGGCAGTCATTTCAAAAATAAAACATCCAAAACAAAAACATTTCAAAACAATCAAAAGAAACAAAAACATGTCATAATCAGGATTTTCTAAGAAAAAAACATGTATATTTTTCTCGTCCTTTACTATGAAATGGTATTCGGGTTTAGACCGGTATCAAATAATACCAAGTGTCCTAACTCGATGTAAATGTAACATCGATTCCGGTCGATGGAGACAGAGGTCCAGCACATGCTACCCTAATCACCTGATGAGAATAGACATGGGACTCAAGAAGTTCAGATAAAAAACGGCGCACCCGTCCGTTCGCGGACACACCCGTCCGTTCGCGGACAAACCCGTCCTTTTCTCGGACACCATATCCGTCCGGTCCACGGACACCATACCCGTCCTTTCCCCGGACGCCAAAATTCTTCTTCCGCATTGCGCGGACTCTTTTTCTGTCTGTTAGACAGGCTGGCACGCCCCCATAAATATCAAAATATAAAACATTGGAAATAAATGAATACACCCACAAATAAAGAACCGAAACGAATGAACGCAATCCCCACGATATTTTATAGGAAATTCCCCCCGTGTCAACAGCCGCCAGAATCTTTAGCAGACATGGTCCCGCCATTAGACCAACTCCGTGCTCAGGCCGACCGCAAAATCATACAGCATATGAAGCGGTTCCCTGCCAGCGTCACTATATGGGACGCCATCGCCTGGAACAAGGAATTAAGAGCGGCTCTCATCAAAATATTGCAAGAGCCCGAGGTCTACGAAGCCCAGGTGACCGAACTCCAGACTTGGGCCCTAGAAGCATTGGCGGCGGAAGTGGCATTCTCTGACAAAGATATGTTGCTGCCCTCACTATACCACAATCGCCCTTTGTACATGCAAGAAAAAGTCAATGGGCACGAGCTCAACCGAATCCTAGTTGACCCTGGGGCATCTATCAATATCATGCCCCTCAAGACTTTCAAGTCTTTATCATGCCCTACTTGCAGAGGGTAAACGATGTCAGAATCGCCGGGTTTAATCAGAACTCCGAAAACGCCTTAGGAAAGGTGGAGGTGCAGCTAGTCATGGACGGCTTCACCACCAAGGCCGTATTCTACATCATCAATGTAAACACGTCCTATAAGGCTCTCCTGGGAAGACCCTGGCTGCATGAAAATCGGGTTATTCCCTCAACTCTCCACCAGTGTATAAAATATGTCAAGGAAGGAGAGCAACATACAGTCTTCGCCGACCGGGCCCCCTTCCGCCCAAACGAATGCAATTTGGCGGATGCCTAGTTATATTTCGGTGAGCCCCTTTGCGAGTCGTCGACTGCATCAAAAGGCAAGGGAAAGCAAAATGTCGGTGCAAGCCAAGAAAAACAAGACGAGGACGAGGAGGAGCTTTTTACTGTCAACAAAGATCTCCTCGAAATCCACCGACTTGGTCGCCTCGTCGAGTCTACCGAGCCAAGGCCCAACTGCCCGGAAAGGCGAAAAATCAACTATGAAGCAAACGCCATCAGCAAGGCCATCAATCAAAGCATCTCATTGCCTTCGGCATACATGCAGCTGCCCTTCCACAAGGAGGAGCACAGGGTGGAACGATTAAAAACGTTCATTGTCACCCATTACAGAAGTGATAGTCTTGAGAAAGGCGAGACGCCGAAGTCAATCATCTTCTACAAGGGGGACCCGCTCCCATATAGGCCCCTCAAAAACTTCGGCTGGAGTCAAATAACTCAAGTCGCCCTTGAGCCCATCCAAGAAATGGACGACATGTCCGGACGCATCAAGAAATTGTGTCAGAAGCAGAAGATCGTGCAAATGCAGGATCCTTCTCGGCGGGACTACTTCCACCAGCTTTGGTACCCAAAGGCCAAAGCAACTCCGAGGGCAACCCCCCCATTGTACAAAAGACACCAGGGGGTTGGGCTATGATTAAAAGACGGATTGCGAGGCCTACTATGCGGTTAACACCGTCGGGCTCGTGCCCTCGTCCGATCACTGCCATGCTAGCGGACAGCCCCCTGCCTCCATGATAAAGCCGCAGGAAGGAGAAGCAAAGTTCGTCCTAACAAATGAGGCACCGCGTCAAGAAGCACCTCAAAGCGAGGAACAACAATTTTGGCCGGTGGCCGAGGAGGGCTTCAAATACTATGACGTCTACGTCGCCGACTCCGATGAAGAAAAAGACTTCATCGATTTACAGCCGGCACCCCGCAAACTTGAAAACGGCGGGCAAGCTACCGTGGACGAGCTGGTTGAAATCAACCTCGGGGGACCAGAAGAACCCCAACCAATCTTTGTCAGCGCCCTCCTCAATGAAGAGGAGAGACAGTCATCGACAACGCTTGCTCGAGTTCAAAGACTGTTTCGCGTGGACATACAAAAAAATGCCAGGCCTAGACCCTTCTATGGCTGAGCACGAGCTGTCTATACCATGGTTTGCTGGTGCACCGATTCGGGGCGAATCGGATTCTCGCTGATGCGATCCGATTTGCCCCGAATCGGGTCGATTCGGCTGGAACCGGCCAGGCAGTGTTGGTTTTGCCCCAGGTGTGGCCATATTCGCATGGATTTGATGTTTCTTTGGCTGATTCTCTGTTTAAAACCTCCTGTGAAGAATTTCATGTATAACTGATGATATTTATGCCATGTAATACTACACAAACATCCATTTTCATTCAATTTTATTAGAAATTGAGTACAAACTACAAAGTACAAACATGAACTCAATTCCAATTGAAAAATACAATGAGACTCGTAAAAAGTACAAACTTGAAACTCAAATCCAAATACAAAGTACAATGAGTCTAGTAACCCCAATATCCCTGCTGATATGGATCATATGTACCTCACTAGGGCTGGACAGACTCATCTAACTCTGAGGGCAGCTCCCCAATAAGATGATAACTTTTGGTTTGAGACACAAATGTACGAAACTCATCCCAAGTCATCATGGTGTAGTATCTGGTCCAAAACTCCCTCACAAAGTGGTCCCACACCTCGCATCCAGGACAAACTATCCTCAAACTCGCCATTTGTACATCCTCTGCAGGAGCATAAATCTGCTGAATAGGAACATGAACAGACGGAGGTGGATGAAAATATGGTACAGGGTAGCCTGTGGTGGCGTAGCCACTATAGCCACTGGAGTAGCCTGTGTCGGATGACGCTGGTTGATAACTATGTCCCCCATACGATCCCACAGACTCGTGTGCTTATTCTCTCAAAATCAGATATCATAGTGTTATAGCTATCACTATCCACTGCTGAACCTTCTGCACGACCACCTTTCACAAACCTCCGCCTTCTATTGTACTGCACTGGGCCGCCATGATTATAAATGTACCTTGTGATTTTCTGCCCAGCCTCCACCACCGTCCTAACGGGTTGCAATGTGTCAATCTCTTTCAACATCAAACCTACACAATGTGCTGCACAAGGAGTCCAGTAAAGATGGGGATAAAGAAGCATCAACTCCTCCCCTGCCTTCTTGTATGCAGAGCCATTATCGGTCACCACCTGTACAATATATTGCTCTCCTATCTCATCCACAACCTCCTGCATCAAACTCAAAATGTATTCAGCATTGTGCACTCTCTCGGATGCATCAACAGATTTGTGGTAGAACACATGTCTATCATAATACACAAGAAAGTTGATAAGGCTGCTCTTGGTGGTACCTGACCAACTATCACACATCAATGTGCAACCATATTTCTCTCACTTTTTTTTGAAGCTTTAGATATATGACTTGATCTCATGCACTTCTTCATCTAGATATCTCCTTGCCAAGACTCTTGATAAGGGCATGGTTTGCCGAATCGGAATTGGAAGGCGAATCGGGTTGCTCCTGATTCGCCCTAATTCCCCAGAATCGGTCCTAATCGGACCGATTCGCATGGGTATATCATATATATTACATATATCATATTTCAGACACATTTATATTGATTAAATACATATATGTAATATATATCATATTTATAATGTATAATATATATTACAAATATGATATAATATAAAATAATATATTATATATATAAAGGGAATCGGGGCGAATCAGGCGAATCAGGGATCAGGTTTCCCCTGATTCGCACCAATTCGGGGGAATCTGGCCGATTCGCCCTGATTCGGCAAACCCTGGATGAGGGTGGTTGCACATGAAGCCCATGTCGTTGTACCTCCTAAATCATGCTTTGTAATATGGGCTATTAGCTGCATCAAATGAAATGCCCGAATGATGCCACTATTTAGCCACTGCACGACGAACTTTATATCTAGGCCCTTGCTGGTTGTATGCATCATCAATTCTGGTTTGCTTTCCATGCTCCCGAGAATATATATTAGGATCTACCTCTTCTAAGGTTACACCTGTGGATCTCTTCCTTTGCCTTTGATGTTGGTCTGGGATTGAGATGTCGGTTGGAATATGAGTGAAGTAATCACCCACATTGGAAAACCGACGGGACTGCGCCTTGCCCCCAACTCTGTCCCCACTGCCTCGACTACCACTGCCAACCTTAAAACTCCCTCTCTACTCAGGGACATCAGGCACATACTCTGCATGAATTTCTGGCTCATCATCGTCGTCTTCATCTCGCTGCCTTCCTGAGATGATCCTCGCCTGCATCTCTCTGTCCGCCCTCTTTCTTTACGTCTCGGCCCGAACACCCTTCAAGTGTTCAATCATGAGCCACTTCACTTCAGCAGGCACCGATTTGCAACCTTGCACATCATGGTACCCTGCAAGCCGCCCACCTGTAGGGTGCTTCTTTAGGCGAGAGATGCCACCTCCTTGTCCCGTATGGCCGCAGTAGTTGCACTTGTAATTGTGCCTACTGCCCAATGCAGTTCGATGCTGCCACCCAATGTCGTCACTATTGCCTTTCTTCGGTGCCATCTACGTAAAATAAATATTCATTAAATTTCAGGAAAAAAATAATTTATGTTGGTTTCACATACAAATAATTTCTAACAACACATTAGACATTGTAAGTAAACACTAAACACTTGCAACATCATGGTTGCAATTTCTGTATTTTTTTAAATAATTTCAGAAATTTAAAATTGAAGAAATTGGTCAAATCTATATGAAAATTTTGTAGATTCAAGGGAGAAATAGTTGCAAGTGAACACTAAACACTTGCAAGTTGCAACATCATGGTTGCAATTTCTGTTTTTTTTTTAAATAATTTCAGAAATTTAAAAATTGATGAAAATGGCCAAATCTATATGAAAATTTTGTAGATTCAAGGGAGAAATGGTTGCAAGTGAACACTAAACACTTGCAACATCATGGTTGCAATTTCAGTTTTTTTTTTTAAATAATTTCGTTGCAATTTCTGTTTTTTTTAATAATTTCAGAAAATTAAAAAGGAAGAACATGGCCAAATCCATGTGTAAAAAACGTAGATTCAAGGGAGTGTAAAGCAATCTAGGTAACCCATAAACTTAGGTCATGGAAAACTCTTATAGTGCCCGGTAAGATTAGGTAAAGCCTGGGATTAGGCTAGCCCTTAGCCATAGACTCATACCCAATTATAAAACCAAAAAAATTAATA
Organism: Colocasia esculenta; assembly: GCA_014218235.1. Classification (NCBI taxonomy): domain Eukaryota; kingdom Viridiplantae; phylum Streptophyta; class Magnoliopsida; order Alismatales; family Araceae; genus Colocasia; species Colocasia esculenta. Next base: position 36,795,537 of record CM024765.1, on the reverse strand, counting down.
ACATGTACATTTAGTTTAAGAAGAACAATTAGTTGTTGTCCTTTCTCAGGAATTTGCATTGTTCCTTAACAATGGCTAGCAACCAAGCTCAGTGGGAAGCCATGCAACAAACTATGGAGGGGTTGACCCAAGCACTCCAAAACATGGTTCAAGTTGGAGCTGGTGATCTACATCATAGCTTCAGAAGCTTGAACCCACCTCGCTTCTTTGGATCTCCTAACATAGATGAGGCAGAAAACTAGCTGGAGGAGATAGACCGCATCTTCCAAGTGATGCAATACATAGACAAGAGAAGGTCTTACTAGCCACAATCCAACTAAATAAGAATGCTCGGACATGGTGGAAAGCTACATCAGCCCACCTTCCCAACAATAACATTGGTTGGGAGGAGTTTCTGGAGCTGTTCCGAGAGAAATATTTCTTAGAAAGAGTATAGGAGAAGAAGGCGACAAAGTTTGTCATGTTGAAGCAGAAGATGATATTAGTAGCTAAGTATGAGACTCAATTTTCAATACTGACACATCTGGTAGGCACAGAGAAATTGAGGGCTCAAAGGTTTATGAACGGGCTGAGACCCATTTTCATTGAGAAACTGGGTCCTCTCAACATCCGTACATATATGGAGATGGTTTTAAGAGCTCAACTTGTGGAAGACACCCTGGTGAAGTTGGAAAGCTTCAAAGGAAAAAAAGTGCTTAGTCAAAGTTACACGAAGAAAGAAAGATTCGACATTGTCATCAACAGAAAGAGACCTAATGGAGAGAGAGATGTTGGGAACAAGGTTCAAAAACTCGGCCAGATCGGGATCGGATCGGCCGAGTCGAGTCGGTTTGGGCCCGGCCGATCCGATCCGGGGTAACCCAGCCAGTCCCTGCAAGCGAATCGGACCGGCTCGGCCGGATCGCCGAGCCCGGCCCGATCCGCCGCGAATCAGCTCGGATCGGGCCGATCCGGTTCAAACGGCTAGTTCAAAAACTAGTCGTTTCTAGCCGTTGGGGGGCGCTCCCCAACGGCTAGAAACGGCTAGTTTTGGCCCTTGGAGGCCTGGGGTCTATATAAACCCCCCAAAGGCCCCCATTATGCTCCAAACTCAAGTGTTGAGTTCTCATCCCCTCCTACCAATTTTGGGCATTCTCTCTCTCTCACTCGGGCGCTCTTTTACACTATTGCGAGACGATCTCATCATTCACTCTCTTGCTCTTCGTCTTCGGGCTCTCTCACACACACTCTCGGCCCGAACTCTTGGCTGCGATTGCTCTCCCTCTCTCTCAGCCACAAAAAAAAAAATATTTATTATTTAACTTTTTTGTGTTATAAGTCAAAGCCGCCGAAGGTGGTGCTGCTCCGGCTCCCCAATCTTCAAGCAACCCTCCCAGCGCCGATCCCGCTTGGGCTCATTGTACCGTTGTAGACATGGCTCGAAGAAAGGTCCAATGCAAGTATTGTAACCGGGTCTTATCGGGCGGCGTATGGCATTTGAAACAACATCTAGCAGGAATTAAAGGTGAGGTGGCACCATGTTCGAGGGTTTCTTCTGAAGTTCGAATACAATTTTGCCAATACATGAAGGAGAAGGAGACATCCAAAGCAAACATTACTAGAAGACGCCAAGAAATCCGAGAAGAGTTGTCTGCCCCTCCTCAAAGGTCCGTGGATGAGATACATTTATCAAGAGGGAGACAAACAATTGATCTTGATGACGATGAAGAAGGTTAGTTAACTTAGTTTAGTAACTTTAGTTCAAAAACCCTCATTATAATTTATACATTTTAATGTATAACATCATCAACAAGTTTTTTTACATTATCTATCATTCTATCTCATATTATAGAACAATTTCGTCGGGCATCGCAAGCAAGTCGAAGGTCTTTTGAGGAAGAGGACTATCTCCGACGTACTGGTCAGCACCTAAGTCAAGGTAGTGGCCATGCATCTTCTAGACAAGGGAGTTCAAGTGCTGGAATGAGTACAAATATACCTGAGATTCCAATAGATATCCCTAGAGACGGAGATCCTAGAGTGGGACCATTGGACCCATTTCTCACCAAGCGGAGGGAGAAGCAACCATCCATTTCTGCAGCCTTCAAGAATTTGAAAATATGCAAGGAGAAGATAGGAAGAGTGACGTCAAGATGGTTCTTCTTCAACAGCATACCGACTAATGCAGCAAAAGGACCATATTATGAGTCAATGATCGAGACTATTGGTGAAGTGGGCAAAGGGGTAGAAGGCCCTACTTCTTATGAAATCTACAACAAGTACTTGGACATGGAGGTTGAAGACAGGGTTTGGCGGATTGTGGCGCATCGGCCCGATTCGGGCGAATCGCATCGGATCACAAGGGATCCGATGCGCGGTTCGGGTCGATGCGCCCGGATCCTCTTTAACCAGGCAGATTGAACCCGATGAGCCACGATCCGATCTGATACTGGCGCATCGGGTTCGATTCGGCTGACACCTTAAGGGTATCGGCCGATGCGCTGCGAAAGGGACTGTACAGTCCCGATTCGCAGCACAGCAGGCCGGGCTCCCCTTTCTCCCCCCCCCCCCCCCCCCTGTTTTCAATTTTTTCCAAGAAAAAACCCTAGATCTGCATGTCAGTCCACAAGTGGAGGCTTCCTACGTGAGTTTGCATCCATTTGGAGGTGGATTTGGAGGCATTCAAGCCTTGTTCTTCAAGTTTTTTTTTGGAGTTTCTACAGGGGTGTGAAGGTAACCACCATATTCCTTCATTTTTCTGTTTTTTTCTTGGCGTATGGCTTAGATCTTGTTGGGAAATGATGTTGCAAGTGATTGGTGTACACATGCAACCATTTCTCATCAAGATCTACAAGTTTTTCATATAGATTTGAAGATTTTCTCTAATTTATAAATTTTTGAATAAAAATTTAAAAATCTTAAAAAAATTGAACAACCAAAAATTGATAGGAAGGTGTTGTATAAGTTCTATATCATGATTAGAACTTGATTCCATAAGAAGTTGAGCTAGAATTAATTTATGATCTCGCATTATTAATAATTATTTTAAAATTAAAAAAAAACTAATAAAACTTGAAATTACAGAAAATGTATATGGAGGTGTGAATGGATTTCTGTGATCATGTGATTCATGTATATAAAAAAAATTATCATATAAGAAGTAAGAACACTTTCTTTTAGTGTTCAAATTCTGAAATTTAAATTAATTTACTGTTAATTTATTAAAAACAATTTGTCCTTGTAGATGGCATCGAAAAAGGGCTCTGATGATATTGGGTGGCAACATGGCATCATGTTGGAAAATAGGCACAACTTCAAGTGCAATTATTGTGGCTTTACGGGACAAGGAGGTGGGGTCTCCCGTTTGAAGAAGCACCTTGCGGGTGGTCGACTAGCAGGCTACCATGACGTGCAGGGGTGTAAAATGGTGCCAAGAGAAGTTAAGAAGCTTATGATTGAACACCTTAAACATGTTCGAGCAGAGACGGCAAGAAAGAGGGCGGATAAGGAGATGCAAGAGAGGATTATATCAGGAAGGGAACGAGATGAAGACATTGAGGATGAAGTAGAAATGTATGCAGAATATGTGCCTGATCCTAATGTGCAGGAAAGGCAAGCCAGAGCACAGAGCAGGGCCGAGGCATGGGAAGGTGATCAAAGGGCAGCCCACAGAGTGAGTTTTCATGGAGCACAGCATGAGGTTGGCAGTGGCAATGGCAGTGGCTCAGCGGTAGGGGGCGCCGGCGGAACTCAGTCCCGTCGATTTTCAAATGTGGGGGATTATTTCACTCGGCCCCCTTCCACACAAACACAACTACTAGAACAAGGAAGGCATAGTAAGAGACTCGCAGGTGTGCAAATAGAGGACGTGGACCCTTATGTGTATCCTAGGGAGCATGGCAAGTAGACTAGGATTGACGATGCATACAACCAGCAGGGGCCGAAATACAAGGTGGGTCGAGCAATTGCAAAGTGGTGGCACCATACAAGGTTACCATTCAATGCAGCAAACAGTCCTTATTACAAACTGCTATACAGGAGGTTCAACGTGGAGGGCTACATGTGCAGCCTCTTACAGCTAGGGACTTGGCTGGGAAATATCTTCAGGAAGAAGTTAATGAGATCAAGTCTTATATTGACAGTTTTAAGAAGAAATGGGAGAAGTATGGTGTCACCTTGATGTGCGATGGTTGGTCGGGCATCACCAAGAGCAGCCTCATCAACTTCCTCGTGTATTGTGATAGACAAGTCTTCTATCACAAATCTGTTGACGCATCCGATAGAATACATAACTATGAATACATTTTGAGTTTGATGCGGGAGGTTGTTGAGGAGATTGGTAAGCAATACATTGTGCAGGTGGTGACGGATAATGGATCTGCGTACAAAAAAGCAGGGGAGGAGTTGATGAAGATTTATCCTCATCTTTACTGGACCCAATGTGCTGCCCACTGTGTTGATTTAATGCTTAAAGAGATTGGGACACTACAACCCGTGAAAATGGTCGTGGATGCAGGGCAGAAGATTACCCGTTTCATCTACAATCATCATCTTGTGTTGGCGTGGATGAGAGAGTCCACTGGTGGAGAGTTGTTGAGGCCGGCTGTCACCCGCTTTGCAACAAATTTTGTGGCATTATAAAGCCTATTGAAGCACAAGGATGGATTGAAACGCATGTCCAGGGGTGATAAATGGTTGCAAAGCAATTTTGCTGGAACATCGGATGGAAAAGAGGTGGAAGGCATCGTCAACAGCTCAAATTTTTGGGATCGGGTGTTCAAGCTGGTTCAGATCATTGAACCTTTATATAAGGTGTTGAGGGTGGTTGATGGGGATAGGAGACCTTCTATAGGATTGGTGTATGCAAAGCTTGAAGCCGCGAAGAAGACGATCTGTGAAGTCTCACCTCGGCATGCACACTTGGTCTTGGATGTTGTTGAGGATAGATGGGACCAGCAATGAGTAGAGATCTACATATGGCGGGTAAGGAAACTTATGATATTTTTGTAATCACTAAGTATTAATGTATTTTACAACCATTGATATTTTATACGTCAATTGCAGCATATTATCTCCACCCTGCATACCATTACGCACACGAGCTGGCATATGAGGATGACTTGACGGCTGCTTTTACAAAGGTTGTCGAAAGATTGTCAAGAAGTCCTGTGCAAGCGGCAGATGCCATTGATGAGGCAAGTATAGGATTATCAACTTCCATCCAAAGTGCTACTTGAATTTCATATGTATGATGATCAATTTAATAAATGCAGATGAAGAGCTTCCGAGAGGCTATTGGGGGCTTTACTGAGCCATCTGCCATTGCTGGTCGAGAGCGTGTAGAGGGCGGTAATATGCTTCCCCTTTCATTTCTTGTCATTGCAACTTGATGGTTGAGGACTGATTGACTTAATTGAATTTGGTTGCAGCTGATTGGTGGTTCAACATTGGGCATACTGTGTCAACATTGAGAAAAGTTGCAGTGAAGATCTTATCGCAGACTTCCTCATCTAGTGGATGTGAGAGGAACTAGAGTACGTTTGCATTGATACACACCAAAGTGCGGAATCGAATGTCATATAGGCTCTTGGACCAATTGGTGTACGTCCACTACAATATGAGGTTGAGGGTCAAACATCTAACAGAAGATCCAAAGCAATGTGGGGACGTAAAGTGGGATCCTGTTGACATTGGGTTCCTACGAGATGAAGAAGACCCAATGGTTGCATGGGTTGCACGAGCAACAACAGAGCGGGGGGAGTATGAGTTAGATGAGGAGGCAGATGATCCTGAAGATCCACCTCGCCCTAACACTTTCCTAGCAAGGGCAGTAGCAGAAGCAACAGCAGAGGAGGAGGAAGATCGTGGGAATGTGGGACAGCCATACTCCCCTCGTTATGAGATGGATCCAGAGGCTGAGGTGGATCTTCTTGGAGACATAGAACTACAGCATGTTGAGCGTACTATAGGTGGGAGAGTAATTTCTTTCTTTCATCTTACATATTTTATCAATTGTATTTGTGCTAATGTATCATGTTGGGGGCTATTGCAGGTGGAGGACATGGTGATGATGATGATGATCATTTTGAGAGGGTTAATGGAAAGCCTCCCCCGCACACAATCTAGAAGGAGAGGGTCATCTACCCAGGATGCCCCTCCCTCACAATCTACAAGGGCTCCCACATCATCTCAATTGGCAAAGGGAAAGCAAATAGCTCAAGAATCCCGCCGAAAAAAAACTGGTGCAACAAAGTCCCGGCTAACTAAAGGAGTTGTTATACGAGAGCCACCTCCTCCCCCAGTACAAAAAAAGAAGAGTTAGTTTTCTGGTTGGGGATCCAAGAAAGGCAAGAAAGGTGCTACCCTTGTTGAAGGTCCACTTGACATTGCCGATCCAGAGACTTTGGATCCAAATGCAGAGGATGACACACCGTCTCCGTTGGATTCACCCCGATTGCCCAATAGCGCCTCCCATGATTCGATGACCAAGGTTCGACGCATCGGGGAATCAGGGCGAATCGGGTTTTTCCTGATCCGCCACGATTTGCCAGAATCGGACCGATTCGCATGGGAATCGGATGGGAATCGGGCGAATCGGGTTTCTCCTGATTCGATCCGATTCGGCCGAATCGGACCGATTCGATCCGATCCGGCAAACCATGTCGATGACTACTGGTAGGTCATCATTTTGTATTGCACATTACCTCAAATGTATTTGTATTTGTGCTAACCTATCTTATCTTAAAATCATATTGCATTTGCAGGTGGTTCTTCTTCAGATGCTGGAGGTGACGGTGGTGGTAACAGTGGAGGTGGAGGTGGAGGTGGTGACGGTGGTCAGGGAGGAGGAGATGGTGACAGTGGTCAGGGAGGAGGAGGTGGTGGGATGGCATTGACAGAGGAGCAATTTTATCGAGGTGCAACACAAGATACTATTCATGGTGTCCTACTGTGGTACAACAGAAGGCAGAAGTTTAGACCTGACAGTCAAGCAAGAGGTTCACCAGTGGATTCCCATAGCTATGACACTATGATATCAGACTTGAGAAGATGAGTACACAAGAGTCTGTTGGATCCTATGGCGGCCATAGCTATCACCCCGAGTCCACTAGCACAGACTACTCTAGTGGGTACAAACCGTACAGTGGGTACACTGTCACAGTAGGCTACCTTGGTCCATCTCTATATATGTATCCTCCTATATTTTTTGTTCCTGTTCCAGTTCAAGTTTTTGCTCATTTGGAGGATGTACAGATGGCACAATTGAATATAGTCTGTCTCGGCAGCCAGGTGTGGAACCATTATCTAAGTCAGTTTCGACAGAGATACCATACCATGATGATATGGGATGAGTATCGTAGTTTTGTGTCTCAAACAAAAGGTCATCACCTTATTGGAGAGCTTCCCTCAGAGTCAGATAAGTCAGAGTCTGTGCCTATCCAATCCCAATGGAATGCATATGATCCATATCAGCAAGGGCATTGGGGATATTAGAGTAAGTTATTGTATTGTGTATTGGAATTTAGAGTTTGATAGTTGTATTCACTTTGTGCAATGTAAATATCTTTCTATTAATGAGTTTCAATTTGTTTTCACTCTTCTAATACTTTTTTTGATTGAAAATAAATATTTGTATAGCAATTACATGATATAAATCTCATCGAATATGATGAAACATATTTACAAGAGGCCTAAACCAGACAATTATTCAAAAAAAGGCCAGATTCAAGGGAATCGGCCAAGAAATGGGCCAGAAACCATGTTTCTGGCCGAATCCATGCGAATCGAATCGGTTCGATTCGGGCGAATCGAACCGAATCAGGCAAAACCCGATTCGGCCCGAATCGCCGATGCGCCAAACCCTGGTTGAAGATATGAAGGCATATATTTCCACTTTTGAACGCATATGGGATGAATATGGTTGCACGTTAATGTGCGATGGATGGACAGGTATGTACAACTACAAGTGTAGTGTTTGGTCAGTTAATTGTTATTAATTAATAACACATAAGTTTTAATTTTTCTTATGAAATTGTGCAGGTATTACACGAAGAAGTATGATAAACTTCTTAATCTACTGCAAAGCAGGGACCATTTTTTGGAAGTCGGTAGACGCTTCTGGCAAGTGAAGAATGCAGAGTACCTATTTCAGTTGATGGACAACATGGTGGAGGAGATCGGAGAGAAAAGAATAGTCCAAGTGGTAACTGACAATGCAGCGGCTTTCAAGTTGGTGGGCCAAAAACTAATGGAGAAAAGGGAACACTTGTATTGGGTTCCTTGCTCCGCACACTACATTGACCTAATGCTAGAAGATATTGTGAAGATCCAATGGTGGAAAATGTAGTGAACAACGCAAGATTCATAACCACCTTCATCTACAATCACAACAACATATTGGACATCATGAGGACGCATACACATGGACGGGAGTTGCTTCGGCCAGCAGCTATAAGGTTTGCATCCCAATATATTGCATTGGATAGTATAAATGGGCAACGTAACAACCTTATTAGGATGGTTGCATCTGAAGAGTGGGAGAACTATATGTCCCGACATGCTCCTACACGGGTGAGGGAGAAGGGAAAGAAGGTGACCGACATTATTCAATCAAAGTCATTTTGGAAGGGGGTCCAAATGTTTTGAATGTAGTAGAACCCCTTGTTCGAGTCTTAAGGGCGGTAGATGGGGAGAGGAGATCCGAGATGGGCTACTTGTACGAGGCTATGGATCAAGCAAAGGAGCTTATCCAAATGAACAACAAAACAACATATGCCAAGTGGTGGGAAATCATAGATCGATGATGGGAGCATACATTGCATCATGATCTTCATGTTGCAGGTAAGCATAACACTTCAACTCTTGTGAATTGTGATTACATATTATTTATAATTTTAAGGAATCATATCATGTTTTAACATCTTTCTTCTATATGTAGGGCATTTCTTCAACCCCCAATACATGTATAGGACTGATGGGAGGAATGAGAACTATGACAATGCCTCCGAAGTGTTGATTGGGGCAAAAAATGTAATTAAACACATGCTAGACAATGAGGATAGGGCAATCATAGCATGCAAACAAATGTATGATTATAGACTTCAGCTCTACCACTTTGGTACTAGCACGACACAAAGAGCTGTTCAGATTTTGAGTCCAAGTTAGAAGTTACTCATCATATTTATTTGCCTCCGGAATGAGTTGGTTCTATTTTCTAAAACACTATGCATGCTTCATTTACAGCGGATTGGTAGTTGAATCATGGAATAACTTATGGATATGAAGACTTCGCATATGTAGCTATTCGGTGTTAAGCCAAACAACCTCTACCACAGGGTGTGAGAGGAACTGGAGCACATTTGGCTTGAACCACACGAAGTAAAGAAACTGCTTGAAGTCTGCACGTCTTGAGAAGTTGGTATTTTGTCACTATAACATGAGATTGAAGCTTAAAAATCTCCAATTGATTAGACAAGTTCAAGATAGAGAAAAATATAGAGCCTCGGGCCAACAACAAGCTGAAACAGCAGCATCCGAGACAATAGATATAGAAGAAGTTTTTGAGGAACATCCACTCCATGCATGGGTAAATGCAACCACTTCGGTTGAACCGGAGTTCGACCAGCATGATCGTGCATGGGCTGAAGGTAGATGACCGTTATAATGTACATGCAATATGACATTATAATTTATAAATTATTTCTCATGTTAACATGTTTATGTCTCATTTAGGTGAGCTTGATGATGTGCCTTTGCTTCCGGAGTTTGCAACTCCCCCAGCCCCCAAACGCCAAAAGAAGACTGTGGGTGCAAGAGTAAGGAGCAAGAAACACGGCATTAGCATTGCAGACTTGGAAACCATCGAGGAAGATAATGATGATGAAACTCCGGAGCCAAGCGATAATCTTGTATACCAAACTTCTAATGACTCCACATCGAAGACAAGTACTCCTAGTGAGGGCTCCGATCATGGAGGAGATGTCAGCAGCGTACCACCACCGGCACCGCCACCAGACCCTATTGTATTCACTGGAGAGGAAAACTTCACCCATGCTACTCAAGATCAACACCATGGGAGTAGGCAAGGGAGGGAAGCACAAACCTCAAGTCAACATTATGCACGAAGGGGAAGAAAGTAGCATCTCAATTCCAAGGGCAAGGCCAAGGCCAAGGCCGACAAGCATCCGAAGATTCGGGATACAATCCCAACTTCATTCTGCACAGACGGAATTGGTTAATAAAGAAGAAGAAGATGCAAGAGGAGTGAGAGCATCAAGAAAAGCTACGGATGGAGTTTGAGACCATGGAGCAAGCCTCAGATACATCATCTTATGCTTCCACTGAAGGATACTATCAAGGGCAGGGAGGCTACTTGGCATGTCCTCAATACCCGGATGCATCGTATTAAACCGGAGGTGGAGCATATGCACAATCCACGGAGTCCGATTCGCATTCACATGACTCATATGGCTCATATCAAGTGCCTGAAATACCTGGATACACACCAATTACTATCATATATGCGAACATGGATGCATATAGTCAATATTTGACTCAATATGAGGCATATTACCAACATTATATGTCTTGGACAGATTATGTAAGCCTTATGTCCAGACAATATAATGTGAGATTCCAATAAATATAATTTTATTGCTTTTCCTCGGCACCAATGATGTATCATGTCCTTTTTTCATGTATTTCAGTTCATGAATACAATGTTTATGTTTTTCCTATTTTTTCATATTTTTTCTAATTTGTTTTCAATTTTTTTGAGGGGGCCCCTCCAGCCCCCTTTAGCTCAGTCGGGCTCGGCCCGGATCGGCCGAACCGGGATCGGGATCGGCCGGTCCGATCGGTTTGGGGCCGGCCGATTCGGGACCGATCCTCGGGTTCTTGAACCTTGGTTGGGAAAAAAAAGAAGATTAAAGGAGAAGAAAAACCTGTATTGGCAACATGCAAATATTGTGACAAGGTTGGGCACAAAACAGAGGATTTTTGGAAGAAACTTCGTGCATGTCTGCACTACGAAAGTGGTAACCACCATATCTGGATTGTCTCATGATGAAAGATCAGCCTGTAACAAACCAGGGAGGACCCAAGCGATAGGATCACCTACAAGCTGTGAAAGAAGCAGAACCCACCAAGAGAGGTGGCATAGAAGGACACTTACCCTACGATTGTTATATTTGATATCGGTGCTTTCGCATCTTCTTTTGGTGCCACATTACCTGCCACTATCACCCCTTTAAGTTTGGAAACTAAACTTAAATCCTACTACCCTACTACGAGGTGTTGATTGAAGGGTTTAACTTTCCTGCCAACTTAGTATGACTAGACATGAAAGGTAGGATGCTATTATGGTTGTCGATTGGATTATAGAAAAATATGTCGATGTTAATTATCGACATAGAAAAGACTGACCACCTTGTCAGAGATAACAAGTTGTCATAGTCTAGCTGGATATGACTATCGATTTATCAAGGACTTCTCAAACCTATTGTATTATGGCATATGAAGAGAGACCACTAAGAATAATGAATTGAGAAGTACGTCAGTTACGAAGTAAAGCAACTCACATGGTTAAAAATATGATGGCGCAAGCGCCTAGAGCAGGAACATACTTGGGAGATAAAAGAGGTAATGCGAAGGAGATTTTCAGAGTTGTTCACAAATAAGTAAACTCCCCTCCATATAAATCTTGCCCTATGAATTTGGGGACCAAATTCTTCTAAGTGGGGGAGGGTGTAACACTACAGAAATTTGAAAATAATAAAGTAATATTTAAATTAAATAAATACATATTTATTGTAAAGGCAAATGGAGAATTACTTAAATAAAGACCCAATAATGCATAAAAGCTATTATCACAAGTGGAAAATAGTAACAAAATCAAATGAAATTTTATATGCGTAAACTAAATACCATATTACAAAGACTAACAAAGGAATTGGGGTAAGACACACATTTGGCTAAGCAAAACTCTAAGAGACAAATAAGTTGATAATGTTTATGGTCTATTATTGCATGTACATAACTCAAAAGATCATCAAATAAAAAGTGATATTTGGACTTAATAAAGTTTATTGGGCTCAATGGGAGGTCAAATATGAGAAGATAATATTTAAAATTCATACTAACCTAATACCCATCTCTAAAGTGGGTTAATTAAGTATAAAACCTATTATCACATGTGAGAAACTCGATCAAATCTCACATTAAATTTTATATTTTGGAACTAAATAATGTTCCCCATCGTTCCATAAAGAAATTTGGGCCAAGAGAGGCCCCTTAGGCCACGATTAAAAATCAAATGGGAAAAATCCCCAGAAATACGTAATGCCCAATTGAGCTATGTTAAGTAGACAAATTAGGGTTTAATACTTCATCATTGGGCTTCTAAATTGGCCTAAATCCAAGTCCTATCATGGGAGGACATTTCTAAATGTCTCCCCAACCCAAATTACGGTAGGAGATCTCAAATTTTAGGAAACTTGATTGGCAACTCGTAACCATAGAAGGGAAGCCAATATATGACCTAAAGAGAGCACTAGCCTTATACTCCTCTATAGCCCCCTTGGGACGACCGTAAACATTGCTAGAGTTATGTGGAGGCGTACAAGGGCAGCTCTAGAGGTAAAGGAGCTCCAATTTCGTGGATCTACACCGAAAAATGTCATCTTTTGCCCTAGATCTTGCATGGAGCCAAAAGTAAATTGTCTCTGAGCCAAACTCTAACTAAATGCATGCATAGGTACTTCTCGATGTTTAGAACATGATGGAATTGTTTTCCCCAATTTGTTATGTGTTATTTGGTCGTATTTCATGAGTTAAAATCCGTTTCCCGGTTCCTAAGAACTTCATGTAAAAGTTTTGTATCTCTTAAATCCTTTGATTAGACTTCGATTACTTTTTATTATAGAATCCCCATGATGTCCAAAGTGTATATTGTCTAGTGTCTAATCATATCTTTTCTCCATTTTTTATTGAGCCAATCATGCACGTTAAGAATTTTAATCACTATATACATGGTTAGGATTTTAGTTTTTAAGCCTGTAGAGGACCAGGATTTGTTCTCGGAAAGGATCTGGCCTTTGAATCGCGACATACCCACATGTCGTCTTCTACTTAAGAAGGCCACAGGGGGATGGTTGCCTCCTCAAGGCAAGAAGATGCTTGTCATCTTCTCATTCAGAACGCGATAGGCATCAAGTCGCCTTCTTCCTATGTGTTCTAAAATCTAAACAACATTTTTTTGTGTTTTGGGTCGTGAGTTGATTCCAATGGTTCCAGTCCAGGATTTCTAAAGTTCATCATGCATTACCCATAGAAAAGAGTTAATGATTAAAACATGATTCTAAATGATCTTAATGTCATGATTATTTCCTCAACTTGATGATTGTTCTCTATCTTGTCCTTGTATTGTCTCTTGTTAAAATCTCTAACTTGCAACTTGTTGAACATGATCATGCATGTGATTCACAGATATTGTTTATTTGTTATTGACTTGGAACCAGAATTTTACTTGTACATGTTCGTTACCGGAGTTCACATGGCGCGACACACTCATACATACACACTTTTGCATGATAGCCAGTCCTTCTTGGTATTGGATGAACTCTCCGTCAAATATTCCTTCTGTCAAACTAATAATTCCTCTACTAAGGACTCCATAAGTTTCCTCTAACTACGAATTCCCACATAGTCAATGAGCAGACTGTACCATTGAAATTCTCTAGAGTTAGTGTGCACTTCTTTTCTCATCTTACTTTCTCGATGTTAGAACAAACATATTGGCATATTGCCAAGACATTAATGCATTATTGAACTTAAGAAAAATACGGCATTATTCTGCCAATTTCCTTTTTGGCATCTACATTCTGAAACATAGTTTTGAACTCCCCATGATATGATCTTGTACATGTTCTAATGATATCAATGAAATTATGAAATTTTACATTATCGGTCATGCTTGAATAGTAGATATCTACATTTATACTTGAAGATGCAAGACCGAGCACGGAGAGTGTCCAGGGGCTCTCGTCTAGCCCTCACAGTAGAGAGCTAGAAATATACTTTTAACTATGAGATATAATGGTTTCTGACATCGCATTGTGCTAGGAGTACTTGTTTTGTAAATGTTAGATACAAATCCACAATGTACATTTCTGACTTGAACAAAGTATATGCTAGTCTTGTGAAAAGTACATTCTTGATCCATCTTGCTTGATAGCTTGATATGGCCAACTTACTTTCTTGCAGTCTAGTACCATCTTGCTTGGTTGATCTTGCTTAAAGTGCATTCTCGTACATTCTAATTGTCATGACAAGTTACAATTTACTTTTGGACCTACTAGCCTGCTACATTCTTGTCATCATGATGTCCTACTAACACTTCATTTTATTTTTATTAGTTTTACCGCACTTTTGATTTAACTTGTTATACACGTGTCTTCCTGAGTAAGGCATAATTACTTACATTTGTTTATAGATGTAAATCCTACTGGGCGAGTGCGCTTATACATACTTTCTTAACATTTTAGGTGAACCTGAAGAAGAAAAGAAGGTAACCAAGCTAGCGATGGAGATACAAGTGAGTGAAGAACGATATCATCTTTAAAAGCACTTGTCTTTTATCTGAGAGTTAGAAATGTAGTAGGATGCAAGGATTGAATAAATGTAATTTTCCTTTTTTTCTGAGTCATAGTCATGTAGTCGAAGATTTGGAGAACTTATGTTCTAGAAATTGATATTTCAATAAAATTACATTTTTGTTTTATTTGAGTATTGGTTTGGTTCAAGTGCTTGCATATTTATGTGATTTGAGTTCTAGCTAAATAGAGGTTTACTTTGCTGACGTTAGTGTCTCAATATTTCTTCCGCTGTTATATTCAGGATGTGACAAATACATGTAATAATTAATGCATATAATAAAAAAAAGTGTGTGGAAAAATCGGCCTAGGATCGACTGATCCAGGCTGATCCAAACCGATTCTGGCCGATTCGGACTGAATTTAAGCAATCCAGAGTTCCCCAATGGGATCAGCTTTAGGCCGATCTAATCTAGAATTCACCGATTCTGATCGGCCAATTCTGCATTCCATGCTTAGTGCCTAGCTAGTGGTTTTGCTACTAGTTTGTCTCAACACCATTGACCTGCAAAAATGCACATAGTTTGTATGAGCTTATGGAATAAAGAAGTAGTGGCATGTTAGTTGTCTTTGACAAATGCAAACCCAGTAGTGAGATTTATCAATTATGGTTCAAATCGAACCAAACCGAATCCAACCAAATTGATTTGGTTTGGTTTGGTTTGGTTTGGTCTGGTTTCAAAGTCATTTGGTTTGGTTTAAGAAAAATTCTCTTCAAACCAAACCAAATGAAATTGTGCTTACCCCTAATTGCAGTGAAAAAAACAACCAGATCCTACTTATCTTCTCTCACCTTGGAATATTTTTGGACCAGTTGAGAGATGCAGTGGAAAAATAATGATAGCTTAACACAGGCAAAAAGAGCAATAGATCAACATATACGTGTACAAGATGATTCAATTACCAATATAGATGGGAATAAGATTCTTCCTAAAAGTTAATGATTAGTGAGAATAGAGACCAAATACATTAATCCAATTTGGAGCAAGTAATACACTCCTCATGAGTGCTAATGAATAGAAAACATATATGCCAATTTATGTGGATAATAATCTAAACAGTACTAGGATATGATTCTGTAAACCTAATGATGGGAATTGAAGAACTATGGCAAGAGCCTTTTGTTTATTTTATTTGCCCCATTAGAGGCCCAATTGATGTAATGTCGATTTTAAAATTTTAGGTTTGAGGTTTGCTTTGAATAAAGGGTATTCAGGTCATTTGGTTAAGCATGGTTTCTTTGGAAGTACTTATAAATATCTTGCATCGCCCATTTTCAGAATTGATGATGAATGAATGAAAGCAAAAATCATGTTTGGAACTTCTAGCCATCTCCCTCCTTCCCCTCTCCCGGATGTAAAATCCTAGGCGCGAAGCCTTTCTCCTTCTCCCTCCGGGTGTGACCATGTGAAGTCCATCTCTCCCTCCTTCCTCCTCCCTCTAGGTGTGGATTCCGGCCTCCCTTCAACCTCCCTCCTTTCCCTACTCTTCCCTCTCTGTTCCGCATCAATTTTGGTATCAAAGCCAACCCTGATCCCCGTTACGCCGTCTTCTTCCTATTCCTTGCTCTCAATCGCACCCTTCAAGCCTCGTCAATCATGTCATTTGCTATGTGCTGAAGCTTTCTTCGTCACATGAGAGAACAACCGAGTCAGGGCCCATCGTCGAACATGCCAACCCCACCACCATTTTGTTTCCCCACCCCATCTATCGTTTCGTGCCTGAACTCGTCCTTCTCCTCATTGCCCATGCTCAGGACCGCTCCACATCACCGCCTGCTTCGTTGCCCATGCCCAAGCAAATTTTGCGCCGCCCCGCTCCACATCACCTTCCTTACCCCCTCATTGCCCATGCCCATCCTCTTCTTGTTTTTCATTTTTCCTCCACACCGCAAGACTCCACCTCGTCGCTCATGCCATCGTGAGGCGATGAGCACAGCGCCCATGCAACAGTTGCCCCGCAGTCGCGAGACACCTACACCGCATCCGCACATAGTAGGCCCCCTCCCACCCTACGCCACCCCACGTTCTATTCCTTTTTTTGAAGTATTTATCCCGCCGCACTCACTCCCCTCTCTGCCTCGTTGATCGTGCCCTTCGCCTGCCTTTCTCTTCTCTCTTACCATACGCACTCCCCTCCTCATCGGTCGCACCCCCCTCCCGACGCCCCAAACCCTGCAGCTCCACTATCCACCGACCACCTGCCTCCCTTCGGTGTTGCTACTGTCTTTCCGCGGCGGGAGGACCCTCGGCCGCCATCGCGCCCCGCCATCCAACCGCCAGCATGCCTCGCCACCACTCCCTCCCCTTCTCCAGTGATGCGGTCGCCCCCTTGCTCTTTCTTTTCTCTCCAATAACGTCTTTCTTTTATCCCCCTTGCTCGGGTTTTTTCAATTGAAGGTGCCAGAGAGAGAGAGAGAAGGGGAGGACAAAGCTGCTCTCCGCCGGAGCTGACGCCATCAACAATCTGATCATCTACCGCCGCCGACGGCGACCCTACAGCCCTCCGCAGCCGACACAAAACCCGTCAACCGCCTATGTTATCAGTCTCGCTTGCTTGCCTAGTCGCCTCCACCGTAGCCCACTTCTCGATCTGCCTCAAGGGAAGGGAGGAGACAAGGGCCCAAGCCGTTATTAGGCACCCTGTCCACTAGGTTTGACCTGGTTTTGGTCCGAGCCTTCTGCATGTCTGCTACAATCATGGAAGGCAGGATCGGGATCGGGATCAGGATCGAGCCTGGTCGATCCGATCCTGGATCGGATCGGATCGCAAGATCCCATCGATCCAAGGGAAGTCTGGCCGATCCTGGATCGGCCAAACTATAAAATGTTTTTTTTTGGAAAAAAATGCAGGAAAATTCAGGAAAAAACAGAAAAAATGAGAAAAAATATGATAAATTGAAAGAACTAATATTTGCATCAAAAATCAATTATACATGCATTCATAGTACATGAAACATGAAATTTAAGACATTGTACATGTAACTTACATTTGATAGAAGACTAATAATCTTTCCATCCACTTCCAGACATAGATGAGTCACCATCATTTGGGTTTTGGTAGCTATAACTAAAGAGGGAATTTGCTAAATCATGCATACCCATTTGAATCCCTCTTGGTGTAAATTGTTGACTTGAGCTTTCTCCAGATTGTGATGGAGCTGGACACCATATGCCAAGCGGTTTGTATGTACTTGTTGCTTCACTATGCTCTTGTACTTGTGAAGGCCAAGGTCCCCATCCTCCTTGTACTCCAAGAGGTGAGCTACTAATATCTGAGTACGGTAAAATGGGAGGCTGAAATGCAGATATATGAGTAGACCCTGAACTATAGTTTGGCTCCCAAGGTGACCACTCATAGGCTGCATGATGTTGTTGTCCTTCATATCCCCCTTGTCCATGCCCTTGTCCTTCTCCTCCGCCTCCCTGATGTTCTGTTTCTGATACATAACTTTCAGTAAACCCTAGACCTGTGGCCCCAGTATATCCTGTATCTCCCTGGCCAGCTCCTGTGGCAGCCCCATCATCATCATCATTTGGATCTTGTGTTGTGTCATCACTACGAATTGGTTGCTGTACTTTCCTCTTTTTTTGCCTAGTATATGTTCTTTTTTCTAGCTCTATAGCTCTTGAACTCCTCTCTTTTTGTGTTGCAGCTCTTCTTAATGCAGGCTGAGTGGGAAGCACTCTAGATGTCTCTGGCAAAATAGCTGAGTGTCGTGGCTGAGGTAATAGAGGTGGGTCCTCACTTACCATAAGCTCTGGATCTCGAGCCTCTACTCCATCCAATTCTCCTTCCGCCCATGAGCAATCGCGAGGGTCAAATTCTGGAACATCCCTTTCTTGTCTTGTTTCCACCCATGCATTTAGTGGGTGTTCCTCATCAAATAACTCATCAACATCAATGGGAGGTGATAATGCTTCTCTCTCTGCAAAACGTTGCTCCTAATGACTACCTGCAAAAGTCATTAGCCTTGTCTCGCTTTTCTTTTGTCTTTCTCTAATGCATTTGCGTTTCAACCGCATATTGTAGTGGCAATAGACCAACTTCTCTAGCCTAGTTGCACTCAACCTGTTCCTCACTTTTGTGTGAATAAGTGAGAAACTGCTCCAATTTCTCTCACACTAGCTAGATGAAGTGGTCTGACTGAGTACTCTAATAGCAATCCTTGCAAGTGGATTTCTTTGACCAGTCTTGTAGTCTAACATAACCCACCACTCACCTACAAAAAAAAAACATACAATGAATTAGCACATAATACAAGTGAATTGTCACTTTGTTATGAAGTAAAAATGAGCTTAAGTCTCAAGGTTCTCACCAGGACCCATTCTGGTCACTGTTTCTCTAAGATCATAATCTCTGTACATGTCCAACTTCAGTTTAAATCTGTCCATCTAAAGTATAAAACAGTTGCTAAGTGTAACTTGTAAAGTATATTGAATACATGAAAATGGATTAAAGTATTTCAGTTGGTTGTACCTCCATCATAACATCTATTCTTTCGTCAGTGCTCCTAGATAATCTTGAGATGACATTGATTGTCCCCTGGAGCACCTCACCATCATTGTGAGGGGAATCACTATATTGATGCCTAGGGTAAAGAAATACCCTATATGTACAAAACATGTCTAGTAAGTTAGAAATTCAATATGCACAATAATACATTTACCTGCTGCATGTAAATCATGGTGGAGAGTGGACTCCCATCTTGCATCAATAATTCTCCACCATTTTTGATATGCCATGGGATGCTCTCTCTCAACCTTTCCTTGGCTTTATCCATAGCCTCGTATAAGTAATCCATGTAATTCTTGTCCTCTCCATCAACCATCCTCAACACTTGTACAAGAGGCTCTATTAGCTTCAAATAATAA
The DNA here is from genome assembly GCA_014218235.1 of Colocasia esculenta. NCBI lineage: Eukaryota > Viridiplantae > Streptophyta > Magnoliopsida > Alismatales > Araceae > Colocasia > Colocasia esculenta. The sequence continues at coordinate 36,776,033 of CM024765.1, read as the reverse complement.
ATGATTTTATCCCAAAAACGATGGTCACTGACCAAGCAAGAAATCTCATGTGCGACATCTCTGGATTCCTTTCTCAATGTAGCCACATGTGTCAAGTACTCAGAACTGTGTATAAGAGTGCCCAACTCATGTCTAAACTTATGCAAACTCTCCAATGCAATAAATTGTGAGGCAAATCTAGTTGGACCAGGACGAATTATGTCATGTCCATCTATGCACTCTCTCATCATATGTAAGATTCTATTGTGTCCATAAATAAAAGTAGTAATTATTTGCGCCTTGGACACCAAGTCATGCACATGTTTATCTTTGCCAATGTCCTCCATCATCAAGTCTAAGGAGTGTGCTGCATAAGAGACCCAATAAAGTTGATGTCGTTTTGCCATCAATTTTCTTCCAGCTGCCTTGTGACTAGCTTCATTATCAGTGACAACTTGGACTACATTTTCCTCGCCAATTTCTTCAACTATCTCATCCATGAGCCTAAACAAGTAATCTGCATTCTTTATTTGTCCACTTGCATCTACAGATTTCATGAAGACTGTACCCTCACTGTAATATACAAGAAAGTTAATCATAGACCTTCTTGTTGTTCTTGTCCATCCATCACACATAAGAGTACAACCTCTTGCCATCCATATACCTTTGAATGATGCCACCCAATCCTTTATCTCAGTCAATTCCTCTTCAAGATATTTGCCATAAATCTCCTTTGGTGTAGGAGCTTTCAAACCTGGGCCTGCCTCACCAACGGAATCTATCATTGTCTGGAAGTATGGACTAGATGTTGTATGAGCTGGGACCCCTGCATGCAAAAACCATTTTACAATATTTTTTACTATATGTTTGGCGGAAGCAGCTGTGGCTTTTACCCCTTTCAATGCATGCTTTATGCCAGGCTGTTTTGATGAAGGTTTTCTGTGCATAAATGTGTCAACCCCACTAGTTGGTCCCGTTCCCCTCATTGAACCACCTCTCCTGACTACGGGTGGTGCCGGTGGCCTTGTTACACTAGCCCCTGATGATGATCCTTCTCTTGTACTATGGAACCTCTGCATGGCAGTACGGCGACTCTATCGCAGTCCTTCTCGCCATTCTCTCTCATTAGGTGAGAGATCCTCATAATCTATATCATCTGACTCATCAACATCAACAGGAATTTGTCTTCCTTTCATTACAGCCTTACTTTTTCCCTTCCCAGAAATCTCTTCATGCAGTTCTTGTTGTTGTTGAATACGTATGCCTCTTTGTTGTTGTCTTGCAGACATGTACTCTTTCATCTCATTCATCAACTCTCGTGGACATTGTTTACATTTTACTACATTTGTTCCAATACCTGCAATATGTTGTTTTAGGCGGTATACGCCTCCATTCATTTCCTTCCTATAGTGGTTACACCACACTCTCTTAGAGGCAGCATCAATAAGAACACTGTGTTTCCATCCAATGTCTACTTGTGGGTCTGGTGACTGCTCTTCCTCGTGGCCCTCATCAGCCATAATTGCTAATCCTATAACAAATTAACAATACAAACACATTCACGTGTAAGTATAAAATTATAAACATAATTACATGTAATAATAACGAATTGATAACTAATTTCCCGAAATTAATCACTAATATGATCCTACGAAGGCATAATTAGGTCAATTAAGTGATTGAATAACTTAATTGATCTCTAATTGTGCTAATAGAATAAAAGCCCCAATTTTCAAACCCTAATTAGGGTGAAATTTGATGATTTTATCTAATTTCCCGTAATTAAATAGTTACATTATCAAACAAAGGCATGATTAAGTCAATTAAGTGATTGAAACACTTAATTGATCTCTAATTGTGCTAATAGAACAAAAGCCCCAATTTTTAACCCTAATTAGGGTGAAATTTGGAGATTTTCTCTAATTGACAAAATCTAGGGGAAGAAGAAGAAGGTATAACAAGATTAAACATGTATGCATGTTTTTTTCATTTTTTTCAAAATTTATAACTAAATTATGAAATTAAAAATATATATATACCTTAAGAAGAAAAACTTCTCCTTTGCTTGAGTAAGATCTCCTGAGATCTACTCAAGAAGATCTCCCTTGGGCTTTGCCTTTGGATGTGCTCCTTCTAACCTCTTTGAAGTTTCAAAGAGAACAAAGAGTTTAGAAGAAAAAGAAGGAGAAGAGGAAGAAGAAGAAGAAGAAGAAGAAGAAGAGGAGGAGGAGGAGGCCAGCTGGGGAGAAGGCTGGAGGCGGTGGAGGAGGCCGGCGGCGGTGGAGGAGGCTGCCGGAGCTGGGGGAAGGGGGAGCACCCTTGCGTGCTTCCCTAGATGCCCAAAACCTGCAAAATATGGTGTCCTCGGGTGGGATCGCAGAACTAAAGGGGGATCGCGCCGGATTGCGACGGATCGACCCTTATCGGGTCGGATCGAACAGGGATCGATCGACTTTGCCCGATAAGGGGTCGATCCGGCGGGCAAAGTCCAAATTCGAACTTAAACCCGCCGGATCGACGGAATCGCACTGGGATCGATCGATCCCTATTCGACTCGAGCGATCCAACTCAGATCCTGCCGAGTTGGGTCGATCCACCCTGAAAACATGGATTTTTGGGGGCTTCCAGGCAGAATCGGATCCTTACCTGTCGATCCGATCCAGGATCGAGCGATTCTTGATTGATCCCAGCGATTCTGCCTTCCATGGCTACAGTGCACGAGTGGTGCATCAAGCATGTTATCACACCACTAATGCAGGGGCCTTATTCATTCTCTGATTTACGTGTTGTTCGTACGATTGTAGTTGTCTTAGTATGGCTGACCTCGTTAATGCAAGCTTCAGCCCTAATGATGCATGGACCAATTATTCTCCGGATCCTAGGTAGGGCTATTCAACGGTTCGATTCGGACCGGGTTGACCCATTTTTGGCCAAACCGAACCAAATGGGGTTGGCAACCGAACAGAACCGAACCGAAATTATTTTGGTTCGGTTCGGTTCAAATCAATTTTATTTATTTAAATAAATATGATTAAATTTATTAATATGTATACATTAAAAATAAGAATAAAAGTAAAATATGTATATTTGTATATAAATTTAGTCATAATTTTTTAACACACAATATATATATATATATTATTAAAATTCAATTTATTCAATTAAATAGTTCAATTCGATTTCATAATGTATGAAACCGAACTTCAGTTCAAACCGAACCGAACCGAACCGGCCAATTCGGTTTGGTCTGGTTTGGTTCTTCAGTTTGAACCGAAGTTTGAACAGCCTTAGTACTAGGTAATCCCTTGCAACATGTCTCCATCTAATTTCAGCTTTGACGTACTCCTGCCGAACAAGAAACGAACAAGAGTATTTTTGGATGATCAATGTCATGAGAGTTATATTTCCAGGCCTATTGTTGACACACTGTTGAAGATTGGTGAAACTGTTGTTGAGAGTGACCGAGGTTTTGTTGAGTTCCATCTCAAGTTTGTAGGCGGTACTCCATCGAAGACAGTCCATTACTTTGATGGAGCATGGTGCACTATTATTCAATATGGTTCTGCATTAATTTGGGACGAGATTGGATGTTAGAACGATAGGTTATCATAGAACCCAACCAGTCTAGTTGTGTTATTCAGCCACCACATTTATCCGGTAAATTCCATTTCCCCAAGCACGTTCCTGCTGGTGCCAAGCCCCCGCTTCAAGATGTGATCTATGAAGCCGACCCCACATTGGCAGAACAGTATGAAGTAGAGATGCTAGCATGGTCTATGTTACAAGACAAGTGGGATCAAAGTTTATTTGTTGATTCCGGATTTGATTTGATAGATGATTGCGCACTCACTCTTCACTCATATTTTAAGAGTATTTTAAGCGCAATTTTTTATGACACCTGGGATCAAAATTTATTTCTTATGTCTAGGTGAGACTCGATTGATTGCGCTATCTTTGAGGATACTACGTCAGTTGTTCCTTCTGATGTCGTGTTATTTCTGGAGCTGTCTCTTGGTGATTTAGTACAGTCAGATTTTTGCAAGGCGCATGTTGGCTGCCAATTCGTGATCCATGATATGATTGTTTGCATGGAGTCTTTATATGTGCACTCTTGTGTTCGACTTCGTCCTACTACGGCACTTCAAAATTCGAGGACGAATTTTTTTGAAGTGGGGGAGAATGATGGGAATTGAAGAGCTACGGCAAGAGCCTTTTGTTTATTTTATTTGGCCCATTAGAGGCCCAATTGATGTCATATCTATTTTAAATTTTTAGGTTTAAGGTTTGGTTTGAATAAGGGGTATTTAGGTCATTTGGTTAAATAGGGTTTCTTTGGGAGTACTTATAAATATGTTGTATCCCCCATTTTCAGAATTGATGATGAATAAATGAAAGCAAAAAACTCGTTTGGAACTTCTAGCTGTCTCCCTCCTTCCCCTCTCCCGAGTGTGAAATCCTCCTTCCTCCTCCCTCCGGGTGTGAATTCCAGCCTCCCTTCCCCCTCCCTCCTTTCCCCTCTCTTCCCTCTCTATCCTGCATCACCTAATCTATGAAGGACTAGTATACAGGGAAGGAAGTATCAGATCGGCCACCAATTGAGCATGCTATGGGCCAATTCAGACCAATACAATCCAATCCAGACTTTACAAAAAAAAAACAGTCCAGAATCTCCAGATTGACCCAATCCCAGGCAACCTGGCCAATCTTGACTGAGTTGCTGTGCTTGGCCGGAAGTCGGCCAATCCTAGAAATTACTCCCCCACCCCCCACCGCCAAACCAATCTGGCCAGGAATCAACCGATTCTGTCTTCCATCATCCATGCTAGGACATTAGATGTGTGATGTGAAATCTCTCTCTCTGAATGGCAATTAATAGGGCCAAACCACATGCTTCTCTATCAACTTATACATTTAGCCCCAAGTTTACGTTGTCATCCATCAATAGAGAAACTCCTCACTTGTCATTTTACTAACAAGATTTAAAGTGACTGTTAAGAATACATATTTAAAAACTCATGGCTTCCTTGACATTTGTCATATCCATTGATTTGAGGATAAAAGTCTGGCAATAACCAATAGTGGGGTTCTAAATAGGTCAGGTATCTGTAGATCCATACAAGGAATGTATGTACTCTAACCCAATTTTCTGGGTAAGTGGGTAACTGGTTTTTGGTTTTCAGTGTACTTTGTGATCACCATGTTGAAGTTAATTGAATTAGGCCATCCAACTCAAAACCTCGAGGCAATGAGTGGAGAGGGCTCCACTACTAATAAGTACATTTATATTTTGGTCCACTTGATATGGGACTATTCCTTGCACACACCTATGTTCTGCCACATGTACCATCACGTGGTCAGGATCATACTTTTGGATCTGATACAATCTTGAAGTTTATAGAATTGGGTCATCTAACTCAACACCCTATGGGACTGACTGCCGACTGGAGAGGGCTTTACGATTATAAGGACATTTGTATTTTGGTCGCCACTTGATGTGGGATTCTTACACACCAAGAGTTAAACATTAAAATAGCCTGCAACAAATTATTTAACTTAAATGTTCATAATCTTGACAACTGCCCAGACTTCGGAGGGCAGATTTAAAGAAGCCTGAATAGCTTTTATCAATAGAGATAATGGGTCTGTTATTGAGTAAATGGGTCTACCTGGATCCCATACTATAGAGTCCAGATGGTTCAGCAACTGGGCCAAAGGCCTGTTTTACTTTTGACAACCCTTCTGAGTCTGTACTAAAATGTAACTTATATGGTAGAAAGCAATAACTTCAAGTTTACCATTAGATATAAAGCACAGAATGTGATTCCAGCTGATGAAGTTGTTATTAGCATGTAACTGGCCGTATATAGTGGTTTATTCAGGGGCATCCCTGTGCAACAGGATGAAATCACAGATATTAGGCTATAATCCATGAATTCAAAAGGCATGGAATTGTGAGATCAACAAGAACTCTTGAATACATACCTATTAATGTAAGGAATATCCCAAGTGCAAAAAGTGTCAGAGAAATCACAGACCAATGAGAAAGCCGACTTCTATGGTCCTGGAACATGCCGTGAACCATTTCAACATCGGTGAAGAAAACAACTTAGGGTGTTTATCATCAGATGAATAAAATGTAAAGAAGAAAAGAAATGACAAAATAGTATAACTTAAATAAACATGCATCATACTCAAACTCTTGAGAGGATAGAAACATGTATTGTATACATAAATTTACATGTTTCAATGGAACACAATTTCCTTTAAGTATAGTAATACAAACAATGAGGGGAAGTGTTAACATGTTTTTGTTTCTTTTTGAGATTATAGCATCACAGTGTTTTTGCTTGAATGTATTTATTCTGAGATTATAGCATTACAGTGTTTTTGCTTGAATGCATTTATTCCCATGTTTAGATGGAAGAAAACATTCTTTGAAACATAGTCAAGCTGGGGAAAGGTGAACAATGTTCAAAATGAGATGAGCATGCTGAAAGCAGATGAAATAGAAGGAAGTCGAATCAAAATAAAGGATGAGGAAAAAAGAAAAGAGAAAAAGAAGAAAGACACAACAACTTGGACATTTTCCCTAGACAGCTGTCTGGCATCAAGATGGCCGGCCCTCAAGTGAGATGCTCTGAAACCAGCCTCTTTCAGTGTTACCAGTTGAACAAGCATACTTTCAACTTAAGAGAAATAGAGAAGGGCAGATAGAGATAAGGAAACGGTAGTCTTTACCTCTATTTGAACAAGAACATGTCCAAATTGAAGTCCTGCGATGCAAGTAACAACAGCCATCAACGAGCTGTAAGGGGAAAGGTTCAATTACATAAATCCAAGCTGAATATCATAGAATCTGACATCTGATTGTAAGCTATCAATATCAATCAGGACATTGCATATGTATATGGTTGAAAGGCAGCCACAGATTCACTTGTGCATTCTTCGTCATGGTATAACAAGTAACGATGTAGAAAATACATATGCATAGAACAGACATCTGAAGGCAGATTAAGCTACAGCATGATCAATGAATATTAACTAACCCAGAGGATTATATATGAGATAATTAATGATTAATGAAAATGTAAAATATAACTTTATAATAGTCGAAGCATTTCTTGATAACTATGGATGAAGTAGAAAATGAGTTAGAAGAAAAGGAAGCATGACAATAACTAAAGAAAAAAAAAAGGAAAAGCAGTGAAACAGCACTTCTTACTTCTCATTGATTTGCTACAAAAATTCATGTCATACTTGCACCAAAGTCAGGAAGGAAAGGGGGGATTAGTAATATGAACTTCTATTACCTGAAAATGCAAATTATGCCAAACAAGAGAAAAAGAACAAAATAAAATATGCTATGCAGACTGCAAGCACCAATTTAAAATTTGCAGTGGATGAACATCATAGAGAGAGAAAGAGAGGGGGGAGAGAAAGAGAGAGAGCAGTTTAGGTGCTTAACAGAGGTCAAAAGAAGCTAGATATACCCCTCATGCTCTTGAGTGCCTTGTTAGCAGTAAGCCAATGGCTAACCCAACTCTCCCAACGGCTACAAGCTTGGGCCTTGGGGACCAGATCAGAATGATCCAGGCTGATCATGACATACATTTGGCCAGATTAGTTGTTCCTTGTCATGTCCCAGGCAGAAGGGGATGGCATGGAGGTGGGGTGGGGAGCAGGGTGCCAGGGTAAGGTCAGTGGCCCCAAAATGGATACTCCTTCAGCCACCATGCCAAGCCAGACCAGCTTTTAGAGTCTTGAATGTACCCATGGCCTTAGTCCCTCAAAATCCAATTGCCCTCTCCTCCCTTTGTGCAAAGAGGCCAGCAGGTAAATGTAAATGCCTTTTGATGAGCAGTATTTATTGACAACACATCATCATAGTCTACATAGTTCTGGGGAAGGCATCAAAAGAGCACAGGGGTCTCATCACTACTCCACTTTCATCCAAGATAAGTCTAGCCTGCATGAGATGGATTAGCAAGACAAGGGCAGTGGAAGCAAGGATAGGAGTGTCAGTTTCGGTATCGGTTTCATCCGGGTCCAAAACCGAAGCCGTTATTGGGCGGCCTTTGATCAGAGATTCACTGGCCACTAGATCAATGATCTCCCAAGATTCTGCTCTTGACTGGTGATCCACCAGAAAGGGATGGGCCATCAAAAGCACCAAAGTGGCCCCATGTACAAGTGTTCCCTTTCCTGGAAACCTGTTGTTGACATACATACTTTTTTGATGCTTCAATCATTCACCTTTTTATGTATGACTACATGCTACCGAACAAACCAAGTTATCCAGGAATACAAATTTTGCAATAGCTATTTCTTCACATTACATAATAGCTATTTATGCTTATGCTTTAATCATCTGATGCATCCATATTCACTTGAAGATAGAAAGAGATATGGAGAGGATCTAACTGATGTTTCTTGTTCACATATGTTGATATAAATAACCCAAGTCAACTCACTGGATCTATGATATATCTGTTTCCTATCTTCTGCATGATACAAGAGGCAGCAATTTCTTTTGCCAAGAAAAGGAAAATTCAACATAGCAGTTCTTTCCCTGCTAATGAGACTTCCACAATAAAAAGAGTGGTCTTTTCCAGCATACATGTGTAATCTGTATGTGAATACCATCCTTGAAAAAATGAAAGGTCCTAAAAACAAGTTACATGTATCTGGAAGAAGTCAGTAGACAAACGCACAACGCAACTTTGGCATTCTCTAAGAAGAATGATTCATGAACATCAACAGTTTAGTTCTTAGAAAGCATTGGAAAGTACAAGTCTCCTACACACTTCTAAGTTAGTTCTCAGATACATCAAAGATAATCATTATGAATGCATCAACTTATAGAAATGTAGAAGTTTGTAGAAAGAGAAACTACTTTCATGGAAAGAGTTATTGTACCTCAGAATTCCTTCCGGTTCAAAAGGAGCTTGGCACCATGGAGGTGAATTTTCTGAGACTTGCCCATTCTCCAACAATAAACACTCCTATTTGTTTGAAAAGACATTTCACATCAAATAAGTCATAATTAACCAAAAAGCAAAAAACAAGTTGGAGAGTTTCATCTAGTAAAATTTACCCTCAACCTTCTATAGGTAGGCTTTTTATATAGATGGTCAATTCCAAGGAGATAGCGGTCTATCAACCCAGCAGAATTACATGCTGGTCCAAGATCACCTCTCACAGAGCACTTCACCTATACAGGAAATCCCAGTATCAAACTCCTTTCCTTTTGAAAGACTGAATGCCTATTCATGGTTGCTTATAGCATGATGGCTAAAGTAATCACCGAAGATACTAGATAATTTATCAAGTTGAACTTTTTGAGAAACAGCATCACCAGGCAAAACTTCAACTGAATGCCTAATTAGGCCCTAGCTGTGTACCAACAGCTTAGACTTTATGAGTGCCCGCCATTGTCCTCTCACCTCTGTTTTTTTAGATCATTGGATTGCTAGATTTTAGTCAGTTGCATTTGCAGATAATATGCATGCTTACGTGGAGTAGAAATCTATAACAGCAGAAACTGTCAACTATACAAAAAGGCAACAAATTACCAAGTGACAAAAAGTTTCTGCAATTGTAGCCATGGATATGCATGCACATTAAGAAAACCATGGTTTGTCATGGCGGGGCGAATCGGCCCGATTCCCCCGAATCGGAGCGGATCAGGGGAAACCCGATCCCTGATTCGCCTGATTCGCCCCGATTCCCTTTATATATAATATAAATATATATATAATATTATATCATATATGTAATACATATAATATATCTGCAATATATATATATCATATTATATATATTATATATAATATACCCATGCGAATCGGTCCGATTCGGACCGATTCGGGGGGAATCGGAGCGAATCAGGAGCAACCCGATTCGCCTTCCGATTCCGACTCGGCAAACCATGAAGAAAACATCACCCAAAGGGATAAAACTCTAGCTCACCTTTGGGTGAACAGACTGAGAGGACAATGCCTAGCAATACTTATGGACAGTACCTTCCCCACTAAACAAGGCACCGATTACCGAGAAGGGTGGGATGCAAAATTTTTATTCTCTCTTGATGGCAAGCACATTATTGGGAAGGGGTGGAAACCCTCTTCATAAATGCATCATCTTTTCGCATGGTCAATGCAAATTATTTAGAGTCCCGATGCCTCGATGCAGACTCCTTGAGGCAGGGGTTCTATGTATATTGGCTAATGAAGGAGTCAATGCAGCTGGAACGAAATTGCTCTTGAAAAAGTATTGGAACAATACAGAGAACATTGTATGGCTCTTGCAAACGTATTGTATAGAAGTACTTTTTAATATTTACAAATAAAAACTTAAAATTTCCAGTGTTGTCCCAGTTGATATAGTTGGAAGGTTGGGAAAGGAAGCACCGATATTCAAACCTGGATGGGCTGTGTTTTCTGATATTTCTGTAGACCATCTCTGCTAATGCAGCAGACTCCAAAAACTCTTCTATATTTTCTTCCATAGACACAGAGTAACACTTTTTTCTAAAAGGAATAACTTACAACACATCCTTGAATGACTGATTTTTCTAGCAACTTGAAATACAATAGACAGATGTATCATCAAGTGGTTATTCTCAAGCCCGAAGTATAATGCCCATTGGAGGGCCACATGTCAATTAAATCTGCAGATTGGACTCGTCAAGATCACTTAGAATTATATCAATGCTGCACCTTAGCTGCTCTAACTGTCTAACTAGTATTCTTTATAGTGTCTCACTGATCCATATAACTGACTTCATTTCTGACCTCTAAGATGTTTACCATAAAATACCAATTCAACTAGTAGCAAAAAATGTAGGACCTTAGCCTTTTTCATCCAAGGTATTGGCATTCAAGCAACACTTGTATCTAAACTCTAAAGGGTACAGAAATCTCCGGCCACAACAAAATTAAGTAATACGTTTGTCAAAAGAAGATGCAAAAGGCTCTACCTAAAATGAGAAAACCTAGTCAAAACCTGATTGTTAGAATCAAGGAGCTAAACATTAGGAAGAATACAAATCCAAGAAAAGAACATCATCTGCTGAATATATTGGAGAAAGAATGATACATTGCATGATCAATCAGCTAATGTCATGATTACCTTGAATCCCTAAGTGAGTGTGTGTGCATGTGTAGAAAGAGAGAGAGAGAGAGAGAGAGAGAGAGAGATCACCATCTTCACAATGTACCCATCACCGGAAGAAAATGAAGATGTCCGATTTTTCACCTTAAATTGCCAATCAGGAACATATGTTCCATACAATAGCCATATGTGCATGCAGGATAACAAGAAAACTGCAAACCTACAATAACCACCATAAGCAACTATGAGAAAATTTCAAAAACAGTGAAGGTAGGGTAAGAAAACCCTCTTTCACAGAAGTACAAAAAATGAACCCAAAGAGGCAATATTACAGCCGTCCCACATAGTGTTGATCAGCATTTATCACTATTACAAGAAGTTCAATGATCCCAGTTAGTGTGCCATGTGCATGGTGAAACTATCCTAGTATGATTAATACATGCTCACTCAATATGGCAGAATATCCATTAGCCAGGAAAGTGCAGCAGCATCCTATAATGAATTGTTCCTCTTCTAGAGCACTGAAAGTCATTTTTTTAACTAAACTAAAGGACAGGTAATACGGAACGAGAGTTACAAGACTCGTGATGGATGCAAAGCGGGACTCGTGACATCGAACGTTGGACATCGGACTCGATTAGTGGGAGAGAAACAGTAGTAGCATCAGGTTTAATTTATTATGTAATTTTATCTTTATTTGAGTCTAAGTTAATGGTCCTAAGAGGATAGGATTAAGTCTTTAATTTTTATGGTCTTATTGGGCTCATTTGGAGCTAATTTTGGGTCTTTTTATTTTCTTGTAACTTTTTGTACGAATTTCGTGCTTTTTTTAAGACTCAAGGGTATTTTGGTCAAGATGTCACTTTTGAGGCTTGTTAGGGTTGGGACTTGGGAGTATAGCCCAAACCCCCTATATAAACTCTAGTAAGCTTCTGTTTTGAGCAGATAATGAAATAGCAAAAAGAAAAGCTCCAGTTTGATAGGCCCCGGCATGAAGCCCTCTCCCTCTGAGGTGTGAAGCCTCCCTCCCTTCTCCCCTGGGCTTCATGTCCCACATCAACAGGTACCAAGCTGGGAGAGATGTGCAGGAGGCGTTCTCCTCCTCTCTCCCCCATGAAAGACAGATAAAAACATGTTCAGTGTTGAGTAAAAAGAAGTAAACAGGGCAGTTTTGTAATTAATATATTTATGTGCCATGATTATTGTTAAGTGCAAGGACATTTCAGTCTTTTTTCTTCTTATTCTGTAACTCCGTAGGGCGCCCTGGTTTGGGTTAGTTTCAGGGGCATTTAAGTCTGTGCTATTAGGCAATTATTGTAATCAAGTTACTAAAGATAGTTATGGGCGGACTGTGTGGTTCTCTCTCCAATCCACATGGTTCTCTCCATTGCAGGCTTCTTCTTCTCTTCCCCTTCTGCCTGGTGTTTTCATGGTATCAAAGCCAAGTCGCGCTTGGAGCATGGTTTGGCGTGGCAGATCGAATCAGTCCAATTTGGCCGAATCGGATCGAATCAGGAGAAACCCGATTCGCCCAATTCCCATCGAATTGGAACGATTCCCATGCAAATCGGCCCGATTCAGGCGAATCGTGGCGGATCAAGAAAAACCCGATTCACCCCGATTCCCCGATGCGTCGAACCTTGGCTTGGAGATGAAGGTTCGACCCGTCAGTGATTGGTTCTGCCCCCTGCAAATACCCTTCCTCCCTGCAGCTAGGGTTTTCCTCATCTGCTGACAAGGAATTCATCTTCTTCCTGCAGCCAACTCTTCTTATTCCTAGTGGTCAGGTCCTCTTACTGCTGGCAAACGGATGTTTCAACCTACCCATGCATTCTGTTGCCGGTACTGGTTTCCATGAGACGTGTGTCGACCTGGTGTGTATGTTGTGTCGACTCACATGACTCACAGTAGCCTTTTCATAGAACCTGGGTCTACCTCCTTTGGGAACAGTGTTGACCTTACCTTTGCCTTTGAATTTATCTTAGGGCTTTTCCTTCGATTTTTGTTTTGCAGAGATTTTTCCATTTTTCTCCTCAACATTTTTCTGAGCCTTTTCATTTGTGTTCTTTGTTGAGTTTGAAGATTTTGTACTTGAAGTAGGTACAAATGTGATTGTTTTCATTCCAATTTCCTTTTTCTTTGTTAGGTTAAATCATAACCCTTCTTTATTGAAGTTCATTCTTGTTCCAAGTAAGGCATCCAAATTATTTCTGCCACTTACAAATTTTTCCAAAGCTTCTTGTTTTTTAGATATTTCCTTTTGAAGTTCTTTAATTTCTTTTTGCATTCCATTGTCAGACAGTTTTGATGGCATCATATTTTTCCACAAGAAGTTTCATTTCATTTTCATATTCATTTTCCTTTAACTTCAACCCATCAATGTTTTCTTTTAATTCACAGATTTCTTTCTTAAGTTGTTCATCCTTTTCTTTCAATGAATTGTCTGGAACAATATGATTGATCTTCTTGATAGTTTTGTTTTCTTTTCTTACTTCATCACATTGCTCAAGCAGTTCAAAATAAACCTTCTCCCAATCACTGAGTGAAAAGTCTTCGAAATGAGACATTACCTCATCTCCCTCTTCTTCTCCTCCCTTCGCCATCAAGCAAATTTTAGTATCTTTTTCATCATTGTTCGAAAAGAACTTTCGTATGTTTCTAATATCGTTTCTTTTCTTTGATATTAGCTTCATTCTTTTCTTTATACATGTATCTATCAACACATGGGAAAACATGGATATGAGACCCCCACGCCTATAGTTAGGGATTCGTCACCATCTTCCACGTGTGAACTTCAGATGATTAGGAGTTCGTGCACTAGACCACTCCCCGTCGATCAAGTTGATGTTTCTTTTACATCGAGGAGAACTTGAAGACCTTTGATACATGTCTAGACCTTTGATTATATCAAACAATTCATGAAAGAAAACACCATTTCAATAGGTTGGGGGTTATTCATAGCCTTATTATCTGCTTTTTCCAAATGAAACTACAACTGTGATACTCCCTTAAAATAGGGGCTGATTTGCATATTTCCTCCTAAATTGAGGACTGATTTGCAAAATGTTCCTTAAAATAAGGGATGATTTATAAATTTCCCCTTTATTTAGGGAATGATTTATAAATTCCCCATTATTTAGGGACTGATTTGCAAAATCTTTGTCATGTGGGGATTGTTTGATGATTTTTCTCCTTTAAAACATTATTTCTGAACTTTTTAGAACGATTATTCGTATTTAGAAACATTCATATAGTTCCATATTTCTTGGTCATTTACACAATAAACAAAGTGTAGGGTTTATTTGTAATTTTTGTGATGTCAATATGCAGAAATAATATCCCTTGTCAAGTGCACCTCAAGTGAAAACATTTGGTACATCCCTTTCGTTCATTGCTTTGTCATATACACAAGTTTTAACAAGAATAATCCATTGAGGTAATTTATAAACCCTCAAGGACTTATTTACAAAAGGTATGGCCAGTATATAGCCTTGCCTGTAGTATGAAAAGACTAACACTTCAAGTTGCAGCAGCAAAGCCTGGGGCGATTTCTGAAGTTTCCAGACTTGGCGAAAATTTCTTCTCTCCCATCTTCTTGGAGGTGGTCTTCTTATATAGGAGTTTGGGTGGAGAGTTGGGGGTCCAACGGAACTTCCTTTCGTGCCTCAACGGAACATTACCATCATCAATTGAGTCTCCCCCCAATCTTGTCCGTTTTTTTTTTTTTTTGAGGAATCAAGGGGGGATCCCATCGGGTACCGCGGTGGGCCCCTAGTGACCCCCGGTGGGAGTCCCACCAAGCCGCAGGTCCTGGTGGGATCTCCCACTGGTGCGCAAGGTCTCGGTGGGAACTCCCACCGAACAGCGGGTCCTGGTGGGACCATCCACTAGTCCACAGAACCCCGATGGGGGGTTTCCACCGGTCCGCGGGTCCCGGTGGCGGTGGGACTCCCCACCAGGCCGCGCACCCGGGTGGGGCTTCCCATCGGTCCGCGGACCCCGGTGGAGGCTCCCACCAATCTGCGGGCCCCAATGGAGGTCCCCCATTACCGGTCCGCGAGGCCCCAATGGGGATCCCACCGGGTGCGGGGTCCCGGTGGGACTCCCCACCAGGCATGACACCCCAATGGGGATTCCCACCGGGCCTCGGCCCATTGCAGGTGGCCCCCGGTGGGACCGCACCCTCGTTGGACACAGTTCCTGTTGGATCACCAGCAAGGATTTTTTTCTTATAAATTCACACCACTGTCATTTTCGCCACGTGGTGAGGGTGGGACTTCTGTCATTTGTTTGTTGTGCAAGGATCCGTGTCTGTGCCACGCTGTTTTCTCATTGACATGGGTATTGGACAAGCCCTTACACACATTGATATGCGCGCCACATAGGACGACTTCCACTGGGATATTCCAGGGCATTAAAAATTGTTCACCTAGAGAGATTTTTACTCCGAAATCACTGGGGATTAACTATTTCTGCTCCGGCTCGACCCAGAGCGACATTTCTTTAAAATTCAAAGATATGCAGAAATGTTTATTTTTTTGTTGTTAATTTGTTCCGAAATTCAGAATAAATATTTTTCTTTCATTCATTCATTTTGAAAATTTTGAATAAATAGATTTGAGGGTTTTCTTTTATCTGGCACTCCGAACAAATATTTTCCTCTTCATACACTTGCTCTAAATATCTAAAACAAGTGTTCCTACAATTCAAGATGGAATTTTCTTCCACCATTTTTTTTTGGGTTCAACAAATGCCCCCCACAGGTTGCTCATCGAGCATGACGGCGGGCAGTTCGTGCCATTACTTCGGCATTTCTTTGGGGATCGTCGTGCAATTTCTTTTGTATTATGATCCCTTCATTTGTGGCATTTCTTTCTTTCATATAAGATAATTCTTATCGTAGCCTTTTTCCTGTGCTTTCTTCGATGCAGATCGTGAAATGCCTCGTGGTCAGAAGACGAGTGACCGAGGGAATGATCGGGTTGGGCCTCCTAGGCAAACCCACATCCAGATGCCTCAGCTGGCTCCCACCTCCCAAGACGATTACCCGGGAGAATATATTTTCTGTTGATCGAGGTTGGAGAGAACCCTGTGGATTGGAGAGTATGTATTCATTCCTCCTCCAAAGGTATTGCAAACTCCCACAAGTGACACCACTGCACAAGCAGAAGATAAACCAACGACGCTTGTATACCAGCGTCGACCTCCAGGTAATTCAAATCATCATCTTAAGAAGGGTCGTAGCAGGCATCAAAAAGCGGCATCTTCCACTACCAAGCATCCAGATAAGATCATACTCTTTCATGGCGAAGAAGCAAAGCAGCTTGGAGCAAAGACTTGAGAGAAACTCTCATCAAAATACTCCAAGAACCAGAAACTTATGAAGCCCATATGGCAAATTTTAAAGCACAAGCATATGAAGCACTGGCGGCAAACGTCACCTTCACTGATGAAGATTTGCTATTATCTTCCCCATATCATAATCGTCCTTTATATATGAAGGGAAAGATCAACAACATTCAATTGAATCGGATCTTGGTTGATCCAGGGGCATCCATCAATATAATGCCCTACAAGACCTTTCAATCTCTATATCTTATGCCCTATATGCAAAGGGTGAAGGATGTGAAGATCACAGGATTCAATCAGAATTCGGAGAAGGCCATCGGAAAAGTTACTGTCAACTTGACTCTGGGGGATTTTGTCACCAGGGTAACCTTCTTCATTATTGATGCCAATACATCATATAGAGTCTTGCTTGGGAGACCCTGGTTGCATGAAAACTAGGTCATTCCATCAACTCTCCATCAATGCATTAAATATGCGAAAGAAGGAAAGCAACATACAGTCTTTGCTGATCAAGCCCCGTTTCGGGAAGATGAATGCAACCTGACTGATGCCCCTTTATATCTTGGAGGACCAAATCTTCAACCCTCCTCCCTCTCTAAAGGGAAAAGTAAGCAAATT
The DNA here is from genome assembly GCA_014218235.1 of Colocasia esculenta. Classification (NCBI taxonomy): domain Eukaryota; kingdom Viridiplantae; phylum Streptophyta; class Magnoliopsida; order Alismatales; family Araceae; genus Colocasia; species Colocasia esculenta. The sequence continues at coordinate 36,758,975 of CM024765.1, read as the reverse complement.
GAGTCCTCAAATGAAGACAATGAAACTGGCGAGCTTTTTGTGGTAAATAAAAGTCTTGCTAAATTACCTGCAAATACTTCTCAAAGTAAAGCAATCCGCTCAGAACGGCAGAGCATCAGTTATGAAGCTGATCACATAAGTCAAGTCATCAATGGGAGCATTCCTCTGCCATCCAACTGCATGCAAATCTGTTCTCCAAAGCAAGAACAAAGTGTTGGCGATTAAAAATTTTCGTCGTCACTTATCAAAGAAAAGAAAGAAGAAAGAATGCAAGAAAGGTGACCAAGCCAATCCTCTTCTACAAGGGGGAATTGATCCTTCAAACTTATACAGGGGATGATTTCGGTTGGGAAGTGTTGGAACGCGGATTTTCTTTCTCTTTCAATTTTTTTCTAAATGAATCTGGCCCCGGAGGGCTCCTGTTCATTGTTCTTTTTTCGCTTTCTTTCGGGCATGCCAGACTGTTTATGAGAAACAGACAAAGATTTATTTCATGAGGGGTACCGGGTAAAGACCCGGCACCCTTGAATATTTCGTTTCATTTTTTCCGCGTGCGCTCGCGTTCAGGGCGATTGGAGTGATCGTGTGTTGGACCGTTCCCCACCGACCGAAGTCGATGTTTCATTTACATCGAGTACAAGACTCGAATACCTTCGATGCGTAATGTTTGTTAAAAGACCATATGCCGAAATTTTAAAGGAAACAGATGACAAGTAAATTTCCACAATTTCATTCAAGCGTGCTCATGTCATTTATATTTATGACATTTATATTTACGCTCGCAACGGGGTGTTTGTGCCTCCGTTGGGCGTTTACATGGTAATGAGTACATTCGTGTTACCAATGGGGTGTTTGTGCCTCCACAGGTTAACATGTCTCTACGTGTGTCATTTTATAACACCGGAGGACTTGAACATGTGCCTCAACGTGTGTCGTTTTATGACACCGGAGGACTTAAATACATGCCTCAACGTGTGTCGTTTTATGACACCGGAGGACTTAAACATATGCCTCAACATGTGTCGTTTTATGACACCGGAGGACTTGAACATATGCCTCAACGTGTGTCGTTTTATGACACCGGAGGACTTAAACATATGCCTCAACGTGTGTCATTTTATGACACCGGAGGACTTAAACATGGCCGACGGGAGTCCTGTAACAACCTGTGGCGTCTCTGTGCGGGCGAACGCAGGCGGACCCAAAGGCTGAGGACAGAGCACCAACAGATGTCGAAAACCATTCCCGACACGTGCGGCCTATGCAAGCTCGCGCACGGACCAGCTGAAGTGTTTGCAGGTGTTCTGTGCAAACGTGTAGGCCTTTGGGGGTGTCTCGGTGTGTTTTGGAAATAGGGGTATGCCCCCCTATTTATAGGTTTTGTGGGGGGGCATACCGACGGGGGTACCCGCCCGGCGGAGGCTCGGTCGGCACGAGCGTCGAGGCGGAGCGAACCGACGGAGACGAGTGCGCGAGAAGCCGAACTGGCGGGGGTGCCCGCCAGTCAGGGCCCCTGACCGGCGCCCCCTCCTGCTGGCGGCCCCCCTGGCTGGCGGCCCTCCTGGCTGGCGGGTGGGCCGAACGGGCGCCCCTGTTTGGCGGCCGAACCGGCGCCCCCCCGCCCTGTTAGTGGGGGGCCGAACCGGCACCCCCTCCTGGCTGGCGGGGGGGGCCAAACCGACGCCCCCTCCTGGCTGGCGCGGGGGGGGGGGGGCGGCCGAACCGGCAGCCGCCCTTGCTGGCGGGGGGCTGACCGGCGCCCCCCCCCCTGCCAGGGGGCCGAACCGGCGCCCCCTGTGGGGGGAGCGAACCGGCGCCCCCCCCCCCCCCCCCCCACTGGCATGGGGGCTGACCGGCGGCCCTCCTGGGGCCTCCCTTTGGCCCACCACCTATATATAATAGAGTGGGGCCTTCTTCTCTTCGTATTTCTGCGTATTTCCCGGGAGAGAGCTCTGTGGGCCTCCCGTGCCCGGTTTGTTGGTTGACGGACGTGTCGCGCACGTGCACGCATGCGCCGCTTGTGCTTCTTCGGCCGTCCCACGTGCGTTTGTCCCCGTTTTCTGGAGGCACGTGCATTTGACTTTCCCGAACCCTTCGGCTTCGGGCGTAGTTTCGAACATTGATCCGGACACGGGATTTCTGGCATCCGGGGTACGTACTCTTCGCCGTCGACGAGCTTCTCGGGCATCTAGCTTCCGGGCCACTCCGGATTAACGCAAGCACTCGGGCTCGTTTGTTTCCGATGTCCGAGCGGGGGATCGGGAGTTTATTCCCGGTTCCCCCAAGGCGTGTTTGTCACCCGGGGTTTGTTTAAGCCCCGACATTTTTCGGGTTCAACAAATGCCCCCTACGGGATATCCGTCGGAGATGAAGGCGACGGCGGATATCCTGTGGCGCCTTTGAAATGCATTTCTTTCCTTCGCGTTTTCTCTTCTCCGTCTTGTTGCAACGTCCTTTTGTCTGACGGTTGCGCTATTTGTTTAACAGGGTCGACGATGCCTCGCAAGGGTCGCGATAAGAGCGGCAAGGGCGGTAAGAGCGGCCATGGCAGTAAGGCGTCGCGTAGCACGGAGAATGACGTCGAGCGGATGGACGATCCCATGCCGTGCTTCACCCTTTCTCCGGTCCGGGTGGAGGACCTGGACCGGCCTGAGGGCGGCGCTGGGCTGTGCGTCTGTGGTCCACTAGAGGAGCCTTTGCCCGTTGAGGGCATGGTGGACGTTAGCCGAATAGATCGTAGCAGCTTGATTTACCGCTACCGGAGGGGGGCTGGCTACCCGAAGCATTTCCCGCTGGATGAGCATCTTCTCCCGTTCATCCAGAACTTCATGCCGGCCAACTGGGACGGCCCCGCCGGCATTCTTGCTCCTGAGCGGGCACAACTGGAGCGGGCGATCTTGGCGGGTCGCGACAGCATGATGGGGACCTGCAGCTCGCATTACCCCAGCTTTCCTCTCGACTTCGACGCGCAGCGGCATTTCCCTGACGTGGCATTGCTGGGGTCATTTGGACCCAACCCGGCCCACCGCGTGACGGAGATACAGCTTTCTCGGGGCCTGTGGGAGGTGCACGGGCTTCCCAAGACCGGCGCCTCTTTTACCGAGCACACCTTGCCGCCTTCGAGCCGCGATTTCGTGCAGGACGGCTACGACCGGTCGTGCTTTCTGGACCGGATCACGAGTGGAGGGGCCGCCAGCTAGTATGACCGGTGGTCCGTTGTTTCGTCGCACCGCTTCCGCTTTGGCGCGACGGAGTGGTTGATGGGTATTTTATACCACTACCACACGATGCTTGAACAGGTCGGCATTCTTCAGGCCGTCGTTGCTGCTCTCCACGGCTATCCTTGCCATCTCGGGCTTCTGCAGGCCCTGGCGGAGAGGTTCAACCGGAGGTTTAATACCTTCGGTGTTGCAGAGGGGGAGACCTGCCTTGACTTATGGGCCCTGCACAGGATCTCCGGTCTCCCGATTTCTGGCCAGTTCTACGAGGAAGTCTGCCTGAGTGACTTGGACAGGGATCAGTCTTCCGGTTCTGGCTTTTATCTTTTGTCCCACAGCTTTCGCTATTTGGCTAGGGCCTGGCGTGACCTAGCCAGATGTGGGAGGAGTGACTGCCCCAGTGCTTCGAAGGGGACAGTGAGGGTAAGCTGTGACGCCTGGATCCGCTTCTTCTACAACGGACCCTTTTGCTTTCACAAGGAATTTGCTGGCGACAGCTATGATCCAGCAGCTTATATGCGGCTGACAGTGCATCTGGATGACGGCGCCAAGTATCTTTACGCGCCTCGAGGTGTCAACTAGAACTGGAGGCGGCTGCCAGACCGTACCCACTTGGCAGCCTATCTTGTATACTGGCTATGCACCTTTGTCCTCCCGTTTGGGGAGGATGGGAATATCAGACCGGAGGTTATCTACCCGGCCAGCATCTTGGACAGCGGAGTGCGACTAGCTTTGGCCCCGGCAGCTCTGGCCAACATTTTTCACGGCCTGGGCGATCTTATCACGAGCCCTTCTCCTCGTGACAGAAGCGTCACTTTGGCAACGCATTATCTGGGTGCTTGGGCCGGTCTTCTGCTGCCGGAGTTGTGCTACAACATCAGCCTGGAGAGCCCCTCCATGCCACTCATTTTCATGTTCCGGAACTGCCCGGAGCGAGAGCAGCGGAAGCAATTGAGCGAGGCGCGTCGACGACTTTCTTTCGTGCCGACAGCCGGGCAGCAGGGGCTTGACCTTGCATGTTGCTCGCGTGACTTCAGGCCTTGGGTGGAGGAAGGCCAGGGAGGCCGAGTTTATCGTCTTCCTCACCATGCTGCGCCAGATGCTTCATTTCGCAAAGATTGGCTCTGTTGCATTCGCCCCAGCGTCCTGCTTTTTCGCAAGGGGAGCTTCCTTTTTATGGAGCCATACTTTCCGCACCGCTTCGCCCGCAACTTCGGGTACGACCAGGATGTGCCTCCGAACGCTGATTTCGCGTTGTCTGTCCGGGCGTATAAGGGCCCGGACCGTCACCTGGTAGCCTTCAGCTGGTGGTGCTATTTCATCAGGCGCGACCTGTCTGCCGAGTTCTTCATCCCCGAGCTGCGGTATGAGGGGCGAGTGGGCATCTTTTATGCCCGATGGTGGACCTGGCACAACCAGGTGTTCCGGGAGCGCGCCGAGGAGATCAAGACGGCAGAGAGAAAATATTTGTCCCGGGCGGGCGCCCCCGTCTCCACAATCGCGCCAGAGTTTCTCCGAAAGGAGTTTGCAGATATTGCTGAGACGGTGACGACCATGGGTCGCCGTCGTGCGATGGCGCAGGCGGCTAGTTCGGCCGACAACGAGGTTTTTACGGGGGCTCTGAAGCCCCTGTCGCGCCCGGAGAGCAGCTTGGCAACTTCCGACGACCGCAGGGAACCGCCGCTTGTTTACTTTTGGTGGCGTCACTTCTTGCTGGACTGCGGCTACCCCGTGGACGCGGCGCTCATCAGTCCCATCCTCCCGAGCGTATCGCGGGATTGGGAGCGGCACCTTCAGCACTCCATCGTTCGTGTCGGGCCGAGGGAGCATATTAGCTGGATTGAGAGCGGCACCACCCTGCGGCATTTCTGGAGTGCGATTGCCGAGGCGGGCAAGGCCGTGAAGGTCCCTTTTGATCGGGTGGTGCTTCCACCAACATTTTTCGAGGCCCCACGCGGTATGTAGCCTTCCTTTTCATGAGTTTGGCTTATATTTTCTTGACTTCAGCGTGCTGATTTGGGCCCTCCTTCCTTTGTTGGCTTGAGCAGGGAGCTTTATTCCTTCAAAGGAGATGCCGAAGCGTGACGCCCCGCCGGCCCGGAAAAGGCACGCGAGCAGAGAGGCCGGTCCTTCGCGGTCGGCGGCTCGAGGGAAGACCCCCGACCCTCCTTCTCTGGCTGGGGCTGGTGGGTTTTCACATCCCTCCTTCGCCTTCTTCCCCTCTTTCTTTTTCTTTCTAACGAGGGATTTGCCGTTTGCATTTTTTTTTGCACATGCACGTCGACCTCTGGGGGCGACGAGTTAGCGGAGAACATTCCGCGGGAGGATGTGGCTCCTCAGGGCGACGAGGATTACAATCCCACGTTTGATGGGACGCCCTCTCCTGAGGGAGCAGACATTCACCTGGTAGCTTCTGCCGAGCCGGGTAGGACGCGCACCATCTTCTTGAGTCGGCTTTGTTTGCTCTTTTCACTTATTTGGCCAGCATGGTGCTCATACGTGGCTCAAGTCTGTTTCGCCCTTGTTTCTTTACAGGGTACGTTCCGGTGGAGGTCACTGTCGCAGAGGGCATTGAGCACCCGGTTCAGGCTGCACTGGTTACAGGCGAGACTCCCTCGCTACAGGCCATTCAGGACCTGTTGCTATCTGGGTCGGAGATGGAGTTGCCCGGCTTTTCTGACTTTGCTCCAGGCATACTCGAGGGAGGGGGTTGGCAGCGGGCCCTGCACAGCGCGAGTAAGTGATCCCCGCTCCTCTGGCCCCGCCTCTTCGCTGCTTTTGCTTTTTCTTCTTTATGCAACAAATGACCTTTGCCCTCTCTGCATTTTAGTGGCGGTTACTTCCGCAGCCGTGCTTCCTACCGCTTCTCCGCTGGAAGAGGGCGAGGTCGCCCAAGGAGTAGCCGGGGACGCCGATGGTGGGTGTTCCTCCACGGCAGCAAGTTTTTCGCCTTTCTGTTTCTTTAACTCAAAGTTTGCCCGGGCGAGTGGGAAGGCGAGTGTCCTTACACTTAATATTTGTCTTCATCCTTTTTGCAGATGGCGCTGAGATTGCGGCGGAGATGATGGAAACAAGTCCTCCCGAGGCTGCCCTTTCTTCCGCAGCGGGTACGGATGGCGCTTCTTTGCCATCCGACACGCAGGGTGAGTGACCCGGGTCCCAAGCTTTTTATGCTCTTCGGCCCTTGCTTTCCTTTGTGTGTTGTAATCGCGCCACCTCCTTTCTTTGGGCAGCTGTCGGTGGCGGTCTACCTCCCCCGTCTTCAAGCGAAACACCACTTGAGGACCCTTCTTGTTTCCAGAGCATGGCATCTCCTGGCCCGATGCTCCGCAGAGGGGCCAGGCACGCGGGGTTAAAGGGATGCTCGACTTCTTCACGGCGTCTGCACGTACTGTCATGGAGGAGGGTAGCCCCCCATCCGTTGACGCGGTGCGGGACTTCTTGGAGAGGAGTACCGTCGCCTACCACTTGATGGGCTGCCCCCGAGATCCTTGGATGGCCGCTGTGGACTCACTTTGGAGCGAGGTGAGACGGAGGCACCAGGAAGCGGCGCGCTACAGGGTCCAGGAGCTCACGGCGGAGGTTGCCTTGGCGGAGCAGAGGTTGGAGGCCCTTCGCTCGCGAAGAGGAGGCGCAGTCAGCCGCGTCGAGACTTTGAGGGCCAGCCACTCCGGTTGTCATGCGGATATCGCTGCTCTTCGACGGACGCTTGAGGAGGTCTCGTCACGCCTTACTAAGCGCGAGGCCGCGTCGCTTGCGTTGGCTGAGGGAGTGGCGGCAGCCGAGGCGGAGTTGACCGCTGTGGAGCGGGAGTGCGCGGATTCTCAGGCCACACTTTTTGCTCTCCAAGACAGTTTGGCGGACTCCCGGAGAGGAGGGGCTTTATAGTTTTCCTTCTTTCCTTTCCCTTTTTTGCTTGTAGCCGATGTATATATTTCACCAGCTACCCCGAGAGCTTGTCTCGGTCTCCTTCACACTTGGTTGAATGACAAACTACGGATTGCTGACAATGCTTTTCTTTGACGTTATTACAACTTCCGTCTGCATTCAGGTGATCTTTTAGGGGCTTCGTTTGGGACTCCTCCCTTTGGGCGCCGTATTTCTTGGCTTGACTTGTCCTGCGCTCTACTCGGTTTCTCGGACCGGTAAGTTCGAGCGATGTCTTTTTGGAGTTTGCATTTCTGGCATTCCTCCAGATCTGGTGCAACATTTCGGGTGCTGGGGCTGGCCCTTTTTGGCTTTGTCCAGCAACCTAACTTTGATCTCTAGTTGAGAAGGCTTGCCTTTTCTGGCTTTGCTCCTCGACCCTGATTTGATATCTCTTCTTTCTAAGATTTACCTTATTGGCTTTTCTCAGACTTCCGCTTGGCATCGCTCCTTGAATTTTGCATTTGTGGCATTCTTCAAGATTTGATGCAAGAGTCTGGTGTCGAGGCTGGCCTGTTTGGGCTTGGCTCAACAACCGCTTGATATTTCAAGTCGCTCGACGGGTGTGACCTGTTAGCTCGAACGACACTTCCTTCCCCTCAGAGGGGTCGATTTCATTGCATTCTTTCATTTTTCTCATATTACCATCCCAAGCGCCCTTGCGGGTTTTCACCGGAGATGGCCCCCTCTAGCTTTTTCGGTGCGCCCTTTCGGGTTTTCACACCGAGGGGTTACCCATTTTTGCCTGAGGCGCCCTTTCGGGTTTTCACCTCAGCCGGGTTTGAGGCCTTTTTGCCCTTGAACATCCCTTTTTGGAGGATGATCAAGTCCGCCGGGACATCTCTATTTTTAGTCCCTTTTCTTTTCATCTTTTTTTTTTCCTTTTTTTTTTTTTTACTTTAGGGCCCGGGGCTAGACCCTGGGGCAATTGATCGTGGGATCTGCCACTTGGGCCTCGCCTACCATTGCGGTTTGCTGGCTAAGGAGATTTCGATTAGCCCACCACCTTGGTTTGCTGGCTAAAGGGTTTTGGTTTGACCGACCACAGAGGTTTGTTGGTCAAAAGGATAGCCTTGGGGTTTGCTGGCTAAGGTTTAGGTTTGACCGACCACGGAGGTTTGTTGGTCAAAAGGGGTAGCCTACCTTCTTAGGGTTTGCTGGCTAAGGGTTAGGTTTGACCGACCACGGAGGTTTATTGGTCCAAGGGGATAGCCTACCTTCTTGGGGTTTGCTGGCTAAGGGTTTAGGTTTGACCGACCACGGAGGTTTATTGGTCAAAGGGGATAGCCTACCTTCTTGGGGTTTGCTGGCTAAAGTTTAGGTTTGACCGACCACAGAGGTTTATTGGTCAAAGAGGGATAGCCTACCTTCTTGGGGTTTGCTGGCTAAGGGTTTAGGTTTGACCGACCACGGAGGTTTGTTGGTCAAAGGGGATAGCCTATCTTCTTGGGGTTTGCTGGCTAAGGTTTAGGTTTGACCGACCACGGAGGTTTGTTGGTCAAAAGGGATAGCCTACCTTCTTGGGGTTTGCTGGCTAAGGGTTAGGTTTGACCAACCACGGAGGTTTATTAGTCCAAGGGGATAGCCTACCTTCTTGGGGTTTGTTGGCTAAGGGTTTAGGTTTGACTGACCACAGAGGTTTATTGGTCAAAGGGGATGCCTACCTTCTTGGGGTTTGCTGGCTAAGGTTTAGGTTTGACCGACCACAGAGGTTTATTGGTCAAAGAGGAATAGCCTACCTTCTTGGGGTTTGCTGGCTAAGGGTTTAGGTTTGACCGACCACGGAGGTTTGTTGGTCGAAGGGAAATGGCTTGATCTACCATTTCGGTTTACCTACCAAGCAGAATAGGGGCACAGCCTAGTATTTGTTTACTGGCTGCGCGAAACATGCCTTGATAAGTAATGATTTGATTTTGATTTTGATTTTGATGATGATTTTTTTTTCATTACTGACTCCTGCGCCCTTTTGGGTTTTCACAGAAGCCAGCCCCCTCTAGCTTTTTTCAACGCGCCCTTTCGGGTTTTCACGTTGAGGGGTCGTCTATTTTTGCCTGAGGCGCCCTTTCGGGTTTTCACCTCAGCTGGATTTTAGGCATTTTTTACCCTCGGGCACATCTTTTGGGGAGTGGCCAAGTCCGCCGGGACATCTCTATTTTTAGTCCCCCTTTTTTCTTTTTTTCTTTTGGAACTTGGAGTCCGAAGCGAGGTTGCGGAACCTCGACCAGAGGATTCGCCGTTTTGGCTTTAGCCCACCATTATGATTAGTGAGCCGAAGACGGCACAGCCTACCATGTAGGTTTATTGGCTGAGGGGGCATTGCTTAGCCGACCTTTTCGGGGCAAGGATGGCAAAATCGCGCGGGTCGGGTCGGAGTCGGGCGGGTCGGGGTCGGGTCGGCGGCCTGCGACCCGAGTTGGCGGGGGAACTGGCCAGGATCCGCGGAGTCCCGGTAGTCGGGCCGGATCCGCCGGGGTCGCGCGACTCCGCGACCCGACTCCCCCAACTCCACCCGACTCCACCCGACTCCAAGTGGTCTGTATGTGGTGCAACCGATTCTCTCAGGTTACCTTCAGGATCCTCTTCGGTTAGGGGTTCAGGATCTCCTTATTTACCTGAATATCATTTAAGTAAATGTTATAATTTGTTGTTTCATTTACTTAAGATATTACATGTAAATAAGGAAGTACCCCTCATTTGAATCCAATAAAAATATCAAAAAAATCATATCTCTTACCAATAAAAAGTCAACTCTCCCATCGAAGAAGAAAATCGCGATTTCGATGATTTTAGCGAAATGCTAACTTTCTAATCTCTCATAATTTGGCCAATCTAAAAATTTGATAATTCAAATAAACCATATGGAACACTAAAAATTCAAAGTCCGGTAAAAAAGTCAAACGTGCATATGACTTCTCCAAGGGAGCCACTCTCCTACTGACAGCACTTAGTCTGCTTGAGACCTCTCAGGATTTGGTCAAACCTAAATTATCACCACTCAAAGTCATGAGAATTGTCACTTTCTAAGACTTTTCAATTAGAAAGTGAAAATTTTCATGAGTTTAGGTGATATTACCTTAGGTTGACCAAATCTTGAGAGCTCTCAAGCAGACTAAGTGTTGTCAGTAGGAGAGTGGCTCCCTTGGAGAAGTCATATGCACGTTTGACTTTTTTTACGGACTTTGAATTTTTAGTGTTCCATATGGTTTATTTGAATTATCAAATTTTTAGATAGACCAAATATGAGAGATTAGAAAGTTAGCATTTCGCTAAAATCATCGAAATCGCGATTTTCTTCTTCGATGGGAGAGTTGACTTTTTATTGGTAAGAGATATGATTTTTTTGATATTTTTATTGGATTCAAATGGGGGGTACTTCCTTATTTACATGTAATATCTTAAGTAATATTTACTTAAATAATATTCAGGTAAATAAGGCATCATAGTTACCGTTGCTCTGTATTGTAATATGAACATATGTGTATTTAACTAGACTATAGATATACCCAAAATGTTATATTACTATATATTTTTAAATAATTTTTACTGATTTTTTTTATTTTTCCTGATTTTTTGTGATTTTTTGGATTTTTCCTGATTTTTTTCCATTTTTTTAAAAAAAAATTACTCTGGCCGACCCAGGGTCGGCCAGACTCCATGGAGTCGGCCGACTCCACTGACCCGACCCGACCCGAGTCGGGGTCGGCTGGGTCCGACTCACCCAGCCGACCCGACTCTGCCATCCATGTTTCGGGGTTTATCGGCTGAAGGTTTTGACTTGGTCGACCGAGATGGTTTGCTGACCAAGGAGGAGTTTTAGCCGACCTTTTGGGGTTTATTGGCTGAAGGTTTGACTCGGTCGACCACGATGGTTTGCTGACCAAGGAGGAGTTTTAGCCGACCTTTTTGAGGTTTATTGGCTGAAGGTTTTGACTTGGTCGACCAGGATGGTTTACTGACCAAGGAGGAGTTTTTAATGAGAAAAATTTCATCATCATCCCTTCTTTCCCCTTTTTTTTTCGTAGGCTCTTTTGCCCTCGGGCACTCCTTTTTGGGGAGCGACCAAGTCTGCCGGGACGTCATTATTTTTCTTTCAGTCCCTTCCCTTGTTTTTTTTTGACATGGGCACATATGCCCAACCCTAGCCTGATTCGGCTATAAGGGGATCAGAGGGCGGTAGCCCAGGGAATTCATGCTCAGGGGCAAAGTACATTTTCAAATGCTTGCCATTTAGTGGTGGAAAGGGGCGGTCGCCGGCATGTGTTGCCAGCGTATATCCCCCGCCTTCATAGACTCTCGTGACCACGTACGGTCCGCGCCAGTTTGGCTGGAGTTTGCCACTTGATTTGCCTGCCATGACTTCTCTTTGCTTGACCATGACGAGGTCACCTTTCTTGAAGACACGAGGCCTGACTAACTTGTCATAGGCTCGAGTCATGCGGGCTTGGTAGGATTGGAGGTGTTTATACGCTTCCAATCTTTTGCCCTCTAGGTCGGACAATTCCTCCAACCTTCTTTCAATTTCTTGTCGCTCCTCGGGCTGAAGACCGGTATAGACGGCTACCCTGTAGGAGGGCATTTCAATTCGATGGGGAGTATGGCTTCAGCTCCGTACACCAAAGAGAAGGGAGAACACCCCGTAGGGGTCTTGTAGACCGTCCGGTATGCCCAGAGTGCTTCGTGTACTTTCTCCCCCCAATCACGTTTGCGGTTGCCGACTATCTTGGCAAGCAGTTTGCAAAGGGTCTTGTTGAAGGCTTCCGCCAGACCATTGGCTTAAGGGTTGTAGACCGTTGACGTCCTCCAATCTATCTGGAATTTGGCAGCCAACGCATATATCGTTTTGTTTTTGAAGGGCGTACCATTATCTGATACGATCCGATGAGGGGTGCCGAACCTGTAAATCAGGTGTTGCTTGACAAATTTGGCAACGGCTACCCCGGTTACCTCCCGGAGAGGGATTGCTTCTGCCCATCGGGAGAAATAGTCGGTGGCTGCCAGGATAAACTTGTGGCCGCCAGAGGATGGTGGGAATGGTCCCACAACATCCATTCCCCATTCGGCAAAGGGCCATGTGGGGGCAGTTGGATGCAATTCGTTCGTGGTCTGGACGCAATCCGTGTACATGGTCGGCCAGAAGAAGCCTTTTAGCTTTATGTTGATTTTCATCTTGTCTCCCGCTTGGTGGGCCCCGCACAGTCCAGAGTGGACTTCGTGCATATGACTTTGGCTTCTTTGGGGGAGAGACATCGGAGGAGGACAGACTGTCTTTTTCATGGACAAGCCGATATAGTGGTCCCCGATCATTTGATATGACGTGGCCCGCCGCAGCAGTTGGACTCGTTCGGCCCGATCTGAAGGCGGCCAACCGTTTTTTATTTGGATGATCGGCTGGCGCCAATCTTCTTCTTGACGGCTTCTTCTTCGAGGGTGTTGACTTCTGCATTTTCTGGGTTGGAGTCGTCCTCAAGAACGCTGGGCATCAGCCTCCTATGTCGGACAGTTATGCCCAATTCCCCTTCAGGAGGGAGCTTTAGAGCAGACGCCAGTTTGGCTAGCGCATCCGCCTGAGAGTTTTGCCCTCTAGGGACATGTCCGATTTCGAACAAGTAGAACCTCTCGCGGAGCTTCATCACTTTGGCATGATAGGGGATCAGTTCCTTTTTTCGAACGTCATAATCCCCCAGCACTTGACGGATGACCAGCTGCGAGTCTCCGTAGACTTTTATGCATTTGATGCTCATTTCAACGGCCAGTTGAAGTCCCACGATCAACGCTTCATATTCAGCTTGATTGTTGGTCAACGGCTTTATGAGTGCACATGAGTTGTGCAGTATTCCCCCTTGTGGAGTCACTAAGACAATGCCCGCTCCGGAGGTATAAGTTATGGTGCCGTCAGTTTGCTTGAGCACCCGGGAAGCGCCATCAAAGTAGAGTTCCCAATGTGGTAACTCTATGGCGAGAGTATTTCCACTTTCTTGGATGGGGACTTCTCCTTGTCGGGTCCCCCCCCCCGTGGGGGGATGAGAGCGTTTCCTCTTCCGGAAGCTTGAACCCGAGGGGAGAGCCGGCTGGGAGCGAATGTGCCGCCAGGAAATCCGCCATGCCTTGCCCTTTGATTGCTTTCCTCGGGACGAAGGTGATATCGAACTCCATAAGGAGAAGGGCCCATTTTCCCATCCTTCCTGACAACACAGGTTGGGTGAGGAGCGCTTTAAGTGGGTCTATCCTCGAGATGAGGCTGACTTGATGGGCTAGCAGATAGTGCCGTAACTTTTTGACGGCAAATATCAATGCCAGGCACACTTTTTCCACTGGGGAATATCGGTGCTCCGGACCCACCAGCATCCTGCTGAGGTAGTAGAGCGGTTGCTCTTTGCCTTCCTCATTTACTTGCGCCAGAAGCGCTCCCAGCGATGTTTCCATGGCTGCGATGTAGAGGATGAGCGGCTTATCTTTCACCGGGGCTCCCAAGACGGGAGGAGTAAGGAGATACTCTTTGATTTCTTCAAAAGTATCTTGGCACTCTTGGTCCCATACAAATGGAGATCCTTTCTTCATTAATTTGTTGAAGGGGGCGCACCTGCCCGCGAGGTTGGAAATGAACCGCCTTATGTAGGCCAGCCTTCCCTGGAGAGATTTCAGCTCCGTTAAGGTTTTTGGCGGCGGCAGCTCTCTGATAGCTTTGATTTTGACGGGATCAATTTCTATCCCGCGGTATTTGACAACGAAGCCGAGGAATTTGCCGCTCGAAACACCAAAGGCGCACTTCATAGGGTTCATCTTCAGTTGATGCTAGCGGAGTCTTTCGAAGACCTGGCGTAGGTCGCCTAGGTGGTCTTCCCGCCTTTTGGTCTTGACGACCAGATCATCAACGTAGCACTCGACCGAGTCATGGAGCATTTCTCCGAAAATCTTGGTCATGGCTCGCTGATAGGTGGCTCCGGCGTTCTTCAAGCCGAAGGGCATTCTTTTGTAGTTGTAGATCCCTTTGGGGGACCTAAAGGCGGTATGACCCTTATCTTTGGGAGTCATGCGGATTTGATTGTAGCCCGACGATCCATCCATGAAAGATAGTGCTTCATGCCCGGTGGTCATATCGATCATTGTTTCCGTAATCGGACCGGGAAGTCGTCCTTCGGGCAGGCTTTGTTCAAGTCCCTGTAATCAATACAGATCCGGACTTGACCATTCTTCTTCTTCACCGGCACTATGTTGGCCAGCCAAGTTGGATAGATACATGGCTCGGTGAAGTCGACTTGGAGAAGTCTGTCCACTTCGGCATTTACTTTCAGCTCCAACTCGTGGCGCATACGCCGTTGGGCCTACTTGACGGGCTTCGCTGTGGGGAGTATGGACAACTCATGCTCAGCCACGGAGGGGTCCAAGCCTGGCATTTCTTTGTATGTCCACACAAAACAGTCTTTGAATTCCAGCAAGAGTTGCCGGTATGACTGTCTTTCTTCCTCGTTCAAAAGGGCGCTGACGAAGATTGGTCGGGGTTCTTTTGGTTCCCCGAGGTCGAGTTCGACCAGTTCGTCGACAGTAGCTTGTCCGCCGTCTTCGAGTTCACGGGGTGCTGGCTGTAGGTCGATGAAATCCTTTTCTTCATCGGAGTCAGCAACGTGGACGTCATAGTATTTGAAGCCTTCTTCTGTGATCGGCCAGAAATCACTCCCTTCGCTTTGAGGTGCTTCTTGACACGACGTCCCATTTGATAGGACGAGGGCGGCCTCCCCTTGCTGCAGCTTTGTAGCGGGGGTAGGAGGTTGCCCATCGGAAGGGCAATGATTAGGTGAGGGCGCGAGCCCAATGGTGTTGACCGTATAGTAGGCCTCGCATCCCGCCTCCTGACCATAGCCCAACCCTCGAGTGTCTTTTGCACAATAGGGGGGTTGCCCTCGGAGTTGCTTCGGGTACCACAACTGATGGAAGTACTCCCGTCGAGAGGGATCTTGCATTTGTGCAATCTTTTGCCTTTGGCACAATTGCTTGATGTGCTCGGGCATGTCGTCCATTTCTTGGACGGGCTCTGGGGCGACTTGAGTCGTTCGACTCCAGCCGAAGTCGTCTTCGAGGGGCCCATATCGAAGCGGGTCTCCTTTGTAGAAGATGATCGACTTCGGCATCTCGCCTTTCTTGAGACTATCATTTCTGTAATGGGTGACAATGAATGTCTTAGTCGTTCCACCCATTGCTCCTCCCTATGGAAGGGCAGCTGCATGTATGCCGGCGGCAAGGAGATGCTTCGGTTGATGATCTCGCCGACGGCGTTTGCTTTATAGTTGATTCCACGCCTTTCTGGGCAACTTGGCCGGACGTGGTGGATTCGGCGAGGCGGCTGAGCCGGCGAGCTTCAAGGAGGTCTTTGTTGACCGTGAAGAACTCCTCCTCTCTTGATCTTGGCTTGCTTGATTTGCGTCGGCATTTTGCTTTTCCTTGCCTTTTGACGCGGTTGCTGGCTTGCCAGGAGGCTCGTCGAAGTATAGCTGAGCATCCGCCAAGTTGCATTCATTTGGGCGGAAAGGAGCCCGGTCGGCGAAGACCGTGTGCTGCTCTCCTTCTTTGATGTATTTTATACATTGGTGGAGAGTCGAGGGGATGACCCGATTTTCATGGAGCCAAGGTCTTCCCAGGAGGGCTTTGTAGGACGTGTTTGCATTGATGATGTAAAACACGACCTTAGTAGTGAGGCCGTCCAGGGCCAGCTGCACTTCCACCTTTCCCAAGGCGTTTTCAGAATTTTGGTTGAACCCAGCGATTCTGACATCATTTACCCTTTGCAAGTAGGGCGTGAGATATAAAAACTTAAAAGTCTTCATAGGCATGATATTGATCGACGCCCGGGGTCAACCAGGATTCGGTTGAGCTCGTGCCCATGACTTTTCCTTGCATGTACAACGGGCGGTTATAGTATAGCGTTGGCAACAGCATGTCCTTGTCGGAGAAGTCACCTCCGCCACCAGTGCTTCGAGGGCTTGTGCCTGGAGTTCGGTCACGTCAGCTTCGTAGACCTCGGGCTCTTGCAAGATTTTGACGAGCGCCGTTCTCAACTCTTTGCTCCAGGCAATGGCGTCCCATATGGTGATGTTGGTTGGAAACCGCTTCATATGCTATATGATTTTGCGGTCAGCCCGGGCACGGAGTTGATCCAATGGCGGGACAATATCTTCCAGGGCTTTTATCGGTTGCCCGAATTGGTTGACCCGTTTTGTCCCCGGCTGTTCATCCGGCTTTTCTTCGAACAACGAGCTCAGGCTATCTTCTTCCGGGGCAGTAGTTTCTTCTTTGCCACTTCTGGGTGGAGCGGGCCGGTCGGCCGACTCGGGAGCTTTCCGGTTGGAGGGTTTGTTGGGGATCGCCCATCCCCCATACTCTTCCTCATCGGACGGGACGAAGACGACTGGCTGGATGGCCCTCCGATAGGAGAGCCCACTAGCGATATCCTGCTGCTCTTCTTCTTCCTCGTCAGATGGGTCGAAGATGAAGGAGTTCGCCCGTACCTCCATTTCCGAGGCAGGCTGAGGTTCTTCTCCTCGGAAGACGATAGTCTTGCTCAGGTCAAGGGGATTCCCCCCAACCGATGGAGCTCTTCCATCCGATGGTACTCTTCCATCGGTTAGAGGAATCCCCTAACCGATGAAAGCTTACCATCGGTTGGGGGAGAACCCCCTAACCGATGGAACACCCCCATTGGTTGGGGGATTCCTCCCCCAACCGATGGAGCCTTCCATCGGTTAGGTGAGATGCCCCTTAACCGATGGAAGGGTTCCATCAGTCAAGCCCAACCGCTGGAACCTTCCATCGGTCATTTCCCCCCCCCCCCTCCTTCAAATGTAAGGGGCTAACACCCCTATAAATACCCATGTAGCCCAAGGGCAAAGGGATCCTTTTCTTGATTCCTTTTTGGGACCCTCTTTTGAATTCCAAAAAAATTAGAAGGAAATCTGAAACAAAAAGGAAATTCTAGCTTGCTCATAAAGGTTCCTCCGCTCGATGTGAAGGTATTCGCCTCCGCTTGGTGTGAAGGTATTCGTCCTAGGCAAGGAAAAGAGAGGTCGTCTCCCTCCGGCTACGGAATCTTCCTAATCTCCTTTCATGTCGAGTTAGTCTCCATAGGGGGTTTCAAAAAAAAAAACCAAATGTAACCCATACCTCCACATCGAGCAAGTCTCTGTGGAGGTAAAAATTAAATTGCACTCGTGTGCTTCGGGGTTTAAATACCTTCCATGTTGAGCAAGTCTCCATGGGTATAAGGTATTTAAATACCTTTGTGTTCTTGTGTTCTAAATGTTTCCATGTCGAGCAAGTCTCCATGGATATAAGCATTTAGGCACATATGTTCTTCCCTCTCCTCGAGCAAGTCTCCGAGATGGGTAAGTTTTTGTGCTCATATGTATATGTTTTCTAAGGAAACTCTGCCCAAGTGGAGGTTCTGCCTGAAAATATATTCATATGTTCACAAATATTGTGCTCATATGTATATGTTTTCTAAAGGAAACTCTGTCCAAGCGGAGGTTCTGCTAGAAAATATACTCATATGTTCACAAATATTGTGCTCATATGTATATGTTTTCTAAAGGAAACTCTGCCCAAGCGGAGATTCTGCTCGAAAACATACCCATATGTTCATGAATATATGTTCATATGTATATGTTTTCTAAAGGAAACTCTGCCCAAGCGGAGGTTCTACCCGAAAACATACCAATATGTTCACAAATATATATGTTCATATGTGCGTATTTTAAGGGAAGACTTTGTCCGTGCAGAGACTCTGCCCTAAAATAATAGGACCATATGCCCATCAAATATATGTTCGTATATTTATACGGTAACTCTGTCTATGCGAGAGCTCTGCCTAAATCCACAGCATAATCAAATGCCAAATGAATCTACAGGTATATACCCGCTCATTTTTTTAAATTACATATTAACTCCCGAATGGAGTCCATACTCTTTTCAAAATAAAATCCCTTTTCAAAACAAGTCTACTCCGTCCGATAAAAATGAAACACCGCGTACCATTTCTAGAAAAAATGCAAAACCTCTCGACTTTGCTATCAATGGTATTCGGATTAAAATTGATGTAAAAATAACATCAAAGGCTTTTAATCCGATATAAATAAAACATCGATTTCGATCGATGGAGATAGGGGTCCAACACACACTACCCTAATCGCTTGATAAAATAAAATCGCAGAACAAATAAGTTCAAAGTAAAACTGACGCACTTGTCCATTCCTTGGACGTAAAATTCTCTTTGCATTGCGTGGATATTAAATTCTGTCTGCTAGAGCACGTCCCGCAAGGCAAAATAAGAAAATAAAAATCAAATCAAACTCAAATGCCAAATAAAATACATACATGAAACTTTTCGCGTCCGACAACCATGCAATGTAATTGAGTCTACAAGCAAACTCTAATCAACTCAAATTACTGCATTGGTCACTCAATTGCACATCAGTTACATTAATGAGACAAAATCTCTAATTTTTAAACCCTAATTAGGGTAATGAGGGTCATAACATCTTATCAATGTTATTTATCTATATATCTATAACATATTAAATATTCCTATTTTTTGATATTTTTAAATTTAAAAAATTTTATATTGCACAACCGGCGGCGATAGAAACCACCCTCGTTCACCCACAAAAAGATCTTTCAAGAGTTGGACAAACACCCAAAACAAATGCAAGACTCTTCTTGGGGCACCTTAGGGCTTAGATTTGAAATTTTCAAAAAATACAAAAGAGAGAAAAAGGAGAAGAGAAAAATAGAGGAAGAAGGAAGCGACAGCGGCGTGCGGCAGCAGCCGGCGGCGGCGAGCCTCCTCGGAGCTCCTGCAGCGGGGACGAGGGAGGGGACCTCCGGAGGGGGGGGGCTGGGAGGGGCGGAGGGGGCTGGCTAGGTGGGACTGCGCAGACTGCTCTTTACAGTCACGATCCCTCATTAAGGAGGGATTTAATAGAGTCGGCCCTAGTCAGGCTGAATCCGCCTGAAGCAGACCGCTCTAGGCGAATCCGGCCCGACTAGGGCCAACTCTATTAAACAGAGCCCCGCTTCCCGTGGAAGCGGCCTGGAGCGAGTGGAATCGAGGTGGAGTGCTCAGAGTCCGGTTGAGTCGGCACGACTCCACCCGATTCCGACCGATCCATCCTGATTCCACCTTATACCGTGGGTGGGTGGTAGTTCCCACCCTTTCCCCCCCCCCCCCCCAAATTGGGTCACCATAGGCCAATTCCGCTCCGAGCCGACCGATTTCGCTCTGAGTTGGCCAATTCCGCTCTGAGTCGGCCGACTTTGCCATCCATGGTGCAACTATGTTGGGGTTTGATCCAGCAAGTTTGCTTCTGAGCTTGTAACAGAAGTGTGCTGCCTATTTGCCCGAAAAGAGAAAAAGACCAGCAAGGGTTAGGTGTTGTATGTCTTTAAGGGAGACTATACCTTGGTTAGTGAAATCTCAAGAGTTTGTTTAAGGACTGGACGTAAGACTTCCAATTTTGACAGGTCGAATCAGGATAAATCTTTGTGTCTTGTGTGTTTGCTTTCGTGCCTTTATTTTCCATTGCACACGTTTATTCATACTAACCTAAGTTCTTAAAGTGGTGATTTGTGTTTTAGTTTTCAAATTTCCTATTCCCCCCCCCTTTAGGTTAGTCTTGCTGCCAATATCAAGTGGGCTAATAAGTGGTATCAGAGTCGTGGTCTCTGAATATTCAAAGTAGATCTAACGATTATAGAGCAAAGATCAAATGGCAACTCAAAGTTTTGAAGAAGGTCAATCCATCTTCCGACCTCCACTATTTAATGGAGAAGACTACTGTGAGAATTATTTGTTTAAACACTTTTAAAATTTTAATTTTATCTTTAGATTTGAATTTATTTGGCTTTTTATTTATTTACATGAACATGGTCTTATTTAATTCGTTTGACCTCTCTCACTAACCTCAGTTAGTGTTAATTACATCAGCACAAAGGCTGAACACCCTTGATTAACCATCAGACAACCCCTTTGAAACAGAAGAGGGTAACTCACAATTGAATGAAATGAATTGTACATGAGAGAAAATAAAGTTACAAGCATGCAATCTATTTTTTTGGAATTTTCCGATATTTGTTTCATTTTTGTTGATTTTTTAATTCATTTTCTCATTTTTTGGGTATTTTAGAATTATTAATTTCATTTATTTAATCATTTTCGTTATTTATTATTTAAATTATGATTATGTGGATTAAATTAAGGTTTCCATTTATTTATTTGATTTAAAGTGAGATTAACTTAAGGTGGATCGAAAATGACATGAGACATAACTTGTTTGTTATTTTTATGTTATCAAAAATTAAACCACAATGTTTGTGAAATATTTTACTAAGATTTGTTGAAAAATTAGTTGATTTTGATTAAGAAATCAATTAGTGAAGGGTTTGAAAAAAACGTGACACTACGTATAATTATCCATATAGTGTGTGTTTAAATGAATAAAATTATCATGATAGGCCCATTAAATATCACATGCAAGTTTGTACCACAGGTCGGCCCATTAACCATCATTAGGCCCATTAAGCATGAAGCATCGTGGTCATTTAACACATCATAACATGTAAGGTACAAGTCCGGCCCAATAAGTAATTCAGGCCCAATAAGTAATTGAGGCCCAATAAGGAAGTCCAATAGACCTTTTTGAGACTTGAGAAAATTCAAAATTGTGCCTAACACAATATTCTTTAGGGCTGTCTTGCAGACCCTTCTCTCCAGACCGCCTTACAGTCTTCCCAGAGCCTTGCCCTGTGTTCCAAACTTCAAAAAAACCTCCTCCTGGCCTAGGGCGCCCCTGTGCTTTTATAAGGGGTGGAGAAGACCCTGTCCCGGTCATTTAAAGACTCGTCCCGGTCATCTGAAGACCCGTCTCGGTCATTTACGCTGTCCCAGTCATTTGCACCGTCCCAGTCATTTACATCGTCCCGGACCCCCGGTCATTTAAAGACCCTCCCCGGTCATTTGCGTTTGGCTTTTTTACACCTCTCCCCCTGTTTGTTTTACTTCTTTCTATTTTTTCCTTTTGATTTCCGAAATTGGGCCCCTTCCTATTTCGCATGGGAGAGAGAGACGAGAGAGAGGAGGAGCCGTCTCCCTCCTCTGATCAGGACTGGGAAAGGGGGGCGGCGATCTCTCCCTCCTCTTTTCCTTCTGCGACTGGAACAGGGAAAGGGGAAGGCGGCGGCCTCTTCTTCTTCCCCCTTCTTAGCAGCTGCGGCGGCAGTGCTGAGCAAGCAAGGGCGGCGGTGCTCACGAAGGGGGCGGGTACCAGCAGTGGCGGAGGCGAAGAGAGAAGGCCGCCGCCGCGGCGGCGCAGGGAGCCCAGCAGCGGCGGTGAGGAGGAAGGTAGCAGCGGCAGGCACAGGAGTCCCCTGCGCAGGGACCCTGTCCTCCTCCTTCCTCTTCTGTTGGCGGCGGCCAAAGCAGGGGGGTGTCCTGCGCCGCAGACCCACCCTTTCCTCTTCCTCCTCTATCAGCAGCAGTGAATGGGTAGAAGAGGTGACATCGACGGCTAAGGGAAGGGACAGTAGCGGCGGTGGAAGCAGGGGCTTCAACAGGTACTTCCCTCCCCCCTTTTCTTTTCTTTCTTTCTGTTTCTTAAGGACAGACGACCAAAACTTGAGATTCCACTTTGTTTGCTTGTTCTTGTTTTTTTTTTTTTTGTTCTTTTGAAGCATGAGGGCCCCGACAACAGCAGGGGATGCATTCGAAAATATTTACTCCCTTAAATATACAAATTTCCAAACCCCTTATCCAGTGACCATAGCCTTGGTTTAGGATTTGCATGTTGCTGTTTTTTTTTTTTCTTATGTTCAACAAATGCCCCCCACGCGGCAAGTGGGCAATGCCGATATGACGTGCATTGCCGCGGTGAATGTATTTTGCTGATAAGGGATATTTGCATGATTTGAATTTTCTGACGTTCTGTATGCTCTTTTGCTTCCTCTTTTCTATTGGTTTTTTTTTTAGGAAGACATGGACTTTCGCGGGATGTAGAGCATGTGCCCCTTGTTTCAGAAGCTCGAGGGGAGCATTCCAGGGAAGATGACGTAGATGATTGGGATTATGAACTGGATGTTACAAACATTCCAATTTTGAATCCGAATTGGGACCCGTCTATGGAAAATCCTGAAGATCCCAATTTCAGTAAGTTGATTTTCTCTTATTCTGATCTCTCCTTATTGCTTTCTTTTGCTCATGATATCTTTGTTCTTTCTCTTTAGACATACCCTTTGGTGATTTAGTAAGGATGATGGAAGAGCCTCTGCCCATCACAAGTCGAGGGGCACTTCAGGATATCACTGCTACTGTTGAGCCTACAACAGCTGGGACCACTCCTTCTCGTTCTGTTGAGGGTATCCCGGCTTTTAAAGCTTGCTGCCAGCTTTTAACTTTTCCTTCACTTTCCTTTTCTTCATTCACATATACACATACTTTATGTCATATTTTGCAGCCACACCTGACCAAGGCAATCCCTTGTCTGGGTCAACTCCCATTGCGTTGAATGAGGAGAGAAATAAGCCTCCAACACCATCTCACCCCCTACTGGATCCTTTCGTGCCCCCTAATGAGACGGGGCTCCCTGCTAAACCTCTGTCCCAACCTTTTGAACCAGGTACCAATTATGCATTTCCCTTTGTGAAGTATGATTTCTGTGACTTGCAATCTTGCTTTCAGTTCTACTTTTCAGACTTGTTTGGGGTTTCCGCTTTCCCTCTTCTTTTGCTTATATATATTTTTTTCTCTTCATGTTTCACAGCTGCAATCGGCCAGGAGGATCTGTCACCAGCGCCAGACCCTGGCAAGACAAATAACAATGGCGGTGATTCCTTTGTGCCTATGCCCCCTGCATCGGACCTCCCATTCGTTGTTGAGAAAGTAGAGGTCGCTATCAAGCCTTTTGAGCATCTTTCAGGTATGTATTTTTCCAATCTGAGCTGGCTACCAACCTTTATTATCACAATAATATTTCCCGCTCATGATTTTCTAGATGTGGAGAATTCAGACGTGACCTCGCCCTTGAATGCTAGCGGGCCTGACTCTTCAGAGACCTATGTAATTTTTGGCGACCACAGTGAGAGCACTGAGCCTCTATCGGGCGAGACCCAGCAACTTTCTATCGTCTTTGAGGTTGCTTGTGACGACGCCGAGGTGCCTTCACATCCGTCTCTAGCTGTTTCAGGTCCCTTCTTGTCTCATATTACCTTGAATTCTTTTTCTTTGCCCATTATTTAGAATGAATTTAACTTTTGTACTTCTGAATATACAGGTTTGGACCGATCCCCACAGGCTCTTGAGGTCTTGGAGGGTCGGCTGGCTGCTCTTCGCGGCGAGGCCATTGGCACTGCTGGCCAAATTTCCATGGTGCGGGACCAGCATGCATCTCTTCTTTCTAGACAGAGGGAGGAATCGGCTCGTGCGACTCTTCTACGTATGTTGGCATCGTGCCTGGACCAGTCAGTTGCTAAGGACGTGCGGCATTCTGTAGCCTTGACCGTTAGACTACTTTCTTTGGAGGTGGAGCAGCACAGGATCCATGGTGCCATCGCCGTTTTAGAGGCTGAGAATGACTCCTTGAGGGCTGGTGCTACCGGGGCATAGACTTGCTTGAGATGTTGCTCTTCCATATCAGCACCGGTGCTGTACACTTATTTGCTCTTTATTTCTTGGGCTATCCCAGGGGCCTGTCTTGGGACCGAGACCTTTATTTACTATATACATTATGCATTTGACATCAGCACGTGACTTTTTGATAACAGGGGTTTTAAAGCTTCCCCCAAAAGCCATGAGTTGTTTCACTTAAGGGATTAGGGCTCCTCTGGGGCCACAACATGTTTGTGTTAGAGAATTAAGGCTTCTCTAGTGCCGTACTTTAGGTGAGGGGATTAAAGCTCCCTTGGGCTTGTGATTTTGATTTTGACTAAAAAAAATTTTGAATTTTTTTTCACACTACCAACCTCAGCGCCCTTTCGGGTTTTCGCCAAGCTTGGCCCCCTCTAGCTTTTTCCAATGCGCCTTTGCAGGTTTTCGCATTGAGGGGTTTACCCATTTTTGCCTGAGATGCCCTTTCGGGTTTTCACCTCAGTCGGGTTTTAGACCTTTTTGCCCTTGGTCTATCATTATGAAGTAGTAGACCAAGTCCGTCGAGGCACCTCCTTTTTAAGCCCCTATTTTATCTCTTGTTTTCTTTTTTCTTTTTTTTTTCTTGGTAGGGAATTAAAGGCTTCCCTGAGAGCCGTAGGATTTGAATTTAGATTTTAACTGGGTTGGCCAACCTTGACGGTGTATTGGCCAGAAGCTTGGGCTTATAGTTGGTAGAGAATTAGAGGCTTCCCTGAGAGCCATGGATTGAGAATCTGGATTTATGTATGGTAGGGAATTAGAGGCCTCCCTGAAAGCCATGAATGTGTTTTGAGGATTGAGGCTCCTCTAGGGCTCGCGATTTGACTTTTGACTGGTCTTGACGACTTATTAGCCAAAAGACATGGATTTCGACCTTTGACTGGCCTGGACTGCTTGTTAGCCAAGAGGTTTGAATTTTGAGCTTTTTGACTGGCCTGGATGGCTTGATAGCCAAAAAAGCTTGGGACTTGACTTTTGACTGGCCTTGATGGCTTGTTAGCTAAAAGACATGGATTTTGACCTTTGACTGGCCTTGACGGCTTGTTAGCCAAGAAGTCTGGATTTTGAGCTTTTTGACTGGCCATGACGGCTTGTTAGCCAAAGAAGCTCGGGATTTGACATTTGACTGGCCTTGACGGCTTATTAGCCAAACGACGTAGATTTTGACCTTTGACTGGCCTTGACGGCTTGTTAGCCAAGAAGTCTGGATTTTGAGCTTTTTGGCTGGCCATGACGGCTTGTTAGCCAAAGAAGCTCGGGATTTAACTTTTGACTGGCCTTGACGGCTTGTTAGCCAAACGACATGGATTTTAACCTTTGACTAGACTAGACGGCTTGTTAGCCAAGAGGTCAGGATTTTGAGCTCTTTGATTGGCCATAATGGCTTGTTAGCCAAAGAAGCTCGAAATTTGACTCTTTTTTTTTGTCCTTTGAATGGGAGTTTTCTCTTTTGATTGGGTTCTCCTTCTCTCTCTTTCTTCGAGCAGAGTTCGAGTTTCCAACACTTCTTATAAGGGCGGAAAGACACAATCATCGTTGTCTCGGTTGTAGCCCCTGAATTTGATTATTCATTTGAATGAACTTAGGAGTTATTTCGTCATTGACAACTCTTGTGTCTTTCCTTTTATAAGGAATGTGGGATAACTCAATCTCGCCCTAAGAAGGGTCGAGAGAGTACCCTCTTTTTTTCTTTTTTTTTTGATATACCAATTGTGATGCCCTTTTTGGGTTTTCACCACAATTAGCCCCTCCTTTCTTTTGCCTGCACGCCTTTTCCGGTTTTCATGCAGCAGGGTTTCCCATTTTTGCCTGAGGCGCCCTCTCGGATTTTCACCTCAGCCGGGTTTTAGGCCTTTTTGCCCTTGATCCATCCTAAAAGAGTAATAAATCAAGTCTGACGGAGCACCTCGTTTTTAAGCCCCTTTCTTTCTTTCTTTTTTTTCTTCCTTTTCTCTTTTTTTTCATTCATTTGGAATATCTTGCAACGAGATCTCTTCTATATCTTCAGTGTGTACCAAAGCCGGTTCCATCTGTTGCATTGTGTGAACGTACTCATACTCGGGAGTGTGGTACAGTTTCATGTGTCTGCCATTTAGAGGTGGAAACATCACATTTCCTTTTTGATCGACTACCGTGTAGGCGCCACCTTCAAACACTTTGTCGACCACAAATGGGCCAAGCCAATTGGCTATGAATTTGCTTTTGAGTTGAGAGGCCATGACATCTTTCTGCTTAACCATGACTAGATCTCCCCTTTTAAAAGCTCTTTCTTTCACTGGCTTGTCAAAAGCGCGGGACATCCGTGCTTGATAATTTTGAAGACGTTGGTATGCCACCAAACGCTTTTCCTCCAGATTTGACAACTCCTCAAGCCGTCTTTCAATTTTGGTCCCCTCATCAGTAGGCAGGCTGTAGTGAAGAGCTACCCTATAAGAAGAGAGCTCGATTTCAACAGGAATGACTGCTTCGGTCCCATAAACTAGGGAAAATGGCGAGCATCCCGTAGGAGTTTTGTAGACGGTGTGATAGGCCCATAGAGCTTCATGCATCTTTTCGTCCCAATCGCGCTTCCAGCCATTTACCAACTTGACCATGAGTTTGCACAAAGTTTTGTTGAAGGCTTCAGCTAATCCGTTGGCTTGAGGGTAATAAACTGTTGATGTCCTCCACTCAATATGGAATTTTGCTACCAATTTGTATATTGTCTGATTTTTGAATGGAGTGCCATTATCAGACATAATTCGACTCGGAACCCCGAATCGATATATGATGTGGTGTCGGACAAAGCGTGCCACTGCTTCTCCGGTAGTTTCTTTCAAAGGTATGGCCTCGGCCCATCTTGAGAAATAATCTGTGGCGGCCAATATGTATTTGTACTTGGATGATGTTGGGAGGGGACCCACTATGTCCATTCCCCATTCAGAAAATGGCCATGTCGGGGTTGTTGGATGGAGTTTGCTTGGAGGTTTTCTTGGTACGGGCCCATAGGCCTGGCATTGGGGGCAGGTTCGAGCAAATCGCTCGCAATCTGCGAACATTGTGGGCCAATAGAAGCCTTTGCTTTTTATGTTGATTTTCATTTTTGAGCCGGATTGGTGGGCTCCGCATAGTCCTGCATGTACCTCCCGCATGACCATCTTGGCTTCTTTCGGAGATAGGCATCTCAATAGTACCGACTTGTCCTTTTCGGGTGTGAACTTATATAATGTGTCATTTATCAGCTTGTAGGAAGCAGCTCTTCGCAATAATTGCACTCGCTCCCCCCTTTTGTCTGGTAGCCAACTATTTTTTATTTTGATGATAGGAATACGCCAATCATCTTCTTCTTGAATTTCATTTTCTTCCAGTGCATTTGCTTCAAAGGTTGTCAAACCATCATGGCAGTTCAAGGTGCTTGGAAGCAATCTCCTGTTTTTTATGGTAATCCCCAGTTCACCTTCCGGGGGAAGTTTAAGGGCAGACGCAAGTTTGGCCAATGAATCAGCCTGCGAATTTTGGCTTCTTCTGACATGTTCTATTTTGAAGTGGTAGAACCTGTCGCTAAGTCTTGTAGCTGCCTCAAAGTAGGCTTTCAATTCTTCTTTTCGGACTTCAAAAATGCCCAACATTTGTCTGACGACCAGCAATGAATCGTCAAATACTTCAATATATCTTATGCCCATTTCTAGGGCGATTTCCAGGCCAACTATGAGGGCTTCACATTCTACTTCATTATTTGTGAGGGATTCCATAAGAGCACATGAATAGTGCAATATCCCTTTTTCTGGGGTCACAAAGACAATTCTTGCCCCTGCCATATTTGTCGATGTGCCATCAGCCTTCAGAGAAGCTCGCGCGGCCCCATCAAAATATAATTGCCAATATTCAACTTGAGTTTCCTGTGCTTCATAAATTTCTTGAGTGGGGAGCATCTCCTCGTCAATCAATTCCGTATTCAGGGGGGAGTCTTCTGGCACTGGATGGGCTGCTAAGAACTCTGTCATACCCTACCCTTTAATTGCTTTTTGCGGCACATAGGAGATATCAAACTCCATGAGAAGTAGTGCCCATTTTCCCAGCCTCCCTGACAGGACCGGTTGCTTGAGTAGAAATTTGATAGGGTCACATCGAGAGATGAGTTGGACCTTATGTGCCAGCAGATAATGCCTTAGTTTCTTAGCGGCAAAAACCAATGCCAAGCATAATTTTTCCATCGGTGCATACCGGTGTTCTGGCCCGACTAGCATCCGACTGAGATAGTAGAGGGGTTGCTCTTTGCGTTCATCATTTTCCTGGGCAAGCAATGCCCCCAGTGAAGCATCTATGGCTGCAATGTATAGAATTAAAGGTTTCCCTTTAATGGGTGCCCCTAGAACGGGCGGATTGAGGAGATACTCTTTCATTTTGTTCAAGGCATTTTGACATTCTTCGTCCCAAATGAAAGGGGCTCCTTTCTTCGTCAATTTGCAGAAAGGTTGGCACCTTCCTGACAAGTTGGATATGAATCGTCTGATGTAAGCCAAACGACCTTGGAGGGAGCGTAGCTCAGTAAGTGTCTTAGGGGGAGGCAATTCCCTAATGGCCTTGATCTTATCGGGGTCTATCTCAATGCCCTGATAGCGAACGATGAATCCGAGAAATTTCCCACTTGACATGCCAAAAGCGCATTTCATAGGGTTCATTTTCAGCTTATACTGGCAGAGCCTTTCGAAGACCCTGCGTAAGTCTTCCACATGATTTTCCTTTTTCTCCGACTTGACAGCCAAGTCATCAACATAGCATTCGACCAAGTTGTGGAGCATTTCATCAAATATCTTGGTCATGGCCCTTTGGTAGGTGGCGCCTGCATTTGTCAGGCCAAAAGGCATTCTTTTGTAATTGAATATGCCCTTCGGTGACCGGAACGCTGTGTGATTTTTATCTTTATCGGCCATTCGAATTTGGTTATACCCCGAGCTTCCATCCATAAAGGACAAGATTTCATGCCCTATGGTAACATCCACCATTGTTTCAGTTATAGGCAGAGGAAAATCATCCTTTAGGCATGCTTTGTTTAAATCTCGGAAGTCAATACAGACCCGAACTTGTCCATTTTTCTTTTTCACTGGCACTATATTGGCAAGCCATATTGGGTACATGCAGGCTTCGATGAAATCCACATCCAGAATCTTGTTGACTTCATCCACCACTTTCTTTTCCAGTTCTGGGTGCATCCTTCTTTGAGTTTGTTTCACAGGCTTGGCCTCTGGTAGAATGGCCAATTCATGTTCCGCCACAGATGGATCTAAACCCGGCATTTCTTTATAGGACCAAGCAAAACAATCTTTGAACTCTGAGAGTAGCTGTTCATATGCTTGTCTTTCTTCTTCATTTAACAATGCACTGATGAACACAGAATGAGGATCGTCTAGTGCCCCCAGATTTATTTCCAAAAGTTCATCCACAGTGGCCTGCCCACCATCTTCTAGTTCTTGGGGTGCAGGCTCCAAATCGACGAAGTCTTGTTCGTCATCTGTGTTAGTCATATATACTTCCCATTCTTGCTCTTGACAGAGGGGATTTTCTTTTTCATTTTCCATGGGGTTCTGCTCCCTTTGCTTTTCAATTTCAATTCTCATGGGGGCAGGGTTTATCCTGACCATGTTCATTGCGTAGTGCGCCATAGGGCCTTCACGTGTCTCCCACCCGAGACCTCTTCTGTCATTGTGAGAAAATGGTGGTTGCCCCCTGACATTTGTAGGGTACCACAGTTCTAGAAAAATTTTACCTCTCAGACTACTCTGAGTCTGGGGGATATTTTGCTTTTGACACATATTTTTGATATACTGTGGCATATCTTCGAGTTCTCCAATTATTTCTTGGGGACCCAGACACAGCATATTCCAAACCGAAGTCATCTTGTGGAGGTTGTTTGGGTGTCTACTCTCCTTTGTAGAACACTATCGGTCTACCATCTTTATGCCGAGCTATGAAGAACTTTATTGGCTCAACTGTATAGACTTCATGTCTAGTTGTCACTTGTATATGATCTTGTGGCAGCGATATTCCGGCCCCTATCAACCAGCTGATGGTATTAGTTTCTAACCTGACGACTGGTCTTTCCAATTGAAGAGGTTTTCGATTTGTATCTCCTGACTGTTGGATTTGCATAAGTGCTGCCACCCTCTCTTTGTTGACTCTTATTTTGCCACTGCTTTTCGGGGAAACCCCTGCGATTTGTTTTGTCTTGTTTCTTAGGGGGATCAGTTGCCCCCTCATAGTATATCCTAGCATCAGCCAGGTGGCGTTCATACACTTTAAATGGTTCTAGGTCGGCAAAGACCCGATGTTGCTCGCCTCCCTTCGTGTATTTTAGGCATTGATGGAGAGTGTACGGCACCACCAAGTTTTTATGTAGCCATGGTCGCCCCAAGAGGGCTTTAAAGGAAGTATTAGTGTCAACCACATAGAATACAACATTTGTCACAAAATCGCCTAGGGCTAGGTCCACATCCACGCGCCCCAGGGCTTCTTCAGAGTTCTGATTGAATCCCGCTATCTTGACTCCTTCCACCTTAATGTAAATAAGGGGTAAGGAACAGATTGTGAAATGTTTTTAGCGGGATAATGTTCGCTGCGGAACCAACATCGACCAGAATACGATCTAATTCTCGCCCATTTATCTGCCCCCTCATGTATAGAGGCCTATTATGACAGGGCGAGGGTAGCAGCATATCATCTTCTGTGAAGATCACAGAGGCCGTTAATGCTTCATATATATTTTCTTTCATTTCTGCCACATGGGCCTCATAGGCTTCTGGCTCTTGCAACGCTGCAATGAACGCCTCACGCAATTCTTTACTCAATGCTAAGGCATCCCAAATACTAAGGTTGGTTGGGAACCTCCCCAATGCTTGGAGAACCTTTCGATTAGCTCTATCCTTAGACTTTTCGAAGGGAGGCATTATTTTTGCCAAGCTTTTGGGTACTTGTGATGGAAGGGGAATTGCGACCTCGCCACTCATCCCCTCTTCTTGTTCTTTTTCTAGAGAGAGTTTCTCAGTCACGAGAGGTATAAGCTCTTTTACCATCTCTTTGACCGGTGTTTGAGAGGATCCTTCATTCATCGTTGTTGTGGGCATTGGCACATTTGCTTCAACAATAGGGTCTTCCTCCTCCTCGTCGGACGGCGGGAAGACATACTCATCGCCCCTTGTTTGAGGTGCAGGGACAGGCCCTGGTTTTTCCCCTCTGAAGTATATGACCTTCTGGGGTGGCTTATTTCTTTGGTAAGTTTTGAATGGCTTTCTAGCTTCAGGGGGTACACAGCGGATCCCCGATTTGGATTGTTCCCCTGTTTGAGTGGTAAACACATAGGTCATATTGCATGAGAATGTCTGCACTTTTTCGACTAAGTCTTCAACGGTGCAGTCAGTTCCCCAAAACATTTCATTTTCACTGACAGAGGAAAGGGCATCCTCATGTTTTTGCATACGCTCCCGCAGCTCCACAAGCCATTTCTTCAGGCGCATTTTACGCTCTAGTTCTTCCCATGGTATGTATTTTTCCAGGGGGGTTGCCTTGGTTGGCGACATTTGTTGATACTCTTCGAGTTCATCAATCAACCCCTGGAGCCTTTTGAGAGGGCCATTGACTTCATTTGCTGTGGAAGACTCACAGATTGTAGCTTCCCTTTTCATTTTCCTTTTCTCATTCCTTCTTTGGTTCTTGATTCTCTTTCGCAAGACTGCCAATTCTTGCAAAGTCTTTTCATTTGCTGCCTCCTTGGGTGGGGCGGCGCCACCGGGATATGACTTTCTGGGTTGTTGCTTTCTTTAGGGCTGACCTCTTACTTGTATTCACCTGGGTCCAGCCTGCTTCCTCCTGCTGATTGTGGAACGTTGCATTAATGGCCTTTTCCACCATATCATCTGGGAGTTGTTGATATGCGGCAAATCCAGGGAGCTTTATCGACTGCCCAACTTGCGCCATTTCTGTTTGAACTGTAGCATGAATTACATTCGCTGTGAATGTGAGCTTTGGTTGCTGATGTGGTTGAGGTGGATTTACCAGGTGTTCAACCATGTCAATGATTCCTGCTTGAATCAGCTTTTCTGCCCGATTTTTGAACAAGTAACAATTTTCCAAAGTATGTCCCAGCATACGATGGTATGCACAATAATTGGGCTTGTCCACCATTGTTGCTTCTTATGGGCGCTTGGGCTCTGGGAGTGTCATGAGATTCTCTTGGAGACATATGTCCAACAACTCTCTAGTGTGCTCCCTAGTAAATGAGTAAGGGGTGTTGAGCCTCTCACTTAGGGTGGGGGCTGATCTCCTTTCTTCTTTTTTTGAATTTGAAGAGGCGGGGGTATCTCCCTTGCCCCCATCTTTCTCTAGGGCTGCCGAAAAGTCTACGGTATTTACTTCTCGTGACCTGGCGTTTTCGTCTTTAGGAGATTTACCCCTTCCACATGAAGCAGTGGGATTTTCGGCAAAAGAAGATTTCTATCTCTGCCACTGTGTTGTTGAGATGTTCAAATGTCCGGATATTGGCCCCTAGGAGCTTTTCCTTGTTTTCTGGCTTCAGACTTCTTTGACATAGTTTCACCGCATCTTCATGTGCTAGTGGTTGCTCACATTTCATGCTCATGTCACGCCATCTTTTGATGAAGTCCAGAGCAGACTCATTTTTATTTTGCTTTAAGGATATGAGTTCTGCTAAAGTGACTCTTCTTTCTGTCACTCTGAAGAGTTCAAAGAATTTCCTTTTCATATCTTCCCAACCAACTATTGAGTTAGGCTTCAGTCGGGCATACCATTGAAAGGCTGGCCCAGTAAGTGATGTTGAAAAGTACCTCAAAAGGTATGACTCTTCAGTTGCCAATTCTCCCATGATGCTCATGTAATGAGCTATATGTTCATGAGGTGACCCATCTCCATTGAATTTTGAGAATTTGGGGATCTTTAGGTGTTCTGCTGAGAGCTTTTTAAAGAGATGGTGTACAGGGTATGGTACCCTATACAGGTCATAGGTGGCAGACCCCTCGTTCTGCTTAGCCATCTTTGCTTCAATTATCTGTTCAATCACGGCCCTCTGAGAGACCATTATTCCTTCAAATGAAGTATTTAATTGTGGTGCGCCATGCCTTTCTTCTGTAAAATGCACCTCTTGAGTTTCCTCATGGCTTGAATTTGGATCTTCAATTGGTTGTCTAACCATAAATTCTGCACGGGGTGTGTTTGGTAGCACGTTCCCAGACTGGGGTGTCATTATAGGCAATGCTGGCTGGCTTGCTTGTTGAAGTTAATGAGGTTGCAATATCTGTTGTGCTTGTTGTGGAGGCTGTAGTGGTGGTGATGGTTGTGGTGGCAGTGGCGCCGTCATTCCCAATTGTTGCACAAGGCTTTCCAACATAGCCTTTAGCTTTTGATTTTCTTGCATTACCATTTCTAGATTTGGCGATGAGGGTACCCTGATATTAGGGTTTTCAGCAGGTCGACCCTAATCCAGAGGGTGATTTGATGTGGTGGCAATGTCGGCAGCCCTCATGCCTCCTTCATTTTGGTGTGCTAAGTCCACCTCCACATTTACCCGGTCAAGCCAAGTTCGAGCTTACTCCCTTCTGCGATTAGATATCGTGGGATGTTGCTCCATATTTGAGGTTTATGTCTGGTCAGCTATTGCAGGCAGATTGATGTTAGAGGTATAGCATGTGTATATCCGCATGCCTTCTTCAGTGATCTGTACTATTCTTCTCTTCTTCTGCCTAGGGCATACAGTGGCACCCAGGCGTTGGAAAACTGATCTTCTAGGGATATCATCATCCCTCTTGTGTTCTTCCGACTCGAAATTTTGCCCTGTCTCTGGGCTTGCTTGTCTTCTTTCTTGATATACCTCTTTCCTTTTAGATCCTCTTTGTAGATCAACAGGCAAAGAAGGAATGCATTCTTTGGTCCATGACTCTTGGGAAGGTTCCCTTTGTCTGTCTGGGACATTTCTTCTTCTGAAAGCTTGCCACTTTGCTGGGTCTTGCTTCATGGCCGCTCTTGTATTTTTCCGCCCTACAAGAGATTCTAGGGCCCTTGTCCTTTGGAGTTCCTGGGCTTCTTCTTTAGTGACCCACACCCGTTTGACACGAGGTGGGCTATATATCTCATCTTTTTCAGCATTGACTTTGTATTTTTTTGCAACTAGCTTTGTCAAATTGATTGTTCTTGATTTCAGCTTTCGTCCATTGCTTCTTCACATTTTTCACTTTGAAACTTGGCTTGTCTTGCCGCACTTTCGGCAGTATGCTGAAACTGTTCTTTACCGGTACAACAGCTACATGCCGCTCCGGTATCATTAAGGTCTCACTCCAGTCCAGGCGGATCCGGAGATCGCCAACTCGGACAGTGTTTCCAGAATTTGAAATGCCACGTGTCGTGGGCTTTCTCTTAGGCTTGCGCCTTCTGTTCTTTCCAGTAGTTGGAGTATCGACAAAGTTGATGGCATAGGTTGCAAACATTTGTATCAAGTTGGCCTCCTGAGCTTGAGGCACTTCTTTTGCTTGTTTTGCTTTGTGAGTCTTGGCAGCAGTAGGCAGTACGGCCGGTATCACGCCTATGAAGTATGGAGACTCCACCACCGGGGGAAAATCTCCAAACCTGGTTGGTGTAGTGAGGTAGCCGTTCTTTATGTGGTCCTGGACCATAAGGGGGCCCAAGAACATGCCGGGAGTATGAGCAGTAACCGCCATTGCAGAGTTATGACCTGCAGAAAAACTATAATGTGAGTACATCTTATTGTTGGGGTGGTGTCTGATGGAGAGATGAAGGGAAGGGAGGTCCCTAGTGGAGTCGCCATCTTTGTGAGAATTATTTTTTTAAACACTTATAAAATTTTAATTTTATCTTCGGATTTGAATTTATTTGGCTTTTTATTTATTTACATGGACATGGTTTTATTTAATTCGTTTGACCTCCCCCACTACTCTCAGTTAGTGTTAATTACATCAGCACAAAGGCTGAACACCCTTGATTAACCATCAGACAACCCCTTTGAAACAGAAGAACGTAACTCACAATTGAATGAAATGAATTGTACATGAGAGAAAATAAAGTTACAAGCATGCAATCTATTTTTGGGGAATTTTTCGATATTTGTTTCATTTTTTATTGATTGTTTAATTCATTTTCTCATTTTTGGGGTATTTTAGAATTATAATTTCATTTATTTAATTATTTTCGTTATTTATTTATTTAAATTATGATTATGTGGATTAAATTAAGGTTTTCATTTATTTATTTGATTTAAAGTAAGATTAACTTAAGGTGGATCGAAAATGACATGAGACATAACTTGTTTGTTATTTTTATGTTATCAAAAATTAAACCACAATGTTTGTGAAATATTTTACTAAGATTTGTTGAAAAATTAGTTGATTTTGATTAAGAAATCAAGTAGTGAGGGTTTGAAAAAAAACGTGACACTACGTATAATTATCCATATAGTGTGCGTTTAAATGAATAAAATTAGCCCGTTAGGCCCATTAAACATCACATGCAAGGTTGTACCACAAGTCAGCCCATTAACCATCATTAGGCCCATTAAGTATGAAGCATCGTGGTCATTTAACACATCATAACATGTAAGGTACAAGTCCGGCCCAATAAGTAATTCAGGCCCAATAAGGAGTTGAGGCCCAATAAGGAAGTCCAATAGACCTTTCTTTGAGACTTGAGAAAATTCAAAATTGTGCCTAGCACAATATTCTTTAGGGCTGCCTTGCAGACCCTTCTCTCCAGACCGCCTTGCAGTCTTCCCAGAGCCTTGCCCTGTGTTCCAAACTTCAAAAAAACCTCCTCCTGGCCTAGGGCGCCCCTGTGCTTCTATAGGGGGTGGAGAAGACCCCGTCCCGGTCATTTAAAGACTCGTCCCGGTCATTTGAAGACCCGTCCAGGTCATTTGCACCGTCTCGGTCATTTACATCGTCCCGGTCATTTAAAGACCCTCTCCGGTCATTTGCGTTTGGCTTTTTTACACATCTCCCACTGTCTGTTTTTTCCTTTTGATTTCCGAAATTGGGCTCATTCCTGTTTCATATGGGAGAGAGAGACGAGAGAGAGGAGCCGTCTCCCTCCTCCGATCAGGACTGGGAAAGGGGGGCGGCGATCTCTCCCTCCTCTTTTCCTTCTGCAACTGGAACAGGGAAAGGGGAAGGCGGCGGCCTCTTCTTCTTCCCCCTTCTTAGCAGCTGCGGTGGCAGTGCTGAGCAAGCAGGGGTGGCGGCGCTCACGAAGGGGGCGGGTACCAACAGCGGCGGAGGCGAAGAGAGAAGGCCGCGGCAGCGGCGACGCTGGGAACAGCAACGGCAGCGCAGGGAGCCCAGCAGCGGCGGTGAGGAGGAAGGTAGCAGCGACAGGCACGGGAGTCCCCTGCGCAGGGACCCTGTCCTCCTCCTTCCTCTTCTGTCGGCGGCAGCCAAAGCAGGGGGTCTCCTGCGCCGCAGACCCACCCTCTCCTCTTCCTCCTCTATCAGCAGCAGTGAAGGAGTAGAAGAGGTGACATCGGCGGCTAAGGGAAGGGACAGTAGCGGCGGTGGAAGCAGGGGCTTCAACAGGTACTTCCCTCCCCCCTTTTCTTTTCTTTCTTTCTATTTCTTAAGGACAGTCGACCAGAACTTGAGATGCCCCTTTGTTTGCTTGTTCTTGTTTTTTTTTTGTTCTTTTGAAGCATGAGGGCCCCGACAACAGTAGGGGATGCATTCGAAAACATTTACTCTCTTAAATATACAAATTTCCAAACCCCTTATCCAATGACCATAGCCTTTGTTTAGGATTTACATGTTGCTGTTTTTTTTTTTTTTTTTTGTTCAACAACTACCCTTACTGGAAGACAAGGATGGAATTTTTCCTACAAGGCTATGACTTCCAACTTTAGAGCATCATAGAAGATGGTGACCTTCAAATATCTAAATCCAAAGAAGAATGGACAGCTAAAGATAAAAAGAAGATATCCCTAAATAGCGAGGCCAAAAGTTTCATATGATGCACACTGATAAAACAAGAATTCAATAGAATATCTACTTGCAAGAGAGCAAAAGAGGTGTGAGACAAGTTGAACGTCACCTATGAAAGAACAGACAAGGTCAAAGAAACCAAGACTGACATTTTGGCGACTCAATATAAGAAGTTCCAAATGGAACCAAGTGAGTCCATTACTCAAATGTACAGCTATTTCATTGAAATTGTCAATGGACTTGCAGGTTTGGGAAAGAAGTATAACCAGGGAGACATAGTCAGGAAGATCCTAAGATCACTCCCAAAACAGTGGACTCCAAAGGTCACTGCTGTAGAAGAAGCAAATGACCACTCTAAAATGACTTTGGAAAGACTCATTAGATCTCTTATGGCATGAGATCAACATGAAGAGATTAGTAGAAAACACTTCAAGAAGGACAAACAATGCATTCAACGCTGAGGAGAGCATGTCGGATGAAGTCACTACCAGTGAGAGCAGTGATATTGACAGTGAAGAAGAAATCATCAAAAAGATCTTAGCCAAGAGGAAAGAGAAATAGAAGAAGGAACCAGTCTGCTATGAATGCAAAAAATCTAGACATCTGAGGCCAGACTATCCAAGACTCAAGAAGACTGGTCAGCCAGAAAATTCCGAAAAGAAGATAAGAAAAGAGGAGAAATACAAGAAATACGAAAGGAAAATCATGACAACAACTTGGGACAACTCCTCTAACAGCTCAAGTACCGAAGAAGAAGAAGAAAATGCCTATCAATTGTTGATGAACAAAATAAGAAGGCAATCAAATGATTATGGTGAGAAACATCCCAATGGTGACTGATAACTACATAAATTTTTCGCGTTAAATGTCATACATATAGTAATTTTATACATCATTTGTCTATAAATAATATACAATTTGATTTTAAATTTCATTTCATCTATAAATAAAATTTTGAACATTTTAGTTAAATTTTTGGATAGAACATATATATAGTTAGATTTTCATGGAATACTGTCAATACTTTTGAATAATAAAGTGTTCTCACTTTTTAAATAATTTTTAGTTATTACTTTTATATCCTCAATTTTTGTAAATAGTACTCGTAAATAAATCAAATTTGTAGTTAAATAAATCATGCCACATATCTCACCTAATCCTATAAATAAATAATTTTTTTAACATCCCAACCACATCTCACCAGAATTGGCCACGTATCCCATTCAACTCCATTTAAAACCCTTGTTCTCTTCTTCTCCACCAGATCGACGGAAGCAACTGGAGCATCTGGGAGGCGGTTCGTGCAGAGCGTTGGGCGGCCGGCGCTCTGGCGCGGATCTACTGTGTGAAGGAGCTGGCAACCGGTTGCTGGGAGCGCGGCAGGCGATGGCTGGGCAGATGTGAGCTGGCGCTGGCGGATCTGAGCCGCGCGGATCTGCTGTTGGGGGAGGAGCTCCCGTGTGAAGCAGCACCTTGGGCGCCCTGGGGTCCGGATCTGGTGGATCCGCAGCTGAGCTGGCGCAGAGGCGATGGCTGGGCTGGGCCAGGGCGCGGCCAGGATGAGCAGGTGAACCAGATCTGGGGCGGATGAGGTGGCCAGATGGGTTTGGGCATGTGGCGCATGCGGCTGATGCAGGTGCGATGGCTGGTGTGGGCCGGGCTTGACGGATGGCACAACTGATGCAGGAAGCGGCTGGGCCTGCTGAGCTGGAGCTGGCCGTGTATGGAGGCGGGAAGAAGCTGATGCAGAGGCGCCCGGGCATCTATAAAAGGACCCGAGGTCCTCTTCTCTGGGTGTGGCTGGTTCGAATTTTTTTTTTAGAATTTTCAGTTCCCAGTTTTCCCTGTTTGAGCAGAGCCAGAGAGGGAGTGTTCCTGAGACTGGTTCGCCAGTAGAGAGTTCTACTGTGTTGTGTGTTGGTCAGAGAGAGCTGGATTCAGAAAATTTGTCTTCGTTCTTCTATCTTCTGTGCAACTTTCTGTGGAGATCAACTGTTCTGCTATTTCTTTTGTGTTGATTTTTGTAGTTCTTCTATTTGGCATCCGGGAAAGGAAGGCTTGGAGGGCTTCGACTGGTTCGATTTTATTGTTTGGGTTTGGCGATTTCTTTTGCTCTTCTATGTGGTATGGATCCGTTCAAATGGATGTTATTATCTCTTGCTTCTGTGTATTGCAACTGTGGTGAGGATGACAGATATTTCTTCTCTTCATCCGAAGAGTGATTGCAATTTTGTTGTTTCTTATCTGCTGGAAGGGGAATGGAAGAACTCTTTTCTTCATTTTTCTAAATGCTACTGTCTGTGATATTTCTACTCTTCCGAAGGAGATAGAATTGTGTTTTCCTTTTCTGTTCAACATTAGTTTGATATTGGGGAGTTCGGCTGTAGTGAAGTAGATTTAATTGTTTTCTTTTCTTCTGTGAGAGCTGTGAGACTGATCCAGAGGCATTGCAGAGTCGGCACCGGGCAACCAAGAAGATTCCATTTCTTGGCTTGTTCTTTGGCTGGTCGACGTCTTGGAAGGATTCCGGACATCTCCACAGTCTAGATGAGGTCCATGTTGTTGTGCTGATTTCTGAGCTGTTTTAGTGTTGTTTCGAGCCATTAAGTTGTTCTCCTTCTTGTTCTTCATAGTATGAGAATTTCGATTTGATCACAGTAAACTTTGTTTCTTATTTGTTCTTATCTTCTGTTCGACTATTGAGTTGTGAAGGTAGTGATCTGATTGTTGTGGAGTTAGAATTCGAGGTGCACGCTTTCACTATCTCAGTTTAATTTCTAGTTCAGATTTTTGTCTACTTGTTTGATCCCTCAAGTTGAGAGGGTATAGTGATACAAGGTGTCTCAAATTTTAATTCAACTCGTCTTCCATTTGATCTGTCGAGTTGAGAGAGATTTGATTAGAGATGTTTCCAAAAATTGATTCTAATGCAATGTTATTTTAGTAAAAAAAAAAAAATGTTTTCAAATCAAAGTAGTTTAAGTCAGATTTTATTCTGTCTCTCTGTGGAAATGACCTGTGCTCACCATTCTACCAGTTCATATTTGCTATTTTAAATTTGTGAGACAGTTTAGAGAGGGTGAGCATTTTGACGTGTGCAACGAACTCTTACAACGGAAAACGCACAGTCAACAATGCGCGCGTTTCATCTTGGCGCCGTTGCCGGGGAGGCATTAGAGTTTGATTTAATTCTGTTTTGATTTGATTTCATTTGCTTTGGACTTTACATTGACTTGTTATTGGGCTTTTATTTCAGATTTGCACATAAGGAGGACCATGGAGATTGGGCTTGGCACTTGAAGCCCATTGGAGGGAGCTTGCTGATTTCATTTCCTAATTTCTTTTAATTCAGTCATTGTAGATAGAAGAGTGTGAGTGAAGCTTGTAGTGAGGATTTCTTGTATTCTCTGTGCATGTACAGAGATTTCTTTCACGTTGGCATGTAATAATTGGCCTCTTGGTGGTTTGATTGGTTTGGCATTATTCTATAGTACCACTTCATATTTTCTTAGTTAAATTTCATTTCATTCAGTTTAAAAACCAAATAAAAATTAAAAAATTCTAAAATATAAAAAATTTCCAAATCGCTCTTTCATGTTAGCCGTTTGTTTGTAAATAAAATTTCCATCCTCTCAAGATTAGGATCACATGTTTTAGGACATTCATCACTTTAATTGACATTTGAATTCAATTTTTGTTCTTTGCATTGAAGAGTGCGGGGGAAAGGTAAGATTTCTCTCTCTCGTTTCATGCATTAGACTTAGCATTAGAAAATCCATTGTTTGAATTTGATATTTGCATTTCATATTTGTAATTGGGACTGCTTAAGGGCTTAACCCATTAGATAAAAAGATAAGGTGAGGGATTTCATCACCCTTTCTTTGCCCAAAAATCACAAAAAATTTCACATCTTTGCATTTGCCCAAACTTTTAATAAAAATCACTAGACTTGACCTTAGGGTTCATAGTTAGATTTGTTCTTTCTTAATTCTAAGACTTCTCTTTGAGTCTGGTGTCTAAGATTAGAGGTTAAAAAGCTTACGCTTAAGTGAGTCAGAGGTTATT
Organism: Colocasia esculenta; assembly: GCA_014218235.1. Classification (NCBI taxonomy): domain Eukaryota; kingdom Viridiplantae; phylum Streptophyta; class Magnoliopsida; order Alismatales; family Araceae; genus Colocasia; species Colocasia esculenta. The sequence goes on along the minus strand of CM024765.1, from coordinate 36,718,143 downwards.
TAATTGGGTCCTTGCGAAAGCAAGGGGGGCCTCCCTCTACTCCACCTCTTACCTGGCCAGTACAAGAAGAGTTAGAATTGGATTTAAGCAAGCATAAATCTGATTTTGAGAAAATAACATAAGTCCAAGGAACACTTAGTATCTAGGTTAATTTGATTTGAAAGTGTTTGTTTGTTTGTGTTTGTTTAAAAATTCATCAAAAATCAATAAAAATCTTAAAAAATTCAAAAATCAAAAATAGAAGGCTTTTTATCTGTGCATGCTTGGTAGACGTTCCCAGAATTTAGATTTGGCCCAACCTATAGACGAGATTGAAAGATTTTTCCATAGGATGGCCAACCAAAACCAGAACCAAGTTGCTAGAAACTTAGAAGAGGCTGCACCCAGACAGATGAAGGAATACTTCATTCCTTCTGACTATCAACCTGCCACTTGCATTAGGCCGGAAATTCCGGCAAATCATTTTGAGATAAAACCTGGAACCATTCAGATGTTGCCATCCTTTTATGGCAATCCTAATGAAGATCCTTATAGGCATATAGATGAGTTCCTAGAGATCTGTTCCACTGTAAGGATCCAGAATTTTACAGAAAATGCCTTAAGGTTGACCCTATTTCCATTCTCCTTAAAAGACAAGGCTAAACATTGGTTGGGAACCATAGGGAGAACCATTACAACATGGCCAGAAATGCAGCAGGAATTTTTAAAGAAATTTTACCCCATTGGTCGGACCAACACCATGAGAAGGGCAATAACTGGATTCTCCCAACACCCGGGAGAGTTACTACATGAATCATGGGAGAGATTGAAGGAGTTGCTTAGAAAATGCCCCCATCATGGTTTGTCGAGGTGGCAAATAGTTCAAGCTTTTTATGAAGGTCTGACAGAATCGAATAGGCAAATGGTTGATGCTTCGTGTGGGGGAGCATTCATGACTAAGAGTGAGGATGAGGCATACAATCTTTTTGAAACATTGAGTGAGAACTCTATCAATCATGCCTCACTCTACTCTTATGAGAGAGCGTTAGGACCTGTGAAGAAGGCAGGGATGTATGAAGTAAGAGGAAGAGGGGAATCAGATTCCAGGGTAGAAGATCTGATAGCTAAACTTGATCAAAGGTTGGAGCAGAAGTGGGAACAAAAATTCGATCAATTGTTGTCTTTGACTGGGCAAGCCACACCCAAATTTTCTCAACACCTGAAACTTGTGCTATGTGTGCTAGCCCAGCTCACTCCACAAATGCTTGTCCCACTACTGCCCAATTACCCCCTTTCATTCAAGAACAAGTGCAAGCTGCACAAGGTTTTCAAAAACCCTCCTATGATCCATACTCTAACTCATATAACCCTGGTTGGAGAAATCACCCGAACTTTTCATGGAAAAATCAATCTGAACAAGTTTCCCAACCTACCTTCAAGCAATCCATGTACGGTCAGTTCTATCCCAATCAAAATTCGGGATTTGGCCAATCTTCTAACTCAAAACCTCCACAATTCCAGGGAAATCAAAATTCCAATCAATTTGCTCAGACCAATTTCCAACAACCTTCATATCAACCACCACCCCCTCAACCTAATTGGGATGATAAAATGAACAACTCCAAAATGATGGCGACTCTATGCCAAACTGTGCAAGAACAACAAACTCAATATCAAACTCAAACTCAAAATTTTCAACAAAATTTGGCAAGGATAGAGTCTCAAATTGCTGATGTATGTCAAAGGAGGGAGACTGGTCAGTTACCAAGTCAAACCGTAGCAAACCCAAGAAACAACCCTCCCGGATTCTACCAGAACCAGCAATACCATCAGGGTCAGGGGTACAGACCACCACCTGCTAGACAAAATGCACCTCCACCACAGAACCCACAACAAGCTTTTGTCCAGAACATTCCTGCACCTCAAAATCAAAACCAACCTATACAACAGGATCATCCTCCTGCCCAAGCTAGGGGCCCACAAGTAGAAAATGCAAAAACTGTGTCTACCTTAAGAAGTGGAAGAATCAGAACAAATCCTCACCCACACATGACAAATGAGGATAAAGAAAATGAAAACGAAATTGGAATTGAGGAAGAAATTGAAGAAAATGTTGCAAAAGACAAATCCAAGGGAAAAGAAAAATAAATGAAGAACCTCTAGACACAATCAAGAGGAATGAAGATCCAAACTGTTACATTCCAAGAGTCCCTTTTCCTGAAGCCTTAAAGCCAAAAATAAAAACAAACCAACTGGTAATGAAGAACTCTTGGAATTATTTAAACAAGTTCACATCAACATCCCTCTGCTTGATGCCATCAAGCATGTGCCTGCATATGCCAAATTTCTAAAAGAAATGTGTACTCCAAAACGTGAAGTGAAAAACAAAACTGAAACAATAATTCTCCCAGAAATTGTGAGTACCATTGTCTTAAACCAACTCCCTAAGAAGCTTAAAGATCCGGGCACTCCACTAATTCCTTGCACCATCGGTGGAGTCACTTTTGAGAGTGGCCTTTTAGATTTGGGAGCCAGTGTCAACCTCCTACCTTCTGCCATTTTTGAGAAATTCAAGCTAGGAGAGTTGAAACCCACTTCTGTTGTCCTCCAACTAGCCGATCGATCTGTTACCACTCCTAAAGGCTTAGTTGAGGACGTGATTGTAAAAATCAATGATTGTTACTTCCCTGCCGATTTCATCATTTTGGACATGAACACTCCCCAAGATTTGACTCAGTCCACCATTATCCTTGGTAGACCTTTTTTGGCCACAGCTAGAGCCAATATTAACTGTGCTACCGGGATGATGGATATATCATTTGGAGATAGGCGGGTTAGTATCAACATTTTCAGGGCATCTAGGCATCATGATGAAGGAGAAAGTTGTCTAGTGGTAGACACCTTGGAAGAGTCTTGTGTGGAAGAAGCAATAGACCAACCCTGTGCTCTAGGGTTTGAGGGAGAGGAAGGACAATTTAATTCTATGTTTCAAGATAATGATCCATCAATTCCATTTGAGTGTCCTCCTAAGGTTGAGCTAAAACCACTTCCTGCAAATTTAAAGTACATCTTTTTAGGAGAGAATGAGACATGGCCCATCATAATCGCTAGTGATCTTGAGGAAGGGCAGGAAAGGAAATTGATTGATGTTTTGAAGAGTCATAGGAGAGCTATAGGTTGGACAATAGATGATCTGAGAGGGATAAGTCCTTCAGTTTGCACACATCGCATCTACTTAGAAGAGAATGCCAAAAGTTCAATCGAAATGCAAAGAAGACTTAATCCCAACATGAAAGAAGTTGTTAAGAAGGAAATTGTCAAATGGCTGGATGCAGAATTTATTTATCCCATCTCTGATAGCCAGTGGGTTAGTCCAACTCAAGTTGTGCCTAAAAAGTCTGGACTAACCGTGATTCAAACTGAAAAGGGTGAGCTCATTCCCACTAGGCTGGCTACAGGATGGAGAGTGTGCATTGACTATCGCAAATTGAATGCGATGACCAAGAAAGATCATTTCCCCTTGCCTTTCATTGACCAAATCTTAGAGAAACTTGCTGGCCAAAAATTCTTTTGTTTCCTTGATGGATATTCAGGGTATAACCAAGTGGCTATTCACCCTGATGACCAAGAAAAGACCACGTTCACTGTCCATTTGGAACCTTTGCCTTTAGACGCATGCCATTCGGGCTGTGCAATGCCCCTGCAACTTTTCAACGTTGCATGTTGTCTATTTTCTCAGACATGGTTGGGGAATACTTAGAAGTCTTCATGGACGATTTCTCTGTGTTTGGAAATGACTTTGATTCGTGCCTCGACCATTTGACTGAAGTGCTCAAAAGATGCATTAATGCCAATCTTGTCTTAAGTTGGGAAAAGAGCCACTTCATGGTTAAGGAGGGAATTGTCTTAGGGCATATTGTCTCAGGGAGAGGGATAGAGGTAGATAAAGCCAAGGTGAATCTCATTTCCGAATTGCCTCCTCCCAACTCTGTCAAACAAATTCGATCCTTCCTTGGTCATGCTGGATTTTATAGGAGGTTCATCAAAGACTTTTCCAAAATTGCAAGGCCATTGACTTCTTTGTTGAAAGACACTCCTTTCATTTTTGATGAAGCTTGTCATAAAGCCTTTGAGGAATTAAAAGACATTTTGACCAGAGCTCCAATTCTACAATCTCCAGATTGGTCATTACCATTTGAGATAATGTGCGATGCTTCAGATTATGCAGTAGGTGCCATTTTGGGCCAGAAAACTGATAAAGGATCTGTGGTGATTTATTATGCAAGCAGAACATTGAATGATGCTCAGATTCGATACACAACCACTGAAAAAGAGCTCCTAGCTGTTGTTTTTGCCTTAGAGAAATTCAGATCTTATCTCTTAGGAGCCAAAATCATTGTTTTCACTGACCATGCTGCCTTGAGGCATTTGCTTGCCAAAAAGGATGCCAAGCCTAGATTGATCAGATGGATTCTATTGTTACAAGAGTTTGATTTGGAAATTCATGATAAGAAAGGATCCAAGAATGTGGTAGCTGACCACTTGTCTAGAATAGTTGCCCCGGACTCTATGCCCATTAGAGATGCTTTCCCAGATGAGCACATTTTAGCTGTCTCCAACATTTTATCTCCATGGTACGCACACATTGTGAACTACAAAGTCATTGGACGAGTACCTGGGGATTGGACCAAAAATGAGAGAGAGAGATTCTTTGCTAGAGACAAGTACTTTATTTGGGAGGACCCGGAGCTATTTTTCATAGGACCAGACCAAGTGATAAGAAGATGTGTCCCTGAGAGTGAGCATCAAAGTGTCCTCAAGTTTTGTCATTCTCTCGCCTGTGGAGGACACTTTTCAGGAAAGAAGACCGCTGCTAAGGTCTTAGACTCTGGTTTCTATTGGCCCACATTGTTTAAGGATGCCCACCAATTTTGTAAGGCCTGTCCTAGATGTCAAACCATGGGAAACATTTCTAAAAAGGACATGATGCCTCTTAACCCCATTTTGGTTGTAGAGATTTTTGATGTTTGGGGGATAGACTTTATGGGACCTTTTCCACCATCCTTTGGATACACATACATTCTAGTCGCTGTTGACTATGTGTCCAAATGGATAGAAGCCATAGCCACGAAGACCAATGATCATAAGGTGGTTATCAAATTTGTTCAGAAAAACATCTTTTCTAGATTTGGGTGGCCCAAAGCAATCATTAGTGATGGAGGACCTCATTTCATTAACACCCAATTCAGGACCCTCCTAAGGAAGTATGGGATCACCCATAAGCTAGCAACACCTTACCATCCCCAAACTAGTGGCCAAGTGGAAGTATCCAACAGGGAGATTAAAAACATTCTTCAAAAGTCGGTTAGGCCTGATAGGAAAGACTGGTCAGAAAGGTTAGATGATGCATTGTGGGCCTACCGAACTGCTTTCAAAACTCCCATTGGAATGTCCCCTTACCGGCTTGTCTTTGGAAAATCATGTCATTTGCCGGTCGAACTTGAGCATAGAGCCTATTGGGCTATTAAACAAGTCAATCTTGACTTAGCCCAAGCTGGTCAGCAAAGGACCCTTCATCTGAATGAGCTAGAAGAGCTCAGAAATGAGGCCTACGAAAGTTCCAAGATCTATAAAGCCAAGGCCAAAGCATTCCATGATAAAAACATTCATAGAAAAACTTTTCAAGTGCATGATAAAGTTTGGTTGTTTAATTCTAGACTTCGTCTGTTTCCGGGAAAATTGAAGTCCCGGTGGGATGGGCCTTACATGGTTGTCAAAGTCTATGACAATGGCGCTGTCGTTATTCTTGATCCTAAAACTGGACAATCGTCCACTGTTAACGGGCAGAGGTTAAAGCATTTTTTTGAAAACCCGCCTTCCTTGAAAGTTGAGTCTACCAAGCTAGATGAGCCAAGTGAAGCCTAATTGCGTCTGGCTGAAGACGATAAACTTAGCGCTTCTTGGGAGGCAACCCAAGTGTACAGATTTTCCTTATCAGGTAATTTTCTATCTTGCTTTCTTTTCTTGCAAATAAGTAGGGGGGAGAGGTAGAATAAAGCATGCATAGTCCCCACCCCCACCCATGCTTCATTTCATTTTCTTAGCTTGTACATAGAAAAATAAAAATTTCACAATGTTTCATCTTTAAATAAATCTTTGAATAAAAATGCTTGTCATTTCACAGACTATGTGTCTGATCTTTAACCATTAAAATTTTGTGGTTGTCACACTCCTTTGCAAACATCCATGTTAGATAGCATCTAGTAAATGATTACATGTACCTCTTGTCTACCTTATGTAAGGATTTATGGCAGGAAGTTTCATACACACACTACACAGCCACTTAGATTAGCTGAACCCGAATGTAGCAATTTTGTCAAGGCTAGTAGGAGAGAGGTGATTGGTTTTCTCCCCTCCCCTTAAGTGAATTGTGAAGGAAGTGAAGGTATGTGATCAAGGAACTTGACTGTTCATTCTTCCTTAAAGAGGAAAAGAAAAGAAAAGAAAAGCCAAAAAGCAAAAGAAAAATATATCCATGAAAAATGCCCCGGATCTGAGTAAAGTTGGACTCGCTACTCTTGAAAAGTGATGGGTTGTGCAGCATTGTGGATGAAAAAGAAATAAAGAAATTCTGAGTGCACAAAGTGCAAATAAAGGGACAAAAGTCCTCAAACTCAGAGAAATAATCCTCAAAGAAGATGAGCAGAATGGAACTGAGAGAAACAACCAGATCTGACTGAGCAAGGATCTTATTCCACAATTCTTTTCTTCTCCCTCAAATCAATCTAATCTCAATTTCTGGCTGAGGCAGAGGAGCTTCAGAAGGGCTGATGTGAACCCTTAAGTGAGCTACCTTTTGTGCACAAATTTCTTGACATAAGCCTTTACAATTAGGGAAGACATGTCTTTACATTAATCTTTTACATGATGACTGGTTAGCATGAGACATTGTATCTTCTAGTCCTACATTTGGAGTAATTTTCATTGCTAAGGGACTAGCAATGTTTAAGTAGGGGGAGTGATAACTACATAAATTTTTCGCGTTAAATGTCATACATATAGTAATTTTATACATCATTTGTCTGTAAATAATATACAATTTGATTTTAAATTTCATTTCATTATAAATAAAATTTTGAACATTTTAGTTAAATTTTTGGATAGAACATATATATAGTTAGATTTTCATGGAATACTGTCAATACTTTTTGAATAATAAAGTGTTCTCACTTTTTAAATAATTTTTAGTTATTACTTTTATATCCTCAATTTTTGTAAATAGTACTCGTAAATAAATCAAATTTGTAGTTAAATAAATCATGCCACATATCTCACCTAATCCTATAAATAAATAATTTTTTTAACATCCCAACCACATCTCACCAGAATTGGCCACGTATCCCATTCAACTCCATTTAAAACCCTTGTTCTCTTCTTCTCCACCAGATCGACGGAAGCAACTGGAGCATCTGGGAGGCGGTTCGTGCAGAGCGTTGGGCGGCCGGCGCTCTGGCGCGGATCTACTGTGTGAAGGAGCTGGCAACCGGTTGCTGGGAGCGCGGCAGGCGATGGCTGGGCAGATGTGAGCTGGCGCTGGCGGATCTGAGCCGCGCGGATCTGCTGTTGGGGGAGGAGCTCCCGTGTGAAGCAGCACCTTGGGCGCCCTGGGGTCCGGATCTGGTGGATCCGCAGCTGAGCTGGCGCAGAGGCGATGGCTGGGCTGGGCCAGGGCGCGGCCAGGATGAGCAGGTGAACCAGATCTGGGGCGGATGAGGTGGCCAGATGGGTTTGGGCATGTGGCGCATGCGGCTGATGCAGGTGCGATGGCTGGTGTGGGCCGGGCTTGACGATGGCACAACTGATGCAGGAAGCGGCTGGGCCTGCTGAGCTGGAGCTGGCCGTGTATGGAGGCGGGAAGAAGCTGATGCAGAGGCGCCCGGGCATCTATAAAAGGACCCGAGGTCCTCTTCTCCGGGTGTGGCTGGTTCGAATTTTTTTTTTAGAATTTTCAGTTCCCAGTTTTCCCTGTTTGAGCAGAGCCAGAGAGGGAGTGTTCCGGAGGGTTGGAGCAGGGGGTTCGACATTTTTCTTAGGATTCTTAATCTCCATTTCCCTGTATTTTTCTATTCTTCCAGATTTCGTAGAGGGAGTGTTCTTGAGACTGGTTCGCCAGTAGAGAGTTCTATTGTGTTGTGTGTTGGTCAGAGAGAGCTGGATTCAGAAAATTTGTCTTCGTTCTTCTATCTTCTGTGCAACTTTTGTGGAGATCAACTGTTCTGCTATTTCTTTTGTGTTGATTTTTGTAGTTCTTCTATTTGGCATCCGGGAAAGGAAGGCTTGGAGGGCTTCGACTGGTTCGATTTTATTGTTTGGGTTTGGCGATTTCTTTTGCTCTTCTATGTGGTATGGATCCGTTCAAATGGATGTTATTATCTCTTGCTTCTGTGTATTGCAACTGTGGTGAGGATGACAGATATTTCTTCTCTTCATCCGAAGAGTGATTGCAATTTTGTTGTTTCTTATCTGCTGGAAGGGGAATGGAAGAACTCTTTTCTTCATTTTTCTAAATGCTACTGTCTGTGATATTTCTACTCTTCCGAAGGAGATAGAATTGTGTTTTCCTTTTCTGTTCAACATTAGTTTGATATTGGGGAGTTCGGCTGTAGTGAAGTAGATTTAATTGTTTTCTTTTCTTCTGTGAGAGCTGTGAGACTGATCCAGAGGCATTGCAGAGTCGGCACCGGGCAACCAAGAAGATTCCATTTCTTGGCTTGTTCTTTGGCTGGTCGACGTCTTGGAAGGATTCGGACATCTCCACAGTCTAGATGAGGTCCATGTTGTTGTGCTGATTTCTGAGCTGTTTTAGTGTTGTTTCGAGCCATTAAGTTGTTCTCCTTCTTGTTCTTCATAGTATGAGAATTTCGATTTGATCACAGTAAACTTTGTTTCTTATTTGTTCTTATCTTCGGTTCGACTATTGAGTTGTGAAGGTAGTGATCTGATTGTTGTGGAGTTAGAATTCGAGGTGCACGCTTTCACTATCTCAGTTTAATTTCTAGTTCAGATTTTTGTCTACTTGTTTGATCCCTCAAGTTGAGAGGGTATAGTGATACAAGGTGTCTCAAATTTTAATTCAACTCGTCTTCCATTTGATCTGTCGAGTTGAGAGAGATTTGATTAGAGATGTTTCCAAAATTGATTCTAATGCAATGTTATTTTAGTAAAAAAAAAAAAAATGTTTTCAAATCAAAGTAGTTTAAGTCAGATTTTATTATGCCTCTCTGTGGAAATGACCTGTGCTCACCATTCTACCAGTTCATATTTGCTATTTTAAATTTGTGAGACAGTTTAGAGAGGGTGAGCATTTTGACGTGTGCAACGAACTCTTGACAACGGAAAACGCACAGTCAACAATGCGCGCGTTTCAGTGACTACCACCTCTTCACTTCACTCCATTCAGAAGAGAAAATAGTCATCCATAATTTTGAGCTTTTTTTGTTTAAATTTACATTCCTTTTATTGTTATATTCTTTAAATTACTATGCTACTAACATCCTTGCAAGAATCTCTGTCTCTTTGTAAGATCAATGCAGGGAACTTTTTGAAGACTTGACAAATAACAAATGAATGTGTCAAGCAAACCACAAAATCAAACCGAACAAGTGGAGCATAAATGAAGGGAGAGCCATACACTAAGGGGGAGCCTCAGCCATACACTGAGGGGGAGCCTCATATTCAGGGGGAGCATATACAAACTAAGAGGGAGCAATAAAAATTGTCAATATTGTTGAACCCCTCTCCTTCAAACTTACAGCATATTAGTAAGAAGTCTCTACAAAAGAAGGAAAATGCAAATGGTAAGATGCTTCTTTTTTAGTTATTAACAAAAAGGGGGAGAGTATTCTTAAACTATGAATTTTCTGTTTATTTCATGTTTTGAGTATCTTTGTCAGAAAATTCTCATAAGTTTTATCATCACCAAAAAGACGAGATTGTTGAACCACTTTAATATTATATCCCTTTTATTTTGGTGATAACAAAACTCATGATTAACTTAAATATATGAATATATTTAATATCATATTTTCCTCATAAATATAACATATTAGGGCATTATTGCTTCCTAATTTGCACTGGAAAGATCAATCGATTGTTGTTCAATGCATATCGATTACTGACTAAGTACCACATCGAATGAAAAACAAAGGTTCCATCGATTACTATTATAATAGCACATTGATTACTGCCTTACACATCGATTGCTCGTCACTCACATCCATTGTTGTTAAACTTAAACACCAATCGTCGTTTAACTCAAACATCGATTGTTGTTATGTTTAAACATCGATTGTCTTAAAACATCGATTGTTTTTAAATATCGATTGTCTTTAAAACATCGATTACCTTCATGCATCAATTATAGTTAAGTGGAACATCAATTGCACTCTGGCATCGATTATAGTTAAGTTTCACATCAATTGCCTTTGCATATCGATTGCTTCTATATTTCTATCGATTGGTGTTATAAACATAATTTCATATCGATTGTTGTTATGACTCACATCGACTAGCTTTCAAATGTTTCAAAATGTCTTTGGCGCCCAATGAAAATTCAAATGCACTTCATATGCATATCTTATTATTCCTCTTACAACAAAACTTTTTACAATAGGGTGTCAATAGGAAATATGGACAGAAGGAAAAAGGAGTCAACATCTGGACCTGCTATCTGTGCCATTGGAAGTGCGCACTAGCTGGAACATCTTCCTCAATTCCAAGTAGCCAGTAGGCACAAGAAAGAAACCGTTAGACTCAAGAGAAGGAGAGCAGAAGAAGAAGAGGACAAGAAACTTTAACAGCCATCTATCAACAGTACCCTTCAAGCTGCTCCATGAAAGGATGAAGTAAAGGCTGAAAAAATATTAAAAAAAATCTGAAGATCTTTCAAGGAATGTACATCCAGTGAGCTTTCAACTCCATACACACTCAAATCAAGAGAGAAAGAGCTCTAGCCTATTCAAAGAAAGAAAAAGCATTAAGGCAGAAACTCTCAAGAGTATTGAAGCCTTTCTTTCTCCTCATTCTCTCTCTATGCGTCGTTGTGTATTCATGAGAGTTAAGGTTAGACTAAGGAGTCTTTTCTTGTAAACTCTTTCCTTCTTAGGCTCAGTCCCAGATCAAGCATTTCATTGTTTATGTTGAGCTTGATCTAAGGGCTTCAGGTCCTAACTTCTGTGTTCCTCTTCTTTGGAAGAGAAGACTTGCAGTGCAAGCGTTCCTGGTGGGGACACTAGGGCCCGAGCCCGATTTGATCCCGCGTACGTGTACCGCCGTCGGGGCATGACGCCAGTCCCGCCCGTTTCGTTATGGTTGGGCGAGGAGCCTCTTGATATTAGTTAGTTTTGCTTTGGGCCACTCTTTTGGACTATTTAGGCCCATTTAGGTGATGTGTATATTTTATGTTTTGTGTGGTCCATTGGACCAACTTTTGGGGAGAGGCCTAGCTCCCTCTTGTCTAGGCCTTGGGACTTACATCCTCTATATGTATGGGGTGACACCCCTCCCATCCATGCAATGCAGAAAATTTGACAGAAAAAGATTTGCTCTCTCTCTCTCCCGGATTTCCTCCTCCCTTCGTCTTCCTCCTCTGCACCTCCCTCTCCCACCTGCGTTCTCTCTCTCCCTCTCACCTCCCTCTTTCTCTTGTCTCTCTGTCTCCCCCTTCTCCGGTTTCTCTCTCCCTCTCTAGTGTCTCTCTCCCCTCTCCTCGCGGCTGCGGCTGCAGCTTCTCCTCCCTCCCGCTGCTGCATTCCCCCCCCCCCTCCGGTTTCTCTCTCTCTCTCCCTCTCCCTTCCCTGCTGCTGCGCCCCCCTCTCAGTCCCCTCACTCTCTTCCCGGCGCGACCCCCCCCCCCTCCCGCGCCCCCGAACCCCCCTGCTCCCTGCGCCCCCCCTCTCTCCCGTCGGCTCCCTCTCTCTCTTCCGGCGTCGCCACGCCTCCCTCCCCCCAGGCCGCACTACCCCCCCCCCCCCCGGCCTGCTCCCCTGCGCCGCCCCTCCCTCTCTTCCACCCCACCCCGGCCGCGCCCCCCCTGCTCTCCCCCCTGCTCTCCTGTCTCGCTCTCTCTCTCCCTCCCGTCTGCACTCTCTCTCTCTCTCCCCCGCCACGGCCGCGCCGCCCCTCCCTCTTCCCCCCCCCCCTGCTCGCGACACCCCCCCTCTCTCTCGCGCAGCTACCCACTCTCTCTCTCCCGGCGCCGACTCTCCCTCTCCAGCCGCCTCTCTCCCTCTCGCGCAGCACTCTCTCTCTCCCCCAGTTGCACTCTCTCTCTCTCCCGGCCCACTCTCTCTCTCACCCCACTGCCGCACCCCTCTCTCTCTCTCTCTTCCGGCGCCACCGCCTCCCCCTCTCTCTCTCCCCTCGCAGAGACAGCCCAGCCGCGGCGCCCCAGCACGCCGCGCCATCCCCGCGCCCCGTCGCCGCCGTGCCGCCGCGACACCGTCACCCCGCCAGCGTGGAGGAACATGCTCCGTGCAGACGCCCAAGACGAAGCAGCGCAAGTGCACCTCTACCCGCCGTTCTATCCGCACGAGTTCCAGCAGCCACGTCGCCCGCGGACACCCCCGCGTCAACCGCCTCGTCGACCGGTTGTCTCGCCCCCGCGTAGCCGCCCCGTGGAGCCAATCGTCGTCGCGTTCGCAGCAATGACGTTGGGGTTGACGGACGAGGATGGATGCCGCCACAATTAGCCGCTGCGACTACCACACAGTGCACCTGCGGGCCTGCCACCCGACCGAGTGCTTCCCCGAGTTCCCCTAGTGCCTTTTACCCCTCTGCGAAGGGTGGGCCATTCTGTTGCCTCCCCGGGTTCCCCCAGTGCCCTTTACCCCTCTGCGAAGGGTGGGCCATTCTGTTGTACTCCTCTTTTCCTTACCCCTTGGACTCGGTCGCCGGGCGTTCTTCTCCCACGCAGCCGCGTGGTGGTACGTGCTCACCCCTCTCCCTTGTTGCTCTTTTAGTATTCGGTTTTATTTGCCGCCGGTGTGAGGTAGGACATCTAGCCCGTGACATTCGTCACTGCCGGGCAATGTGAGTGCGAGGACCCAAGTTCCGACGGCTCAAGCGAGCTTGTTGGTAGCCTACACCCTAGACGGCGGTAGTTCCCCAACTACCCACGGTCCCTCGTTCCCGCTGCGAAGGGACGGACCTCGGACGTAGCTTCTGTTTAGGACGTGTCTCGTTCACTCTACTTCGTACGTTTGTGTGCGCTTACGTCAATTAGTCATGTTCGTCGCTGATCTCTCTATTAGGTCGTGTTGGTTGCGTCACCCGTAGATCCGTCCCGCATCAAATTTGGTATCAGAGCCCAGCTTGAGTCTAGGGTGTTCATAGGTCTGTTAGGAGTAGCCCCTAGCTATGAGTCGGGTCCGTGTTAGAAGTTAAGTCGCATGCCCACCCGTTGGGGTACCCCATACCTTTTGTCCGAAACCATGGGGGATCCTACCCAGTCTACGCCCAGTCCTGGAGGTGCGGATTTGCCCACCCTCATGCGCGAAGTGTGGGAAAAGTTGGACCAGTTGGGAGGGCGATTTGATAGACTTGAGGGTTCTGTGGAGAATGTGCTCAATAGGGTTGACACCTTAGAGAGGGCCCGCCAGGCCCAAGACAACCTTAGAGAACATGGTCGCCTAGCCCCTCCCCTTCGACCCGATCCCCTCCGACCTGAAGTTCGACCCGATCCTCCAATTTTGCCACGTAGACCGCTTAGGGATCCCTATGACCCTGAGGAACGGGTTCTTCGTAGTGTTCGGGTTGAAGCCCCTAGCTTTGATGGAACATTGGACCCGAGGGCTTATCAAGATTGGGAGGCTGGGATGGACCACTATTTTGAGTGGTTTGAGATGTCCGAGGCTCGAAAGGTTAGGTTTGCAAAGATGAAGTTGTTGGGCCAAGCTAAGACCTATTGGACAAACGTGGAAAACCAGTTTAGGCACCAGCGTCAAGAGCCAATTGAGGCATGGGAAGAAATGAAGGCCAAACTTAGAGAGAAGTACCATCCCCCAACCTTTCGATCCCGTCTCATTGATCAATGGCAAGGCATCACCCAAGGGGATCACACTGTCTCCGAGTACATCACCGAGTTTGATAGCTATCTTCTGAGGTGTGGTGTACGTGAGGAGGCTGCTGTCACCCTCTCACGTTTTAGGAGGGGTCTTCGTCGCAGTTACCAACGGGAGCTTTTTAGGAGGGATGTTGTGACTCTAGAGCAAGCCTACCAGGTTGCGCTTGAGGCCGAGCAGTTTGAGATAGACCAGGCTTCCCCACCCCGTTCTAGGGTCACCTACCCTCGCTCCCCAGATCCACGTGGCACCTTTGGACCCCACCCTAGAGGACCGGTCGTTAGGTTTCAAGAACCAATTCACTCATCCCCGCAACCCCGTTCTTCATATGCTCCTGTCATGCCACAAAGCTCTCCTAACCCACCGATTCCTTTTCCCACCCCAAGAGGGCCGACTCTTCCTCTTCCATCTCCAAGAGGACCGACCCTCCCCCTTCCTGCTCCCCCTGCTCGTCTTCCCTTGCCCGCCCCAACTGGACGAGTGGAGGATAGGGGAAAGGCCCCCATGACCAGCGGGCCATCTAACCGGGGAGCTGGGGTAGAGTGTTTTAAGTGTCATGGGATCGGACACTATGCTAGCTCCTGCCCTACCAGGGCTTTAGTTGTCCACCCTACTGAGAGTGATGATCCACACGTAGGCTTTGAAGAGGAGCACCATGTTGGAGATGATCTTGCTGCAGAGTTTCAAGCGGAGAGTGACTTTGTAGGCTGCATTCAGAGTGATTCTGCTTATGATGAGGGGCTGACCCTAGATAGGTCTAGGATCGGGGTAGTTCGGTGTGTGTTGACCCAGCCCGAGGAGAGTGACGATTGGCGTCGGACGGCGATCTTCCACACCTTCTACAAACATGGGGAGAGGGTGTGCAAGGTTGTCATCGATAGTGGGAGTTGCATCAACGCTATCTCCCCCAGCACCGTCACTCGCCTTGGCCTTGTTCCCGTTGACCACCCTAGCCCGTACAAGGTATCTTGGGTTGATTCGACCTCTCTCCCCATTCGGGAGAGGTGTCTCGTTCCCCTTCAGTTTCAGACCTACCACGACCGCATTTGGTGTGACGTGTTACCCATGGAGGTTGGAAGCATCATTCTTGGGCGGCCGTGGCTATTTGATATGGATGTGACCCATCACGGGCGATCCAACACCTATTCCTTTACCCACGGCGGCCGATGGATCATTTTGCACCCTGCCCAACCTCAAGGTACCCATAGACCGAGACGCCCCCAGTTGCCCCCTCCTTGTCATCCTCCTTCTCCACCATCTACCCAGGGCACCTTGGCGCCATCTGCGCCTCACAGTGTTTCTCACGAGTCTAGCCCTCTAAGTGCTCCTTCTGCGACCCTTCCTCAGGAGATTCCTATTTACCTTCCCATCAAGATGTTCTACATCCTCCTACATCTCGCATTCCCCAACAAACCCTCCCTATGCCCGAGAGTGAGGAGCCTGAGGAACCACCCCCGCGTCATCTATTTCTAATCCATGCTTTGAGTTCGAACGTGAGTGCCTCGGGGGACCCTTCTTTGCCCTTATGGTCCGGGAGGTCGTTGAGGAGGTTTCGGACAAGCCTCCCCTTGAGATTGTTGCTTTTCTAGAGGAGTTTAAGGATGTCTTCCCTGAGGACCTTCCTGATGATCTCCCACCCTTGCGCGACATTCAACACGCAATTGACTTGGTTCCGGGGTCAACCTTACCTAACCTGCCTCATTACCGTATGAACCCTACGGAACACCTGGAGTTGCAACATCAGGTGGAGAAACTTCTCAAGGGCTCCGTGAGGGACAGCCTGAGTCCGTGTGCGGTCCCTGCGCTCCTGGCCCCAAAGAAGGATGGCACCTGGCGGATGTGTATAGACAGCCGCGCCATCAATCGAATTACTGTAAAGTATCGTTTTCCCATTCCTCGCCTAGATGACATGTTGGATCAAATGGCGGGAGCCACAATTTTCTCCAAGATTGACCTCAAAAGTGGCTACCACCAGGTGAGGATTCGACCCGGTGATGAGTGGAAAACAGCTTTCAAGACTAAGGATGGACTATATGAGTGGTTAGTAATGCCCTTCGGGTTGTCCAACGCCCCAAGTACCTTTATGAGGTTGATGACCCAAGTCTTGCGCCCATTCTTAGGAATCTTTGTTGTTGTCTACTTTGACGACATCCTCGTCTATAGTCGCTCTCGAGTAGATCATTTGGACCACCTGCGTCAGGTGTGTCTTGTCCTTAGAAAGGAGAGCTTGTATGGGAATCTTGAGAAGTGCACTTTCATGACCAATCAGGTTGTCTTCTTAGGGTTTGTGGTTTCTAGTAGCGGCGTTTCAGCTGACCCGGAAAAGGTGCGAGCTATCCTAGAATGGCCTGAGCCTAAGAGTATTCATGATGTACGAAGTTTTCATGGCTTAGCCGCCTTCTATCGCCGTTTTATCCGAGGATTTAGTACTATCATGGCCCCGATTACGGATTGCATCCGTCAGGGGGCATTTGAGTGGACTAGAGCCGCTACTGTAGCCTTTCAGGCGATTAAGGAAAAGATGACCCAAGCACCTGTTCTTCGCTTGCCCGACTTCTCTAAGGTGTTTGAGGTCTGCTGTGATGCCTCTGGAGTAGGCATTGGTGGGGTTTTGAGCCAAGAAAGTCATCCGGTCGCATTCTTTAGTGAGAAGCTTAATGACACTAAGCTCAGGTACTCCACGTATGATAAAGAATTCTACGCGGTAGTTCAGGCCTTGCGTTACTGGCGACATTATCTCCTACCCCAGGAGTTTGTCCTTTTCTCTGACCATGAGGCCCTTCGATATCTCCACGCCCAGAAGAGGCTCAACGCTCGACACAGTCGTTGGGTAGAGTTTCTTCAGGCCTACACCTTTGTCCTTAAGCATAAGGCGGGTGTGGAGAACCGCGTAGCCGATGCCCTGAGCCGACGTGTGTCGCTTTTGTCGACTGTGAGCGTTTCAGTTACCGGGCTTGAGCGTCTCCGTGAAGAGTATGAGAGTTGCCCGGACTTTGGCCCCACCTATTCTGCCCTTAAGGCTGGCCCGTCCCGCGAGTTTAGTGAGTATATCCTTCAGGATGGTTATTTATTTCGCGGTGACCGCCTTTGTGTTCCCCGCACCTCTATTAGGGATTTCTTAACTTGGGAGTTGCATACTGGAGGTCTTGCCGGCCACTTTGGCCGCAACAAGACTATTGAGTTGGTTGAGCTCCGCTTCTTCTGGCCTAGCTTAAAGCGCGATGTAGCTCGCATCGTCTCTCATTGTCGCACCTGTGCTTTAGCTAAGCAAAGGAAGCAAAACACGGGTCTGTATACCCCTCTCCCTGTGCCTGATTGTCCCTGGCAGGATATTAGTATGGATTTTGTCTTGGGCCTGCCGAGGACAGTTCATAGGCACGATTCTGTCATGGTTGTGGTGGATCGCTTCTCCAAGATGGCCCACTTTATTCCCTGTGCTAAGACATCCGATGCCTCCAAAGTGGCCCGTTTATTCTTTTCTGAGGTTGTTCGCCTACATGGTCTCCCCAAGACCATTGTCACTGATAGGGATGTGAGGTTTGTGAGCTATTTTTGGAAAACTTTATGGTTTATGATGGGAACCCAATTGAAATTTTCCACCGCCTATCACCCTCAAACTGACGGCCAAACCGAGGTAGTGAATAGGAGTCTAGGTGATCTTCTGCGGTGTCTTGTTGGCGAGCATACTCGGAATTGGGATTTGATACTTCCGCTCGCCGAATTTTCCTACAATGATTCTGTCAATCGTACCACTGGCAAGACTCCTTTTGAGATAGTGACTGGGTATCGCCCTAGGAGACCTGTCGACCTCACACCTTTACCTAGACAAGCCCGTGTCTCTGAGTCAGCTGAGTCTCTAGCTGAGCATATTAGGAGCCTCCATGAGAGCATTCGTCGTCGCATAGAGATCAGCAACGAACATTACAAGAAATTGGCAGACGCGCACAAACGAACAATGGAGTTTAGTGAGGGCGACTACGTCATGATCAGGGTTAGGCCTGAGCGGTTTCCCTCGGGAGCCGTTAAGAAGTTACAGTCCCGTGGAGCTGGTCCCTTCCAAGTGGTCAAACGAGTTGGGCCAAATGCGTACGTTGTGGACCTACCGCCGGACTACGGCATTAGCGCTACCTTCAATGTCTCAGACTTGGTGCCGTATCGGGGGCCGGCAGTGATACCTAGCGAGCTTTTCGAGCCGAATCCCCCTTCTGAGAGTGATCCCCCAGCCGAGAATCCACCTCCAGCCCCTATTGTGAACCGGCGTGAGCAAATTGACTGTATACTGGAAGAGCAGATTATCGCTTCCAGGGATGGGCCATACCAGCGTTACTTGGTTCGTTGGAGAGGACGCCCGGCTACCGAGGACACCTGGGTGTCGAGAGAGGAGCTACAACGGCTTGACCCAGACCTTTTAGAGTTCTACCAGAGCAGCGACCCCTTGCACTCGACGGGGTCGAGTTCCTCCCACCCGGGGAGGATTGGTGGGGACACTAGGGCCCGAGCCCGATTTGATCCCGCGTACGTGTACCGCCGTCGGGGCATGACGCCAGTCCCGCCCGTTTCGTTATGGTTGGGCGAGGAGCCTCTTGATATTAGTTAGTTTTGCTTTGGGCCACTCTTTTGGACTATTTAGGCCCATTTAGGTGATGTGTATATTTTATGTTTTGTGTGGTCCATTGGACCAACTTTTGGGGAGAGGCCTAGCTCCCTCTTGTCTAGGCCTTGGGACTTACATCCCCTATATGTATGGGGTGACACCCCTCCCATCCATGCAATGCAGAAAATTTGACAGAAAAAGATTTGCTCTCTCTCTCTCCCGGATTTCCTCCTCCCTTCGTCTTCCTCCTCTGCACCTCCCTCTCCCACCTGCGTTCTCTCTCTCCCTCTCACCTCCCTCTTTCTCTTGTCTCTCTGTCTCCCCCTTCTCCGGTTTCTCTCTCCCTCTCTAGTGTCTCTCTCCCCTCTCCTCGCGGCTGCGGCTGCAGCTTCTCCTCCCTCCCGCTGCTGCATTCCCCCCCCCCTCCGGTTTCTCTCTCTCTCTCCCTCTCCTTCCCTGCTGCTGCGCCCCCTCTCAGTCCCCTCACTCTCTTCCCGGCGCGACCCCCCCCTGCTCCCGCGCCCCCGAACCCCCCTGCTCCCTGCGCCCCCCCCCTCTCTCCGTCGGCTCCCTCTCTCTCTTCCGGCGTCGCCACGCCTCCCTCCCCGCCAGGCCGCACTACCCCCCCCCCCCCCCCGGCCTGCTCCCCTGCGCCGCCCCTCCCTCTCTTCCACCACACCCCGGTCGCGCCCCCCCTGGTCTCTCCCCTGCTCTCCTATCTCGCTCTCTCTCTCCCTCCCGTCTGCACTCTCTCTCTCTCCCTCCCGTCTGCACTCTCTCTCTCTCTCCCCCGCCACGGCCGCGCCGCCCCTCCCTCTTCCCCCCCCCTGCTCGCGACACCCCCCCTCTCTCTCGCGCAGCTACCCACTCTCTCTCTCCCGGCGCCGACTCTCCCTCTCCAGCCGCCTCTCTCCCTCTCGCGCAGCACTCTCTCTCTCCCCCAGTTGCACTCTCTCTCTCTCCCGGCCCACTCTCTCTCTCACCCCACTGCCGCACCCTCTCTCTCTCTCTCTTCCGGCGCCACCGCCTCCCCCTCTCTCTCTCCCCTCGCAGAGACAGCCCAGCCGCGGCGCCCCAGCACGCCGCGCCATCCCCGCGCCCCGTCGCCGCCGTGCCGCCGCGACACCGTCACCCCGCCAGCGTGGAGGAACATGCTCCGTGCAGACGCCCAAGACGAAGCAGCGCAAGTGCACCTCTACCCGCCGTTCTATCCGCACGAGTTCCAGCAGCCACGTCGCCCGCGGACACCCCCGCGTCAACCGCCTCGTCGACCGGTTGTCTCGCCCCCGCGTAGCCGCCCCGTGGAGCCAATCGTCGTCGCGTTCGCAGCAATGACGTTGGGGTTGACGGACGAGGATGGATGCCGCCACAGTTAGCCGCTGCGACTACCACACAGTGCACCTGCGGGCCCGCCACCCGACCGAGTGCTTCCCCGAGTTCCCCTAGTGCCTTTTACCCCTCTGCGAAGGGTGGGCCATTCTGTTGCCTCCCCGGGTTCCCCAGTGCCCTTTACCCCTCTGCGAAGGGTGGGCCATTCTGTTGTACTCCTCTTTTCCTTACCCCTTGGACTCGGTCGCCGGGCGTTCTTCTCCCACGCAGCCGCGTGGTGGTACGTGCTCACCCCTCTCCCTTGTTGCTCTTTTAGTATTCGGTTTTATTTGCCGCCGGTGTGAGGTAGGACATCTAGCCCGTGACATTCGTCACTGCCGGGCAATGTGAGTGCGAGGACCCAAGTTCCGACGGCTCAAGCGAGCTTGTTGGTAGCCTACACCCTAGACGGCGGTAGTTCCCCAACTACCCACGGTCCCTCGTTCCCGCTGCGAAGGGACGGACCTCGGACGTAGCTTCTGTTTAGGACGTGTCTCGTTCACTCTACTTCGTACGTTTGTGTGCGCTTACGTCAATTAGTCATGTTCGTCGCTGATCTCTCTATTAGGTCGTGTTGGTTGCGTCACCCGTAGATCCGTCCCGCATCAGTTCCCCTTGTATTAAGGGAAGAACCGCACTGAGGTTGTCCAGGAGGTTGGCTTCTTAACCTATAAGAGAAGTGGGTTGTCTTCTTGCCCTGAAAGAGAAGAAGACCCGCTTGTGTCTGGTAGTGTAACCATGTTGGGTTTATTCCAGTAGGTTTGCTTCTGAGCCTGTAAAAGAAGTGGGTTGTCTTCTTGCCCAGAAAGAGAAGAAGACCAGTAGGGGCTGGGTGTTGTATGTCCTTAACGAGGACTGTACCTTTGCTTAGTGAAATCCCAAGAGTTTGTATGGAGACTGGACGTAAGACTTCCATTTAGAAGGGCCGAACCAGGATAAATCTGTCTTGTGTGTATTTGCTTTTGTGCCTTTATTTTCCATTACACACGTTTGTTTATGCTAACCTAAGTTCTTAAAGTGGTGATTTTGTGTTTCAGTTTTTAGATTTCCTATTCACCCCCCCCCCTCGATCAAGGTTTGGAGTGCCGGATCGAGCCGGCCCGATACCCCCGTATCGCATCGGATCAGGGAAAACCCGATCCTTGATTCCATCGATTCGGTCCGATTCGCCTCATATATATAATATTATTATATCATATATATTATATCATATTAATAATATATATTATACATTATAAATATCATATATATGATATATTATATATTATACCCATGAGAATCGATCCGATGCGGATCGATTCGGGTCGATTCGGGGGGAATCGAATCGGATCAAGAGAAATCCGATTCGCCTCCCGATCCCGATCTGTCAAACCTTGCCCTCGATATTATGTGGGCCAACAATCTGCACTGAACTCCTAAAACTAACCCTCATGGACCTAAGAAAATTTGGATACCAAAGGTCTCAACTTAATTTTGTTTGCAGGGGCGTCTGAAAGCATCTAATTGGTAGTTAGATAGTGGATGTTCAAGACATATGATAGGTGATAGAAAGCTATTCACAAGTCTCAGAAGTGAAATTGGTCAAATTACATATGATGACAATGAAAAAGAAAAGTGATAAGATGTGGAACAATAGGAACAAAAGCAAAAGATCTAATAGAGGATGTTATGTGTGTTGAAGGATTAAAACACAACCTTATTAGTATCAGCCAACTATGTGATAAAGGTCACTTAGTAAAATTTCAGAATGACAAGTGTGTTATCTTAAAGGATAGAAAAATAATTTTTGAAGCTCAAAGAATGAAGAATTTGTACACTTTACGACTAGAAGAATTGAAAGAAACCAACTTGTGCCTTGCAACTACAAAGAATGAAGAAACTGATTTATGGCACAAAAGACTAGGGTATACAAACACCTCAGTGATCAAGAAATTAATTAAGCATGACCTAGTTGAAGGTCTTCCAAGCTCAAATTGAAGAAATCTGGAATCTGTACAGCCTGTGCAAAAGGGAAGCAGATCAAGACATCTTTTCAATCCAAAACAATAGTAACTACTTCAAAACCATTGCAACTCATTCACATGGATTTATTTGGACCTATAAGAACAGTAAGTCTCGGAGGAAAAGTGTATGGCTATGTAATTACTCAAGATATACTTAGATATCATTTTTAGAAGCCAAATCAAAAACTTTCTCAACCTTCTGAAATTTAGTAAATAGTACAGAAGAGCCAGAAACATGAGATGATCAGCATCAGCATCAGATTAGATCATGGTAGGGAATTCAAGAATTAAGAATTTGTAAGATTTTGCAAAGAAAATGGCATTGAACATAATTTCTCTGCACTAAGAACACCTCAACAGAATGGAGTAGCAGAAAGAAAGAACAGAACATTGCTAGACATGGCCAAAACAATGTTTATAGAATATAATCTACCAAGATACTTTTGAGCAGAAATAGTCAACACAGCCTGTTACATTATTAATAGGTGTATGATCAGACCAATACTAAAGAAGACACCATATGAGCTCTATAAGGAGAAAAAGTCAAACATCAGTCATCTTCGACTTTTTGGTTGTAAGTGTTTTATTTTAAAAAATGATAAAAATAATCTAGGAAAATTAGATGCTAAAAATGATGAAAGTTTTCTATTATAATATAATATATTTCAAAATCTTGAGGATATAAAGTGTGTAACAAAAAAACTTTAACAATTGAACAAACTATTCATGTTCTATTTGATGAAACTAATACTTCTATGAAAAGAATAGAAGAAGAAGAAGATGTTAAAGATTTGTATAGGGATCTGGAACATACTTCTCTTGAAGAAAAAGAAGAAGACAAGAATGATCATCCACTAGAAGAACTACAATAAGAAGAAGAAGCACATGAGGAACTACCTACAGAATTGAGGTATCACAGAGATCATCCAAGGGAAAACATAATAGGTGATCCTCAGGATAGGGTAAGAACCAGAGATATGTTCATTCCTTGTGATTGAGCCTAGGACAATTAATGATGCACTGACAGATGAATTTTGGATCCTAACAATGCAAGAGGAACTTAACTAGTTCCAACGCAGCCAGGTCTGGACACTTGTGCCTAGACCTTCTGACCATCCAGTTATTGGAACCAAATGGGTTTTCAGAAACACGATGGATGAATCAGGGGTAATTACTAGAAATAAGGCCAGATTGGTAGCTTAAAGATATTCCCAAAAAGAAGGCATTGATTTCGATGAAACATATACTCTAGTTGCTAGATTAAAGTCAATTAGAATCTTATTGGCACATGTATGTTCCTTGAATATCAATTTATATCAAATGGATGTAAATAGTGTTTTTCTGAATGGTTTCATAAAAGAAGAAGTTTATGTTGAGCAACTGTCTGATTTAGAATATACTAACTATTCAAATCATGTTTTTCGCTTAAAGAATGCACTATATGGTTTGAAACAAACTTCAAGATATTGGTATGAAAGACTAAGTGCTTATCTTCTACCACATGATTTGTCAAGAGGAAAAGTAGCTAGGACTTTATTTATTAAGAAATTTTCAGAAGAGATCTTGATTGTAAAAATATATGTTGATGATATTATTTTTGGTTCTACAAATGAATCACTTTGTAAATTCTTTGAAACTTTTATGCAAAGTGAGTTTAAAATGAGCATGATGGGTGAGCTTAATTATTTTCTTGGCGTGCAAATCAAACAGACCAAAGAAGGAACTCACATTTGTTAAACCAACTATAACTCAGATCTGTTTTCAAAATATGGTTTTGAGTCTTTTGATAAGTGTAATAGGGTGTTTGGTTGCAGTTAAAAAAAAAACTATTTCTAACTAAAAAATTATAGTGTGCCAATTTTTTACTAAAATTTTAAAATAAAAAAAAAACTGTTATTATTTGTTTGGTAAAATTAGTATAAATTTTAAAATTTGTAAAGACATGTTTGGTAGACACTTTTCACTATTATTTTTTTATAATAAAATGAGGAGGAGGGGACGTTGGCGGGGGGGGGGGGGGGGCTGAGGAGGAGGAGGGAGGCGCAGGGGGCGCCGGCGGGGGTGGAGGAGAAGGAGGGAGGCACAGGGGGTGTCGGCGGGGTGGAGGAGGAGGAGGGAGGCGCATGGGGCGCCGGCGGGGGGGGGGGAGGAGGAGGAGGGAGGCGTATGGGGCGCTAGCGGGGGGGGGGGGGAGGAGGAGGAGGGAGGCGTAGGGGGGCACGGCGGGGAGGAGGAAGGAGGCACAGGGGCGCCGGCGGGGGGTGAGGAGGAGGAGGGGGCACCGGCGGGGGGGGGGAGGAGGAGGGAGGCGCAGGGGGCGTCGGCGGGGGTGGAGGAGGAGGAGGGAGGCGTAGGGGGCGCCGGCGGGGGGGAGGAGGAGGGAGGCGCAGGGGGCGCCGGCGGGGGGGAGGAGGAGGAGGGAGGCGCCGGCGGGGGGAAGGGAGGAGGAGGAGGGAGGCGTAGGGGGCGGGGAGGGGCGCCGGGGGGGGGGGGGGGGGAGGAGGAGGAGGGTGCAGGGGGGCGGAGCAGGGGGGGGGGGGCGGCACAGTAGGGGTGGAGGAGGAAGGGGGGGGGGGGACGAGGAGGGGGCACGGGGCGCGAGAGTTAAAAAAAAAAATGGTGAAGAGTTTTTTTTTTTTAGAGAGAGCTTTAGGCAGGTGAAATTTTTTCCCTAAAAAAAAATTGTCTTACCAAACATGTGTTAGTGAACATCTTCTCTTTTTTTAAAATTTTAGAGAAAAAAGAGGTAAAAATTTACAACTAAACACCCTATAAGCCATTAGGAACACCTATAAGCTCAGGAATAAAGTTAGATCGTGATCTAATTGACAAAAAAGTAGATCAAAAAATCTAAAGGGGTATGATTAGGTCATTACTCTATCTCACTGCTAGTAGACCAAATATAATGTTTAGTATATGTTTGTGTACCAGGTTTCAGGCTGATCTAAAAGAGTCTTATATAAATGTTGTAAAGAGAAAATTTTAGATATCTTATTAATACAAATAAATTGGGTTTATGGTATCCCAAATACTCTGAATTTATTCTGCTTGGATGTAGTGATACTGACTATACTGTATGCAAAATAAATAGAAAAGCACCAGTGGAACTTGCTAGTTTCTTGTAGGTTGCTTAATCTTTTGGTCTTCTAGAAAGTAAAATTTTGCGGCACTTTCTACAACAGAAGTAGAATACATTGCAGCTGGAAGTTGTTGTACTCAACTGTTGTGCATCAAACAACAGTCGGAAGACTATGGTCACAAACTAAATGCAATTCTAATGATGTGTGACAACACAAGCGTAATCAACCTAACCAAAAATTCAATCCAGCATTCAAGGACCAAGTAGATTGAGATTCAAATCTGGTTGTTGACAGACAAAGCACAAGTCCACACACAAAGGGTACAGGTCGACACACAAGGTTCAAATGTCGACAGATGATGACAAATTGGTCGACAAACAAGAGAAGCATCAACTTAGGGGGAGCCTCACATCAAGGGGGAACCTCACATTCAAGGGAGCAAGTAAAAAAGGAGTACTAATTCATGACAACTATTGTTGAACCTCTCTCCTTCAAACTCTTCAAAGGCAAGAAATGATAAGAGATCTCCACACAAACAGTGAGGAGAATGTAAATGGTAAGATCTTTTCTTACTGTTAATGACACAAAGGGGGAGAAATATATAGTTATGGAGAAATATATAGGGTGAGAAAAATTGAATTCGTTTGCTCGAGAAAAATTGAAATTGTTTGTATAATAGATAGCTCTATGTTAATTCTTATAATGACTCTGTGCTAACTCTTTATATATGTATAATTTTGTCATTAACAAAAAAGAGGAGAATTGTAATGCAATTATTTTTACAATAGCATGTGAATTGTTTTGAATATGACAAAATCATTTCAGTTATACTAAAACCTTTTCAAATAAGAAACAAATTCATTTTGATTTGTATTTGATGTGTTAAGTCAAAGAAATGCACGCATTATACTATATAACCATTTATAGTCAAAGGTGTCATCACATGATTATTTTCTACTGACACTTATATATCTCCAATAAAATTTTCGAAGTCCACGACTAATACTTATATCAAGTCTTACTCTGACTCTTAGAAAGTCGAAGTGAGATATCGATTAATGAATAAAGGTGTTGACGATGCGGAATAAGAGGAAAATTTTAACTTTTCTCTGGTTTTTTTTGTTTTGTTTTCTTTGATTTATGGCACAATGACGAGACATGTCATGGCCAATACCTTCCCTCGCAGGACAGATATGCGACATACCGTCGCTACGTGTATACACACGTACATATATATTGCGGGCGTTCCAGTTTCTAAAAACAGACAATTTTGAAATTCGCTTAATGTGGGTTTTTACTCGTCCATTTATTGAACAGTGTTTATTCCGTACGATTTCATCAGACGATTAGGGTATCGTGTGCTAGACCGCTCCCTATTGACCGTAGTCAACGTTTATTTACATCGAGCGTAACTCGAATAACTCGAAGCTATTTACAGGTGTACTACGCGCCAAGTAAGTGACCATACCTCCTTGACTGCTCACCTACCCCTGTACTCTTTAACGACAGACTTTCTCTTTAGAACAGATAAATATCCTTTCAAACGACTTGTCTTTTGCTTTCACTTAATATTTTATTTCCTACAAGTCTAACCATGAGGAAGAGAAAGATCTTTGCTTGGGTATGGTGTTTGCAGACATTTATTGCGGCTCTCTACAAAACCATGTAGCTATCTATATAGCTAGAAAGCCGTTGAGAAGCTCAAGATCTAAAGATGAACCTCTCAAGGTGTCTCCCAAC
This sequence comes from Colocasia esculenta, assembly GCA_014218235.1. Classification (NCBI taxonomy): domain Eukaryota; kingdom Viridiplantae; phylum Streptophyta; class Magnoliopsida; order Alismatales; family Araceae; genus Colocasia; species Colocasia esculenta. The sequence continues at coordinate 36,691,259 of CM024765.1, read as the reverse complement.
TCACAACGTACAAATTCTTTTGAAACGGTTATATTCCAACGGGAAACAAAGACCTTGAAGGCTATATTAGGGCTGAAGTTTGAACAAACGATAGATAGTATGAGAGATGCAGAGATAGAGATATTCAGATATTCATACCCGATATAAAGAATATATCTACATACACTCAAGAGAGACGAAGAAGCAACCAAGCTCAAAAGAGAGGAGTGCTCACAGTAAATCTGAAGGAGAGCAATCTGTGCAAGTAAGCCGACTCCAAGCTCTCCTGCTTTTCTGCTTTCAGAAGCTTCTCTATGGGTGGTTTTGATAGTCTGAGTTCTTCTTCTCAATCCACCCTTTAATCAGAAAGAGTTCATAACTGTCAAGCATATTTGTGCATCTCATTCTAATCTTCTATGTTTGCTCATTCTCTTAGAAAGCACCATGTCTATCCTTCATTTAAAGTAGAAACCAACAGGGGGGTTGTTCCCTATAGTTCCACTTTCGTAAAAGGGAAGACCTACTGTAGTAGGTGGTTGTTTGCCCCTTTGGTAAAGGAAAGACTTGTTGTGGAGCAAGTGGTTGTAATACCTCTCATTGTAGAGAAGGCCAAGGGTTCTTGATAGTTAGTGGAAAATCTCAAGTTGCACTTGGGGACTAGACGTAGGACTCCTAATTGAAAGGAGGTCCGAACTAAGATAAATTCCTTATGCATTGTTTGTGATTGTTTCCACCTAGTTACACTTGTTTCACACACACCACACAAAGTACTAACACTTCTGCCAAGTGTTCTTTCAAATTAGGATAATTATTAAAATTGCAAGAAGTCCTATTCACCCCCCTCTAAGACATCCTAAGCACCATCTTGATCAAATAGTTTGGGAGTCCCTAGCTAAGGCAAGACAACATATCAGAAAAGGAGTCGTTTAATAATGTTTAACGGCATCTAATTCAAGTGAGTACGCATTTTAAGGTTTGACAGTAAACCATACCTTTAAGCACACTCGAGAGCTTATACAAGTGAAGGACTATATTCACGTGGTAACTATTGACAGAAGGGTTCCCAGTGCCTTCCAGGATCATGCAGTGTTGCTTGGCACCCAACTTGATCAAGAGTCCAGTCAACTATTATGAGATGATAATTCAATGAAGTAATTATGTAATATGAGATATTAAATAAATTACTTTAAGCCAATAAGGGATTATTGGGCTTTTTGGGCTGAAAACTAGACTAGCACTTGAGCCTAGAGATTCATACGCATATAGATTCTTGGTCGATAGATATTAAGTGGGTGTTTATATTAGTTCGAGGGCTTTTGTGAAAAAGTCGCATGGATTAATATAATACATGCCAGAGGGAAATACTGGGCCAAACTCCAAGGGTTTTCTCCATAGCCTAGCAATCACCCCTCCTCCCTCTCTTCTCTCTAGTCGCCTCTCTCTCTCTCTCTCTCTCTCTCTCTCTCTCATGCTCTACTTGCCAGAACACCAAGTTGCATGCCGCCCCGAGCGCTCGTGACAAGGAGCAGAGCGAGGGATCATTCCTACAGGAATGGAGGCGAGGACGATCTCTCAACCTGAGAACTGTGCAGATACCACTGGAGACCAGACATTTGCACAGCTAGCGACATCACTTAGTAGGAATCAACTATCGGTCGCGGATCTGACTCCGTGCAAGGTGAAGATCTAACCTTCAATCACTTCGTTTAACATAAAGGATCAAAAATTGCGAGGAAAATTTTTATTTCTACTGTGCATTCATTTTACTCATGTTCTATCAAATCCCCATGAAATCCTTACATTAGGTTTAGAACTTCACCCTTTCGTTGGTTCAGGAATTTTTCATCTTCCTGCTTATTTTCTCCTCCGCCACACGAGCAAGAGGCAGTGTCTTGGCATCCCAGGCCTTCTTTTATGTTGCAGCTAAGGATCTCCCTATCATCTAGTCCTTTCAGCTATGCCCCCATGGTCGGCTAAGCATCAGTGGCTAAGCATCAGCTACCACTGATGCTATTTCTCAAGAGTCAAGACAAGGAAGGTCCTAAACTTCATGCTACATCTAGGCACAACCATGAACACCATGCCTTGCAGATCACTTTGTTCAAGTTGAACAAAGTCAACTATGTTGGGTAGGCTGTCACTACCAAGATGTATATAAGAGGGAAGCAAAAATCAGGTTATATCAGTGGTAAAGCAACCAAATGTGATGAGAATAGTGACAAATTTGAGGACTGGGTTGAAGATAGTAATATTGTTATGACAAGGATTGTTAATTTTGTGGAGGGTGCAATGAAAACTAATCATGCAAAAGAAAACTACTTGAGATATGTGGGTCTTCTTGGAAAAGATGTACGGAGAGAAGAATGCTATCCAAACTCTATCTATACAACCACGCAAGGTCACTACATTCAACCTCCTCCCACTTCTGCCCTAATCATGTTTCTTGGCATTCTTGCTTATTTTCTCTGTGCTAGATTTTGTTGCCTTGCTGAAGAATTTCCCTAAGACAGCACATACTCCATAAGAGCCTTAGCGTTTAATGAACTAAAACCCTCAAAATTGTAGGGCCTTGACAAGTGCATGGAGATCCTTGTTTGTTGAAGACCAAGGGTAGACACCTTGTAATAAGCATGGCAAAGCTTCCCCTCAATCTGTTGAAGGTCTGAATTTCTCATACAGAGGACTGAAAAGCTGACTCCAGCTTGTCAGAAGACCAGATTGCATATTCCATTATATCAAGCAAGGTGTCTGAATCATGGCAAGGAGACTGAATCATGTATTCCTTTAGTTTTTGAAGGAAAATCGGAATGCAACACCAACTTTATTGATTATAAAGAGAGATGGTACAGCCAAGATTAGCGGAGGAAAGATTCCTCCTACAAAATAGAAAAGAAAAAGGAAACTAAACCATGCAAGAAATAGCTATGGCCAATATTTCCTTCTGTCAAACATCTGTGAAAATCCTAAGAATAAATCTACCCAATAGTATATCTCAAAGTAACAAGTAACGCTACTTCCAGAATATGGCATCATCACATTCCTTCCACAGACTACAGCACATGGCATGAGGTAGAGTATGAAGAATATGGAATGATGGCACTTGTCAATCTGAACATTGACAGCTTGAATGGTTCTTCACATTTCATCAAATGTGTGAATTGTAGACATTGTTCCTTTGTTGCCTTTTCCCAGTATTTTAGGGAGAAGGGGTTCACTATCATATGGCAGCAGAGGTGATTATCCTTTGGACACCATTGTTGAATTATTTCTTGGTCACACTAGGAATTGCTAGCTGCCAGAAAAACTTCCACTTGCAAGCAGACATCTAACTGTGCAGTGGTATACACAAGGTCAAATTGATGACCCAGAATTTTTGGCAAGTACAAAAAACAGGCCAAGAGTGAAAAAAATCTAATCCTTCAATGTTATCTTTTATGCAAAATCTATAATAATTTTTTTCAAAAGTAAACATTATTTCAGAAATTAACAACCAATTTTTCATGTAAAAATTAAAGGCCCAGCATGAGGTTAGAGCCAGGCCTGGGCCTGTTTATGCGAAATCTATGGTAAAGTTGTGTTCTTTCAAAAGTAAGCATTGTTTCCAGAAATCAGCAATCTGTATTTCATAAAAAATTAGAAGGCCCAGCATCAGCTTAGAGCCTGACAGGAGCCTGGGTTAGGCTGAATGGCCCATGCCTTTTTGGCCCATAGGGAAGGAAAAAGTGATCTACTTTATGCCCACTTGTAAGGCCATCTGAGATGAGATCATGAGAGGGACTCCAGACATCTGGACAGATTTATAAGGACAATCTTCAGTTAATAAGGAGCCTGACATTTATCGTTTCATTTCAAGGTTCTACTGTCACCTTACCCTTATATACGTTCCTTTATGTTAATGAGTTAAATTTTCTTTTCAAAAGGAAAGTCAGTTTGCCATACAACCCATCTATAAAAAAGACATTTATGTATTTAAGCTTAGGTTTTGTCACTTCTCACAGAATCTGGACTAAGAGCACATTTGGAATAAATTAAGGGATTCCATTGCAATACATGATATGACATAATATTCTCCAAATGCACCCGAGGTGCTTTGGCTTTTGTACATGAGAGATTTTAGGATGAATTGAGAAATAGACTCAAAAAGGAGTGGGGTAGATAATCTCCAAAAGCTCGCAAAACAAATGAGCTTTTGAAAAGTGGGTGGGGATTTCTATGGAGGGAAAGTGAGAAAAGATAAGAGTAGACAACTCTAGCGGCCTAGCCCACTTTTCAACAAAAAGCAAGGACATCCAGGTAAAATACTCTTTCAATAATCCATAAACAAATGGAACACCCAAATAAAGTTGTTAAATAAATTTCCATCATTAAAGTTTGTTCATTCCAAAAAGTAAAGTAATTTTCAGATTATGGAAGAATCCATAATCCCATCTTGTTTCTGAATGCATGCTAATAAGCATACACTGTTGAGTAGTGAAATCCATGTGATTATCATACAGAGACTGGACAAGTAAAAAAGTCAGATTCATGATTGAACATCCAAAAGCCTTCTACATGAGGCAGTATAATACTGTCACAAGTTCTGAATTTCCAATAGTAGATCCAAAACGTATTAATAAAGAAATGCAAACAGAAAAAGGCATCAAATTCCTAATGAGATTCTGAGAAAATTGTCATTGAACATATTGTAACAGAATTTACTACGAGGGAACGTTGGTTAATCAATATTAATCATTTACCACTGAAGATAATAATTCTTGAAGGTTCCACTTCCAGGATCTCTTGAGATTGTCCTTGAGACTCTTGAAAGCCATATTTCAGATAATGCCGCCACAATATATCCAATGGCTATGCGCTTCAGTCATATGGCAAAAATGGAAAACATTAGTATAGGGAAGCTTTTTTAAGGTTTGAGCCCTTATACAAGAAAGAAGTGACATATGCAAACAAGTTCATAAGTCCAGATGACTACTGATGCAAATTATTTTGGCTGCTAAAAGTACTTCGAAAGTAATCTGATATGGAAGTCATCATCAACAGCACGTTGGATGCAATATTTCAATTTAATATCGAACTACGTTCCCTCAGGAGGAAGTTTATGCACTACTAGTTTATATTAGCATCTATAGCAAGATTTTTCTATAGAAGAATTGCTGATTCTACTACAGAAGCCATGGTTAGCAGAATCAGCCCATCCTGATCTGGATCGGCTGATTCTGTATCGGATCTGCCAAACAAATTATTTTTTCTTGTATACATTAATTAATGCTTGCATTAAACCATCATTTCACATATACAAACTAATAGATATGAATATATACACAAATTAATGTCTAATATGATTGTGAACATTATTTACATATTTATGTATATAAGTACTCAACACATATAGGCATATATTCATGGAAGGCAGGATCGGAATCGGGATCGGGATCGACCAGGCTCGATCCGATCCTGGATCGGATCGGATCGCAAGATCCCATGGATCCAAGGGAAGTCTGGCCGATCCTGGATCGGCCAGTTTATATAAAATGGTTTTTTTTGGGGAAAAATTCAGGAAAATTCAGGAAAAAATAGAAAAAAAAACAGCAAAAATGAGAGAAAATCTGATAAATTGAAAGAACTAATATTTGCATAAAAAACCAATCATACATGCATTCATAATATATGAAACATAAGATTTTGTGTATTATTACTACTATAATAATACAAGAAAGTATAAAATATTAAAGACTTGGTGTATTATTAACCTAAATACCATTTAAGTAAATGTTAAAATTTGTAGTTTCATTTATTTAAGATATTACATGTAAATAAGGAAATATCCCCCATTTGAATCCAATAAAAATATAAAAAAAATCACATCTCTTACTAATAAAAGTCAACTCTCCCATCCAAGAAGAAAATCGCAATTTTTGTGATTTTATCAAAGTAGCAACTTTCTAATCTCTCATAATTTGACATATTTAAAATTTTATAATTCAAATAAGTCTAATAAATACTAAAAATCTAAAGTCCAACAAAAAAAAATCAACATGCATATGACTTCTCCAAGAAGCCGCTCTCTTACTGACAGCACTAAGTCTACTTGAGACCTCTTAGATTTGGTCAAACTAAGCTATCATCACCCAAACTCATGAGTGTCATGAGTTGGGTGATGGTAGCTCAATTTGATCAAATTCTAAGAGGTTTGGATGATGATAACTTAAGTTTGACCAAATCCTGAGAGGTCTCAAGCAGACTAAGTGCTGTCAGTAGGAGAGTGGCTCCATTGGAGAAGTCACATGCACGTTTGACTTTTTTACCGGACTTTGAATTTTTAGTGTTCCATGTGGTTTATTTGAATTATCAAATTTTTAGATAAACTAAATTACGAGAGATTAGAAAGTTAGCATTTCGCTAAAATCACCAAAATCGCAATTTTCTTCTTCGATGGGAGAGTTGACTTTTATTGGTAAGAGATATGATTTTTTGATATTTTTATTAGATTCAAATGGGGGGTACTTCCTTATTTACATGTAATATCTTAAGTAAATGACATTTACTTAAATGATATTCAGGTAAATAAGGAGATCCTGACAACCCTGCCTGAAGAGGATCCTAAAGGTAGCCTGAGGGAATCGACCTGGATCAATCTGGATCGACTGAATCGAGCCGGGATCGATCGATCCCGTTTCGACTCGAGCGATCCAACTCAGATCCTACTGAGTTGGGTCGATCCAGCCGGAAATGTGGGGTTTTGGGGGGCTTCAAGGGGGAATCGGTCCTTGGGGGGTCGATCCGATCCGGGATCGAGCGATTCTGGCTCGATCCCGGCGATTCTTCCTTCCATGCATATATTGACATAAGATATATGTATTATATATTATATTTGGCATACATATATATATGATTGCATATTAATATAGATATATATATATATATATCATTAACTGTATGTGTACATTAATATATGGTTGTATCTATGTTAGTGCACATATATGTATAGAGTGTTCATTCACAAGATAAATATACTATAAAGATATACATATTAATTACGTCTATACATTAATAGATATGTAAATGATTACATATATAAATTTATAAATATATATATTGTTTACATATATGAATGTTTAAATTTATATATATTGTTTAAATATATGAATGTTTAAATTTATATATATGATTACATACATGATAAATACATATGTAAATATTGTACACCTAATATATATTCTGTATAATATATGAATCTGTATACATTAACACGTATCTATATATGTATAATATATATCGTTGCCCAAACTAAGGAGACCCAGAGAAGGGTAAATGGGTCAGAATCGAATATTTAGAGCAATAATGAAAACAAATCCGGTCGAGGAAGATAAAAGCAATCACACATAAGAGACACAAGATTTTATCCTGATTTGGTGATGAGCCACTCAACCCCTACGTCAAGTCCTCAAGGAAAAATTACCTTACGATTTTCACTACCTAGCTAAATAGGTACATGTTTAACATGCGGAATTTCTTAATCTTATCTTTTAGAAGAAAAAGATAATTTGGTTGATGTTTATCTATTTTGCGGACATGCCAATCTGTTAAAACAGACAAATTTCATTCATTTATCAAGCGATTTGGGTGTCGTATACTGGACATTCCTCCATCGATCAAAGTCGATGTTAATTTACATCGAGATGACCTCGAACACCTTTGATTCTTTGTCAAAGAACGCCTTTTGTCTCTATTCGTTGTGACAATATTGATATTGATGATCGTCCTTCATGAATAGATACTATTACAAAGAAATTTGAAGTGTTCATTGTTTATACACATGTAATTTGAAATACAACTGGTCTTTCAAGACCTTTACTGGTGCGGACACCCGTGGACGTGTTCGTTTCGACCCGTCGCGGGTTTACAGGCGTCGCCGTGCGGAGCCGACGTCACTCTGGTTAGACGACGGCGTTATACAGGATTTTTGAGGCCTTAGATGATTTTTAGCGGGCCAAGATATTTTTGTTTGGCCCATTTGGGTGCCATTTGGTATTTTCCTATTTTTATGTAATTTTTGGGCTTTTATGGAATATTTTGAGGGAAGGGTATTTTGGTCTTTTGTTAGCCCCTCCCCTCCTATATGTATCTACCCGTATCCCTGGCGGATGGGCATGACAGATTTGAAAAAGAATGGACTTGACGTGAGTTCGGCGTGCCCAGTTCCTGTCTCCTCCTCCCTTCTTCCGCCTCTTCCCGGCTTCTTCCTCCTTCCCTTCCTCCTCTGTATCCCGGTCCCCCATCAATCTGGTATCAGAGAATCCTTCGATCCCCTTCTGTCTTCTCCGACCATCTCTACCTCTCCCGGTCGTTCCCCCATCTTCAGTCCTCTCCCTCTCTGTCTTCTCCCAGCTCTCTCTTTCACGTCTGTCCAGCCCCGCGGCCCCCATCTCCTTCCGCGACCCCCCCTGCCTCGCCTTCCGCCGCGACACCCCTCCTCCTCGCTGATCTGTCCAGCCCCGCGGCCCCCATCTCCTTCCGCGACCCCCTGCCTCGCCTTTCCTCCGCGACACCCCTCCCCCCTCGCAACCCCTCTCCCCTTTCCAGAAATCCCCCGTGCGAACGTTCCCCCCCACTCCCGATCCCCTGTTTTCCCCCCTCCCGTCTGCTTCCTCTCTCTCAGCCGTGACCCTCGCCGCCGCCAGCCGCCAGACACCAGTCGCGGACCACCGCGCCCCCCCCCCCCCCCGCGAGCCCGCGGCCCCCGGAACCCCCCCCTGCTCGCAACGACACCCCGGGGCGCGCCGGCCCCTCCCCAGAGGCCGACAGAAAGCGCCGGCCGCTGGAACTGCCGCCGCCGGCGACCTCGTTTCCCGCCAGCGACCTCGCTCCCTGCCGTCGGAGCCGCTGCAGCCCCCCTCCCGCTGACTCCTCCCTGCGTGAGGGATAGGAGGAGGAGGAAGCAAAACCGACCCTTTTAAAAGAGGTCCAGTTCAGCCGGCTTTTAAGAGGGAGCCGGGTCAGCCGGTTTCCACCCCCCCACCCGGTTCAGTTGCTACAGTGCCGGCAGTGCACCAGAACTCTTATCGATGCAGCGTGGAGGACTCGTACGAGCTCCGTTGGACGAGCCGTTCGCGTCGTTGCGGTCGTCCCAGTGATTCCTATTCATCTGGGGCTCACTGACCACTGCTGGTTCCCGGATGAATCCGCGCGAGGTCGGAGTCGACGACGACGCGACCACTGTGTACCTGTACGCATGGTTTGTCATGGCGGGGCGAATCGGCCCGATTCCCCCGAATCGGAGCGGATCAGGGGCGGGCCGAGTTGTGATCCGCATGGATCCGCCGCCCGGCCGCGAATCGAATGGATCCGATGCGATCCGATCCGATTCCCCGATCCGCCACGATGCGATCCCTGATTCGCCCAGAATCGAGGCGAATCGGGTCCGATTCGCATGATTATTATATATATATATATGATATTTATGTATGTGTGTCAGGCAGGGTTGTGAGGAGTCAGGATCCTCTTCAGGCAGGGTTGTCAGGATCCTCTTATTTACCTGAATATCATTTAAGTAAATGCGAATCACAACCCTGCCTGACACACATACATAAATAATCATGCGAATCGGACCCGATTCGCCTCGATTCTGGGCGAATCGGATCGCATCAGGGCGGATCCGATTCGCCCCGAATCGGCGATACGTCAAACCATGCCTGTACGCACCGGTGTTCCCGCACGAGTTCGGTCAGCCTCGACGTCCTCGGACCCCACCACGTCGGTGCCCACGACGGCCTGCTGTCTCGCCCCAGCGTGGACGTAGCTGGGAGCCAGTGGCCGCCCGGTTTGCCGTCTTGACGTTGACGCCGACTGACGCCAGCAGACACCCTTCTACTTCGTCACCCCACGCCCTCGGTGCGGATCCCCGCTCTTCAGCGGGTCAGTGAGTGCTGCTAGCTCTTCTTCCCCAGATTTCTGCTTTCTAATATATGGTTAAATGTGTTCCCGTGCTTTGAGAGTTAGGACTGTCTAGCCCGTTATAAAAACTCATGCTAATCACTGCTGTTTGAGAGTTGTGCGGACCTGCCTGTAGCTCTAAATTGAGACATTTGAATGTGATTCCGTTGTTTTAGACTCTTGGTAGTCTTCGCTACTGTTGGCCTGTTTCACTTTGATATTGTGAGGGACAACTCCCAGAGCTTAGTTTCTTGTTCTTTAATGTAATTATTCTCATGAAATTATTGTGAATGCCTAAATGATACTTCAGTAGTCGCTCATTTGCTGATTTTCGATCTAATGCATACATGTTAGAGTTGTTGAGTCGGTCCCATCTTGCATCAGTTTGCACACACTGCCACTTGTTAGAGGGTCTTTGCATTTAGTTTGCGTCATGCCCTAGCTGTAAGTCCTGTTTGCATGCCCACGCGTAGCGGTGCTGAGTACCACATCTCGGCACCAATGTCGGAGTCCCGGGCAGATGCTCATGTAGATCCCGTAATGATGGAGAGGCTCAACCAACTTTTTCTTCGCATAGATCAATGGAGCGTCGAGCTGAGGAGCGGTTCACTGAGTCAGAACGTACAGTCCAAGGGATGGCTAACCGCCTAGCAGTTTTGGAGAGATCACCCGCCCCTCCCCCTGTTCCAGTTCAGCCCCCGCCCCTAGAGATCCCCCTAGGGCAGACCATGTTGTTGATCGGCTAGAGGACGACCACGGGTACGATTCCTTTGGCGAGGTTGAGGGTGTCTATAGGCCTGCTGCCCGCACTCATGGGAGATTTGATAGGCAGTTAGACCATGAGTGGGATGGGGATCAGCGACATCGTCGCCGTCCTTTAGGTCGGGGTGAGCGAGTTGACCATGACGGCCGAACAGATTGGGAGATGGGTCAGGGTAGCCCCGGCACCCTAGGGTCCGAGGTGATCCCCCGGTAGGTCAGAGGAGATTTAGGTGTCGGGAGGACCGTGAGGACTATGATGAGTGGAGGCCCCATCGTCATCAAGAAGATCAAGATGACCGGCGGATTGTTCGTGCTGACGCTCCCACCTTTGACGGGTCCTTGGATCCGAGAGTTTATCTCGATTGGGAAGCCAACATGAACGGTTATTTTGACTGGATGGGAATGTCTGACGCCCGGCGCGCACGCTTTGCCATGATGAAGTTGATAGGCCAAGCGCAGACTTATTGGCTGAATGTCGAGGCTCTTCTTGAGCAGCGTGGGTTGGAGCCCATTGAGTCATGGGAAGACATGAAAGTCAAGTTACGTGAGAAATATCTTCCCTCGACTTACCGACATCGCCTCATTGATCGTTGGCAGAACCTCATGCAAGGAAACCGATCTGTTTCGGAATACATTGCTGAGTTTGATGAGTACTTATTGAGGTGTGGGGCCCGTGAGGAGAGTGCGTTGACTCTATCCCGATTCAGGAAGGGTCTCCGTCCGGTTTACCAGCAGGAGTTGTTCCGCCAGCATGTGACGACCATCGAGCATGCTTATCAGGTCGTGCGCGAGGTGGAGCAATTCGAGCCGAGGTCAGGATTACCCCTACAGACTAGACCTACCTACCAGCGCCCGATGGATCAGCGTGTCGTTTCTGGGCTGCCCCCGAGGGGCCCTACCTCTCGACCTTTGGACCCCTCGCGTTATGACCCGTCGATTAAGCCACCACCTCAGAGGGATCCCGCCCCCGCTTTGCCTGCTTCGCATGATCGTTCATTGTTGGGCGCTCCCCCTGGTAGGCGAGAGGATAGGGGGAAAGCCCCAGCTGTGGGTGAGTCCTCTCGTGGCAGTGGATCTCGGGATCGTTGTTTCAAATGCTAAGGGATCGGTCATTTTGCTGCCCAATGTCCGTCTAGGGCCCTGACTATAGAGGGTGCTCATCCTGAGGAGGCCACCCCGACGGCACATCATGTGAGCTATGAGGCAGGAGATGACATGGCTGCAGAGTTTCATGCTGATGGAGAGCATATTGAGTATACTCAGGTCGAGCATTCCCCTGCAGGCCATGGGGAGGAGCTTGTTGATGAGGGTAGGCTTGGAGTTGTCAGGTGTATTCTAGCTCAGCCTACAGCGTGTGATGATTGGCGTCGCACTTCCATTTTTCACACCTACATACGTCTGGATGGAAAGGTGTGCAAGGTGATCATTGATAGTGGAAGTTGTATTAACGCCATTTCTTCTCAGGCGGTCGCCCATCTTGGGTTGACTTTGGTTGACCACCCTCGCCCATATCGTGTTTCATGGGTGGATTCTACTTCCATTCCGATTCAGACGATGTGCCACGTTCCGATTTCTTTTCCCCCATACTCTGGTAGGGTTTGGTGTGATGTCTTGCCCATGGAGGTCGGGAGCATTATCTTGGGAAGACCGTGGATATATGACGTGGATGCGGTTCTCTATAGCCGATCTAATGTATGCGAGTTTTCCCACGAGGGTACCCTTATCACTTTGCAACCTTCCCGACCTACGATTTTGGCTTCTCATAGTTCAGCTCGGGATCGTGCCCCCACTCCTCCTGTGCCCACTACTCATGGGCCCTCTACTTCCCCGACCCCTGTTCCTTCCCCAGTTCCTCTTGGAGGCCTTCCACCTATGACTACACGAAGCCCGAGAGCAGTTCTGTGTGCTCTAGTCCCAGTCAGCGACGGGTTAAGCCCCCTTCGCTAGCCCCACTCCTACCAGGAGCACGAGCACTGCCACTGTCCCTATCCTTGGTGCATCACCTCCTGTGACCCTGCAATTGATTAGTGCTCATGACCTTCATCAAGAGCTCGAGGAGTTGGAGTGCCTCTATGTGTTGATGGTGAGGCCTATTGAGGGCGATGTTCTGAGTGACACACCCCCTGAGTTAGCCTCCCTCTTAGAGGAGTTCCAGGATGTATTCCCTGATGATCCCCCGGACGGATTGCCGCCCATGCGTGACATCCAGCACGCCATTGATTTGGTTCCGGGATCCACATTGCCCAACTTGCCCCACTTCCGTATGAGTCCAGCAGAGTTTGCTGAGCTTCAGAGGCAAGTTGAGGAGCTCCTGAGGAGAGGTTTCATTCGTGAGAGCTTGAGCCCATGTGTTGTCCCTGCATTATTAGCTCCGAAGAAAGATGGCTCTTGGAGGATGTGCATTGATAGTAGGACCATCAATCGCATCACGGTGAAATACCGTTTTCTCATTCCCCGTCTGGACGACATGTTAGACATGATGGCGGGAGCCACTGTATTCTCTACGATAGATCTTAAGAGTGGTTATCACCAGGTTCGAGTTCGACCTGGGGATGAATGGAAGACGGCCTTTAAGACGAAGGACGGACTTTATGAATGGTTGGTCATGCCTTTTGGGCTATCCAATGCCCCTAGCACTTTCATGCGGCTCATGACTCAAGTGTTGAGGCCCTTTATGGGGATATTTTTGGTCGTGTACTTTGATGACATCCTCATCTTTAGCCGCTCCCAGGATGACCATTTAGACCACCTTCGTCAGGTATGCCTAGTCTTGCGCCGAGAGAGTTTGTTTGGGAACCTTAAGAAGTGTGCTTTCTTGACTGATCGAGTTGTCTTCTTGGGGTTCATTGTGTCTTGTGATGGCGTCTCTGCTGATCCTGAGAAGGTCAGAGCGATCGTCGAGTGGCCTGAGCCTCAGTCCATTCACGACGTGCGCAGTTTCCATGGATTGGCCACTTTTTATCGTCGATTTATTCGAGGATTCAGCACCATCATGGCCCCGATCACAGGCTGCATTCGGAAGGAAACTTTTGTGTGGACTAAAGCCGCCGCCGCAGCCTTTCGTGACATTAAGACACTCATGACCCAGGCGCCAGTTCTCCGATTGCCGGACTTTTCGAGGGTGTTTGAGGTCTCATGTGATGCCTCCGGTGTCGGTATAGGTGGGGTCTTGAGTCAGGAGGGCCACCCCATTGCATAGTTCAGTGAGAAATTGAATGATGCCAAGCTGAAGTACTCCACTTATGATAAGGAATTCTATGCGGTAGTGCAGGCCTTGAGATATTGGAGACATTATCTGCTACCGCAGGAGTTTGTCCTTTACTCAGACCACGAGGCCCTCAGGTTTCTCCACGCCCAGAAGAAGCTAAACCCTAGACACAGTCGTTGGGTTGAGTTTCTTCAGGCCTACACATTCGTCCTTAAACATAAGGCGGGTGTGGAGAACCGAGTGGCAGACGCGTTGAGTCGACGTACCTTTCTCTTATCCCTTGTCGGCGCGGAAGTCATGGGTTTTGAGAGGCTTCGTGATGAATACTTGGGTTGTCCTGACTTTGGTGTGATCCACACTGCCCTTCAGTCTGGTCCCTCCCGAGAGCACCCTGATTATATCCTTCAGGAGGGCTATCTTTTCCGTGGAGTTAGGTTGTGCATTCCGCGAACCTCTGTTCGCGACTTTTTGATTTGGGAGCTCCATGCTGGGGGTCTTGCTGGCCACTTTGGCCGAAACAAGACCATTGAGTTAGTCGAGCGCCGCTTCTTTTGGCCTAGCTTGAAGCGCGATGTGGCTCGTATTGTTGCTCATTGCCGCACATGCGCTCTGGCAAAGCAAAGGAAGCAGAATACGGGCTTGTATAGCCCCCTTCCTGTGCCTGATCGTCCGTGGCAGGATGTTAGTATGGATTTTGTTTTGGGTTTGCCACGAACCATCCGCCGGCACGATTCCATCTTAGTGGTTGTTGACCGATTTTCCAAAATGGCCCATTTATATCCCCTGTTCGAAGACCTCTGATGCGTCTCGCGTAGCTCATATTTTCCTTGAGGGCATTGTGCGTTTGCACGGGCTACCGAAGACCATAGTCTCAGACCGGGACGTGCGATTTGTCAGCTATTTTTGGAAAACTTTGTGGCATCTGATGGGTACGAAGCTCAAGTTCTCCACAGCTTATCATCCCCAAACCGATGGGCAGACCGAGGTAGTTAATAGGAGTTTGGGTGATTTATTGCGTTGTCTAGTTGGTGAGCGTGAGCGTAGTTGGGACCAGGTCTTACCACATGCGGAGTTTGCATATAATAATTCGGTCAATAGGTCTACTGGCATGAGCCCATTTGAGATTGTCACCGGCTATAGACCTAAGGGACCTATAGACCTTGTTCCTTTACCCATTTCTGTACGAGTGTCTGAGTCTGCACAGTCTTTGGCCGAGCATATTAGGAGTCTGCATGATAGCATTCGTCGTCAAATCGAAATCAGCAATAAGCACTACAAGAAAGCGGCAGATGCACATAGGCGGCCACAGGAATTCCATGAGGGCGATTACGTTATGATCAGGGTCAGATCTGAACGGCTTCCTTCGGGAGTCGTAAGAAACTGCAAGCTAAAGGAGCTGGGCCCTTTAAAGTGTTAAAGCGAATTGGGTCGAACGCGTATGTTGTTGACTTACCACCAGACTATGGCTTCAGTTCTACATTCAATGTCTCGGATTTGGTAGCATATCGGGACCCAGCAGTGATACCCAGTGAGCCTTTCGAGCCTTTCTCCCCTCTTGTGAGCGACCCTACACCAGAGTGTCCACTTCCGGCCCCGAGTACAGCACGGCGAGAGCACATTGATCATATACTAGATGAGCAGATTGTCACAGCCAGGGACGGAGCTTGTCAGCGCTACCTGATCCGTTGGAGAGGGCGGCCACCGACCGAGGACACTTGGGTTACCCGAGAGGAGTTGCAGCGGCTTGACCCAGACTTGTTGGAGAGGTACCAGAGTGGACACGACCCTCACTCGACAGGGTCGAGTTCCTCCCAGCCGGAGGGAATTGGTGCGGACACCCGTGGACGTGTTCGTTTCGACCCGTCGCGGGTTTACAGGCATCGCCGTGCGGAGCCGACGTCACTCTGGTTAGACGACGGCGTTATACAGGATTTTTGAGGCCTTAGATGATTTTTAGCGGGCCAAGATATTTTTGTTTGGCCCATTTGGGTGCCATTTGGTATTTTCCTGTTTTTATGTAATTTTTGGGCTTTTATGGAATATTTTGAGGGAAGGGGTATTTTGGTCTTTTGTTAGCCCCTCCCCTCCTATATGTATCTACCCGTATCCCTGCGGATGGGCATGACAGATTTGAAAAAGAATGGACTTGACGTGAGTTCGGCGTGCCCAGTTCTTGTCTCCTCCTCCCTTCTTCCCGCCTCTTCCCGGCTTCTTCCTCCTTCCCTTCCTCCTCTGTATCCCGGTCCCCCATCATTTACAAATGGTGTCGATTATCTAATCGGGTCTTCAGAATTACATTCGTCGAACCCGTTTGAATTTGCTTCTGTCACGATCAGACCGTTGATTAGCACCTTCATCACGATCAGACCGTTGGATTTGAAGTTTTTTCTTCTTAAGGTATATATAATTTTTTTATTTCATAATTTAGTTATAAATTTTGAAAAAAATGAAAAAAACATGCATACATGTTTAATCTTGTTATATCTTCTTTTTCTTCCCCTAGATTTTGTCAATTAGAAAAAATCTCCAAATTTCACCCTAATTAGGGTTTAAAAATTGGGGCTTTTGTTCTATTAGCACAATTAGAGATCAATTAAGTGATTGAATCACTTAATTGACTTAATCATGCCTTTGTTTGATAATGTAACTGTTTAATTTCGGGAAATTAGATAAAATCCCCAAATTTCACCCTAATTAGGGTTTGAAAATTGGGGCTTTTATTCTATTAGTACAATTAGAGATCAATTAAGTTATTCAATCACTTGATTGACCTAACTATGCCTTCGTAGGATCATATTAGTGATTAATTTTGGGAAATTAGTTATAAATTCGTTATTATTACATGTAATTATGTTTATAATTTTATACTTACACGTGAATGTGTTTGTATTGTTAATTTGTTATAGGATTAACAATTATGGCTGATGAGGGCCACGAGGAAGAGCAGCCACCAGGCCCACAAGTAGACATTGGATGGAAACACGGTGTTCTTATTGATGCTGCCTCTAAGAGAGTGCGGTGTAACCACTGTGGGAAGGAAAAGAATGGAGACGTATACCGCCTAAAACAACATATTGCAGGTATTGGAACAAATATAGTAAAATGTAAACAATGTCCACGAGAGTTGATGAATGAGATGAAAGAGTACATGTCTGCAAGACAACAACAAAGAGGCATACGTATTCAACAACAACAAGAACTGCATGAAGAGATTTCTGGGAAGGGAAAAAGTAAGGCTGTAATGAAAGGAAGACAAATTCCTGTTGATGTTGATGAGTCAGATGATACAGATTATGAGGATCTCTCACCTAATGAGAGAGAATGGCGAGAAGGACTGCGGCAGAGTCGCCGTGCTGCCATGTTGGAAAGTGACATGCAGAGGTTCCATAGTACAAGAGAAGGATCATCATCAGGGGCTAGTGTAACAAGGCCACCGGCACCACCCGTAGTCAGGAGAGGTAGTTCAATGAGGGGAACGGGACCAACTAGTGGGGTTGACACATTTATGCACAGAAAACCTTCCTCAAAACAGCCTGGCATAAAGCATGCATTGAAAGGGGTAAAAGCCACAGCTGCTTCCGCCAAACATGCAGTAAAAAATATTGTAAAATGGTTTTTGCATGCAGGGGTCCCAGCCCATACAACATCTACTCCATACTTCCAGACAATGATAGATTCCGTTGGTGAGGCAAGCCCAAGTTTGAAAGCTCCTACACCAAAGGAGATTTATGGCAAATATCTTGAAGAGGAATTGACTGAGATAAAGGATTGGGTGGCATCATTCAAAGGTATATGGATGGCAAGAGGTTGTACTCTTATGTGTGATGGATGGACAGGAATAACAAGAAGGTCTATGATTAACTTTCTTGTATATTGCAGTGAGGGTACAGTCTTCATGAAATCTGTAGATGCAAGTGGACAAATAAAGAATGCAGATTACTTGTTTAGGCTCATGGATGAGATGGTTGAAGAAATTAGCGAGGAAAATATAGTCCAAGTTGTCACTGATAATGAAGCTAGTTACAAGGCAGCTGGAAGAAAATTGATGGCAAAACGACATCATCTTTATTGGGTACTTTGTGCAGCACACTCCTTAGACTTGATGATGAAGGACATTGGCAAAGATAAACATGTGCATGACTTGGTGTCCAAGGCACAAATAATTACTACTTTTATTTATGGACACAATAGAATCTTACATATGATGAGAGAGTGCACAGATGGACATGACATAATTCGTCCTGGCCCAACTAGATTTGCCTCACAATTTATTGCATTGGAGAGTTTGCATAAGTTTAGACATGAGTTAGGCACTCTTATACACAGTTCTGAGTACTTGGCATATGTGGCTACATTGAGAGAGGAATCTAGAGATGTCGCACATGAGATTTCTTGCTTGGTCAGTGACCATCGTTTTTGGGATAGAATCATTTATTATTTGAAGCTAATAGAGCCTCTTGTACAAGTGTTGAGGATGGTTGATGGAGAGGACAAGAATGACATGGGTTACTTATATGAGGCTATGGATAAAGCCAAGGAAAGGTTGAGAGAGAAGCATCCCATGGCATATCAAAAATGGTGGAGAATTATTGATGCAAGATGGGAGTTCACTCTCCACCATGATTTACATGCAGCAGGTAAATTTTTATTGTGCATATTGAATTTCTAACTTACTAGACATGTTTTGTACATATAGGGTATTTCTTTAACCCTAGGCATCAATATAGTGATTCCCCTCACAATGATGGTGAGGTGCTCCAGGGGACAATCAATGTCATCTCAAGATTATCTAGGAGCACTGACGAAAGAATAGATGCTATGATGGAGGTACAGCCAACTTAAATACTTTAATCCATTTTCATGTATTTAATATACTTTACAAGTTACACTTAGCAACTGTTTTATACTTTAGATGGACAGATTTAAATTGAAGTTGGACATCTACAGAGATTATGATCTTAGAGAAGCAGTGACCAGAATGGTCCTGGTGAGAACCTTGAGACTTAAGCTCATTTTACTTCATAACAAAGAGACAATTCACTTGTATTATGTGCTAATTCATTGTATGTTTTTTTTTTGTAGGTGAGTGGTGGGTTATGTTAGACTACAAGACTGGTCAAAGAAATCCACTTGCAAGGATTGCTATTAGAGACTCAGTCAGACCACTTCATCTAGCCAGTGTGAGAGAAATTGGAGCACTTTCTCACTTATTCACATAAAAGTGAGGAACAGGTTGAGTGCAACTAGGCTAGAGAAGTTGGTTTATTGCCACTACAATATGCGGTTGAAACTCAAATGCATTAGAGAAAGACAAAAGAAGAGTGAGGCAAGGCTAATGACTTTTGCAGGTAGTCATTGGGAGCAACGTTTTGCAGAGAGGGAAGCATTATCACCTCCCATTGATGTTGATGAGTTATTTGATGAGGAACACCCACTAAATGCATGAGTGGAAATAAGACAAGAAAGAGATGTTCCAGAATTTGACCCTCGCGATTGCTCATGGGCGGAAGGAGAATTGGATGGAGTAGAGGCTCGAGATCCAGAGCTTAGGGTAAGTGAGGACCCACCTCTATTCCCTCAGCCACGACACTCAGCTATTTTGCCAGAGACATCTAGAGTGCCTCCCACTCAGCCTGCATTAAGAAGAGCTGCAACACAAAAAGAGAGGAGTTCAAAAGCCATAGAGCTAGAAAAAAGAACATATACCAGGCAAAAAAAGAGGAAAGTGCAGCAACCAATTCGTAGTGATGACACAACACAAGATCCAAATGATGATGATGGGGCTGCCACTGGGGCCACAGGAGCTGGCCAGGGAGATGCAGGATATACTGGGGCCACAGGTCTAGGGCTTACTGAAAGTTATGTACCAGAAACAAAACATCAGGGAGGCGGAGGAGAAGGACAAGGGCATGGACAAGGGGGATATGAAGGACAACAACATCATGCAGCCTATGAGTGGCCACCTTGGGAGCCAAACTATAGTTCAGGGTCTACTCATATACCTGCATTTCAGCCTCCCATTTTACCGTACTCAGATATTAGTAGCTCACCTCGTGGAGTACAAGGAGGATGGGGACCTTGGCCTTCACAAGAACAAGAGCATAGTGAAGCAACAAGTACATACAAACTGCTTGGCATATGGTGTCCAGCTCCATCACAATCTGGAGAAAGCTCAAGTCAACAATTTACACCAAGAGAGATTCAAATGGGTATGCATGATTTAGCAAATTCCCTCTTTGGTTATAGCTACCAAAAACCAAATGATGGTGACTCATCTATGTCTGGAAGTGGATGGAAAGATTATTAGTCTTCTATCAAATGTAAGTTACATGTACAATGTCTTAAATTTCATGTTTCATGTACTATGAATGCATGTATAATTGATTTTTGATGCAAATATTAGTTCTTTCAATTTATCAGATTTTTTCTCATTTTTTCTGTTTTTCCTTAATTTTCCTGCATTTTTTTCCAAAAAAAAAAACATTTTATAGTCTGGCCGATCCAGGATCGGCCAGACTTCCCTTGGATCGATGGGATCTGGCGATCCAATCCGATCCGATCCAGGATCGGATCGACCAGGCTCGATCCCGATCCCGATCTGCCTTCCATGGTGCCAATCTGTTAACACAGACAAATTTCATTCATTTATCAGGCGATTTGGAAGTCATGTACTGGACATTTCCCGACCGACTGAAGTCGATGTTTATTTACATCGAGATGACCTCGAACACCTTTGATTCTCAGTCAAAGAACACCTTTTGTCTCTATTTGTTGTGACAATATTGATCTTGATGCTAATCCTTCATCGATATATATTCTTGTAAAGAAATTTGAAGTGTTCATTGTTGTTGTGACAATATTGATTTTGATGCTCATCCTTCATCGATATATATTCTTGTAAAGAAATTTGAAGTGTTCATTGCTTATATACACATGTAATTTGAAATACAACATATCTTTCAAGACCTTTATAAATGGTGTCGATTATATAATCGAATCTTCAAAATTGCATTCCGTCACAATCGAACCCTTTCGGATTTGCTTCTGTCACAATCAGATCGTTGATTTGCATCTTCATCACGATCGGAACGTTGAATTTGAATTTCATCACGATCAGGTCATTAGATCGAACTTCATCATAATCAGGTTGTTCAATTTGAATTTCAGCACGATCAGATCGTTGGATTTGAATTTCATCACTATCAAACTGTTGGATTTGAATTTCATCACGATCAAACCGTTAGATTTGAATTTGATCACGATCGGGTCGTTGGATCGTCAAGATGATCATTGTCGGCCAGTTATATTTGCTTTGTGGTCACCATCACCCTTTTGACTGTGATAGGACCTCTGAGTGGTCTTGCCAGGTTTCTGCAAGACTGTAAGTTTGTACCTTTTTTGAGGTTTTGCTACAATCTTCCACCCTTTCTGGGATTTTTACAGCCATTCCACGTCAGGGTATTTCTGCAAGTACCAGCCACTATGATCAGAGAACTAAAAACTTGACCAATTTTGTGGTTTGAAGAAGAAACCCAGAGGAGATTTGGATAGTATTGTATCCATGACTGTTCAAGAGCTCCATGCCATTTTCTGACATTCTCAGGCATCTCTGCCATTTCTTGGCCTTTTCAGACCTCTCGCCATCGGTTGATATCCACAGGTTCTTTCCGTCAAGGTTTGGCGCGCCGGATCGAGCCGGGCCGATCCCCCCGAATCGCATCGGATCAGGGAGGATCCGATGCGCGACTCGCCCGATGCGCCTGGATCCTTTGTTAGCAGGCGGATCGAGCCCGATGCGATGCGATCCGGCCCGGCACTGTCGCATCGGGCGCGATCCGCCCGACACCCTTAAAGGGTGTCGGCGATGCGCTGCGTATCGGGACTGAACAGTCCCATTCGCAGCGCAGGGAACCGCAGGCCCCTTTCTCCCCCCCGTTTGCAGTTTTTTTGAAGAGAAAAACCTAGATTTAGGTGCAAATCCACAGGAGGAGGCTTCCTAAGTGAATTTGTGTCCATTTGGAGGTGGATTTGGAAGCTTTGAAGCCTTGTTCTTCAAGTTTTTTGAAGGTTCTACAGGGTTTTCAAGATAAGCAACCTTATTTCTTCATTTTTCTGTTCTTTTCTTGGTGTATGGGTTAGATCTTGTTAGGAAATGATGTTGCAAGGGATTGATGTTCACTTGCAACCATTTCTCATCAAGATCTACAAGGTTTTCATGTAGATTTGATGATTTTCCCTAAAATATGATTTTCTGAAAAATAATTTGAAAAATCTTAAAAAAAATTTAAACAATCAAAAAATGATAGGAAGGTGTTCTATAAGTTCTATATCATGGTTAGAACTTGATTCTATAAGAAGTTTAGGTATAATTAATTAATGTTCATAAATAATTAATAATTATATTAAAATTTGAATAATAATTTTATAAATCTTAAAAATGTAAACAACCAAAAATTGATAGAAATGTGTTGTATAACTTGTACATCATGATTAGAAGTTGATTAAATAAGAAGTTGAGCAATAATTAATTTATATTCTTAGATTAATAAGAAGTATTTTAAAATAAAATGTGAAATTACAGAAAATATATATGCATGTGTGAATGGATTTCTGTGATCATGTGTTCATGTATATTAAAAAAATATCATATAACAATTAAGAAGTAAGAATACTTTCTTTTAGTGTTCAAATTCTGAAATTTAATTTAATTTACTGTTAATTTATTATTTATTTTTTGTCATTGTAGATGGCACCGAAAAGAGGTTCTGATGATATTGGGTGGCAGCATGGCATCATGTTGGAGAATAGGCACAACTTTAAGTGCAATTATTGTGGTTTTGTGGGACAAGGAGGTGGGGTCTCCCGTTTGAAGAAGCACCTTGCTGGTGGTCGACTAGCAGGGTACCATGACGTGCAGGGGTGTAAATCGGTGCCAAAAGAAGTCAAGAAGGCTATGAGTGAACACATTAAGCAAGTTCGAACTGAGACAGCAAGAAAGAAGGCAGATAAGGAGATAGCAGAGAGGATTATATCAGGAAGACAAAGAGATGAAGATGATGATGATGAAGTTCAAATGTATACAGAATATGTTCCTGATCCTGATGTGCAGGAAAGGCTAGCCAGAGCACATAGCAGGGCTGAGGCATGGGAAGCTGATCAAAGGGCAGGGCACAGAATGAGTTTTCATGGAGGTCAACATGAGGTTGGCAGTGGCAGTGGCTCAGCGGTAGGTGGCAGTGGCTCCCGTCGATTTTCAAATGTGGGAGATTATTTCACTCGACCCCCTCCCACACAAGTACCAGAAGAAGGCAGGCATAGCAAGAGACCCACATGTGTGCAAATTGAGGATGTGGACCCTTATATGTATCCTAGGGAGCATGGCAAGCAGACTAGGATTGATGATTCATACAACCAGCAGGGGCCGAAATACAAGGTGGGGAGAGCAATTGCAAAGTGGTGGCACCATACAGGGTTACCATTTAATGCAGCGAACAGTCCCTATTATAAAACTGCAATACAGGAGGTTCAACGTGGAGGCCTACATGTGCAGCCTCCTACAGCTAGGGACTTGGCAGGGAAATATCTGCAGGAGGAAGTTGATGAGATAAAGTCTTACATAGACGGATTTAAGAAGAAATGGGAGAAGTATGGTGTCACCATCATGTGTGATGGTTGGTCGGGCGTCACCAGGAGCAGCCTCATCAACTTCCTAGTGTATTGTGATAGACAAGTCTTCTATCACAAATCAGTTGACGCATCCGAGCATATACACAACTATGAATACATTTTGGGTTTGATGCGAGAGGTGGTTGAGGAGATTGGGGAGCAATATATTGTGCAGGTGGTCACGGATAATGGAGCTGCGTACAAGAAAGCAGGGGAGGAGTTGATGAATATCTATCCTCATCTATACTGGACCCCATGTGCTGCCCACTGTGTTGATTTAATGCTTAAAGAAATTGGGACACTGCAACCTGTGAAAATGGTGGTGGATGCAGGACAGAAGATAACACGTTTCATCTACAATCATCATCTGGTGTTGGCGTGGATGAGAGAGTCCACTGGTGGAGAGTTGTTGAGGCCCGGTGTCACCCGCTTTGCAACAAATTTTGTGGCACTACAGAGTCTACTGAAGCACAAGGATGGATTGAAACGCATGTTCAGGGGTGATAAATGGTTGCAGAGTAATTTTGCTAGTACATCTGATGGAAAGGAGGTGGAAGGCATCGTCAACAGCTCCAATTTTTGGGATCGGGTCTTCAAGCTGGTACAGATCATTGAACCTCTATATGAGGTGTTGAGGGTGGTGGATGGGGATAGGAGACCATCTATAGGATTGGTATATGCAAAGCTTGAAGCCGCGAGGAAAAAGATCCGTGAAGTCTCACCTCGGCATGCACACTTGGTTTTGGATGTTGTTGACGATAGATGGGACCGGCAGATGAGTAGAGATCTCCATATGGCGGGTAAGGAAATAAATCATATTTCTGTAATAATCTATTATTTATTGTATTGATGATGGTATTTTATTCAATTGCAGCATACTATCTCCACCCTGCATACCATTACGCACACGAGTTAGCATATGATGATGATTTGACGGCTGCCTTTGCAAGGGTGGTTGAGAGATTGTCAAGAAGTCCTGTGCTAGCGGCAGATGCCATTGATGAGGCAAGCATAGGATTATCAACTTCCATCTAAAGTTAAATCAAATACTTGAAGTTCATAGGAGTTGATGATAAATTTATGCTATGCAGATGAAGCGTTTTCGGGAAGCCACTGGGACCTTTGCTGAGCCATCTGCCATTGCTGGTCGGGAGCGTGTAGACGGCGGTAATATGCTTCCCATTTACATTTTTTATCATTGCAACTTGATGGTTGACATCTGATTGACATAATTGAATTTGGATGCAGCTGATTGGTGGTTCAACTTTGGGCATTCCGCGCCAACATTGAGGAAAATTGCAGTGAAGGTCTTATCACAGACTTCCTCATCTAGTGGATGTGAGAGGAACTGGAGTACATTTGCATTGATACACACCAAAGTGCGGAATCGTCTCTCATATAGGCGTTTGGACCAATTGGTGTACGTCCACTATAATATGAGGCTGAGGGTCAAACATCTTACAGAAGATCCAAGAAGCGTGGGGACGTAGAGTATGATCCAATTGATGTTGGATTTATACGAGATGAAGAAGACCCAATGGTTGCATGGGTTGCACGAGCAACCATGGTTTGGCGTGCCGGATCGGATCGGACCGATTCGGGCGAATCGGTGCGGATCAGGGGAAGTCCGATTCGCGATTCGGTCCGATTCGCCTGGTTCTGTTCAGGCAGGGTTCTTTGGACTCAGGATCCTCTTCGGGCAGGGGTTCAGGATCTGCTTATTTACCTGAATATCATTTAAGTAAATGTTATAATTTGTTGTTTCATTTACTTAAGATATTACATGTAAATAAGGAAGTACCCCCCATTTGAATCCAATAAAAATATCAAAAAATCATATCTCTTACTAATAAAAAGTCAACTCTCCCATCGAAGAACAAAATCGCGATTTTGGTGATTTTAGCGAAATGCTAACTTTTTAATCTCTCATAATTTGGTCTATCTAAAAATTTGATAATTCAAATAAACCATATGGAATACTAAAAATTTAAAGTCCGGTAAAAAAAGTCAAACGTGTATGTGACTTCTCCAAGGGAGCCGCTCTCCTACTGACAGCACTTAGTCTGCTCGAGGCATCTCAAGATTTGGTCAAACTTAAGTTATCATCATTCAAACTCATAAGAATTGTCACTTTCTAGTTTCTTTTCAATTAGAAAGTGAAAATTCTCATGAGTTTAGGTGATGATAACTTAAGTTTGACCAAATCCTGAGATGCATCGAGCAGACTAAGTGCTGTCAGTAGGAGAGCGGCTCCCTTGGAGAAGTCACATGCACATTTGACTTTTTTTACCGGACTTTAGATTTTTAGTGTTCCATATGGTTTATTTGAATTATCAAATTTTTAGATAGACCAAATTATGAGAGATTAAAAAATTAGCATTTCGCTAAAATCACCAAAATCGCGATTTTGTTCTTCGATGGGAGAGTTGACTTTTTATTGGTAAGAGATATGATTTTTTTGATATTTTTATTGGATTCAAATGGGGGGTACTTCCTTATTTACATGTAATATCTTAAGTAAATGAAACAACAAATTATAACATTTACTTAAATGATATTCAGGTAAATAAGCAGATCCTGACAACCCTGCCTGAACAAGATCATGAGTCCAGTGAACCCTGCCTGAACAGGACCAAGTTCTGGTCGAATCCAAGCGGATCGAACCGAATCGGTTCGATCCGCCCGAATCGGATCGGATCAGGATAATCCCGATCCGGTCCGAATCGGCGATGCGCCAAACCTTGCGAGCAACAACAGAGCGAGGGGAGTATGAGTTAGATGAGGAGGCAGACGACCCTGAAGATCCACCTCGCCCTAACACTTTCCTGGCAAGGGCAGTAGCAGAAGCAACAGCAGAGGAGGAGGGAGATCGTGGGAATGTGGTACAGCCATATTCCCCTCGTTATGAGATGGATCCAGAGGCTGAGGTGGATCTTCTTGCGGACATACAAGTAGAGCATGTGACGCGTACTGCAGGTGGGAGAGTCATTTCTTTCTTTCATCTTACATGTTTTATCAGTTGCATTTATGCTAACTTCCTAATGTATAATGTTGGGGGTTATTGCAGGTAGAGGAGGAGGTAATGATGATGATGATTTTGATAGGTTGATGGAAGGCCTCCCCCGCACACAATCTAGAAGGAGAGGCTTATCTACCCAGGATGCGCCTCCCTCACAATCTACAAGGGCTCCCACATCATCTCAATTGGCAAAAGGGAAGCAAATAGCAACAGAATCCCGCAGAAAAAAAACTGGTGCAACAGAGTCCCGGCCAAGTAAAGGAGTTGTTATACGAGAGCCACCTCCCGTCCCAGCACAAAAAAAGAAGGGTTGGTTTTCTGGTTGGGGATCCAAGAAAGGCAAGAAAGGTGCTACCGTTGTTGAAGATCCACTTGACATTGCCGATGCAGAGACTTTGGATCCAAATGCAGATGATGAGACACCGTCTCCATTGGATTCACCCCGATTGCCTAATAGTGCCT
This sequence comes from Colocasia esculenta, assembly GCA_014218235.1. NCBI lineage: Eukaryota > Viridiplantae > Streptophyta > Magnoliopsida > Alismatales > Araceae > Colocasia > Colocasia esculenta. Next base: position 36,664,233 of record CM024765.1, on the reverse strand, counting down.
CCCATGATTCGATGACTACTGGTAGGCCATCATTTTGTATTAAAAATTACCTCAAAATGTATTTGTAATTTTGTATTTGTTCTAACTAATGTTCAAATGATATTGCCTTTGCAGGTGGTTCTTCAGATGCTGGTGGTGACGGTGGTGGTAACGGTGGAGGTGGTAACGATGGTTAGGGCGGAGGAGGAGGTGAGGGTGGTGAGGGAGGAGGAGGTGGCATGGCATTCACAGAGGAGCAATTTTATGGGGGTGCAACACAAGATAGCAGTCATGGTGCCCCACTTCGGTACAATAGAAGGCAAAGGTTTCCACCTGGCAGTGAAGGAAGAGGTGAACCAGTGGATTCCCATAGTTATGACACTATGTTATCAGACTTTGAGAGGATGAGTACACATGAGTCTGCTGGATCCTATGGCGGTCATAGCTACCAGCCCGACTCCACTAGCACAGACTACTCTAGTGGGTACGGACCGTACAGTGGGTACACTGCCACAACAGGCTACCTTGGTCCATCTCCATATATGCATCCTCCTCCTGCATATTCTATTCCTATTCCAGTCCAAGTTTTTGTTCCTGAGGAGGATGTACAGATGGCACAACTGGGGGTAGTCCGTCCCGGCTGTCAGGTGTGGGACCATTATCTCAGTCAGTTTCGGCAGAGATACCATAGCATGATGACATGGGATGAGTTTCGTGGTTTTGTGTCAAGAACGAAAGGTCATCATCTTATTGGGGAGCTCCCCTCAGAGTCAGATGAGTCCGAATCCATGCCTAGCCAATCCCAATGGAATGCATATGATCCATATCAACAAGGGCATTGGGGATATTAGAGTAAGTCATTGTATTTTTATTGGAATTTAGAGTTTGATAGTTGTATTAACTTTGTGCAATGTAAATATCTTTCAATTAATGAGTTTCAATTTTTTTCACTCTTCTAATGCTTTATTTCATTGAAAATAAATGTTTTTATACCAATTACATGATATAAATCTCATGGAATATGATGAAACATATCTACAAGAGGCCTAAACCACACAATCATTCAAAAAAAGGCCAGATTCAATGGAATCGGCCATAAAATGGTTCATAAATAAGGGTTCTGGCCGAATCCAAGAGGATCGAACCGGATCGGTTCGATCCGCCCGAATCGGATCGGATCAGGAAAATCCCGATCCGGTCCGAATCGGGGATGCGCCAAACCTTGCTTTCCGTCATTTCTTGAGTTTCCCGAGCAGTCCCAGGTATTTCCATCATTAGTTGACTTTCCCTGGGTGCTTCTACCATTTCTTGGCATTCTACGTCTTTTATGTCTGACCTTCTTGGACATTTCTTCCATTTCCTGACTTTTCCTAGTCCGGGTACATCTATCATTTGTTGACTTTCCCTGGGTGCTTTTACTATTTCTTGGCATTTTATGTCTTTTCTGTCATTTTTTTACCTTCTCAGATATTTCTGTCATTTCTTGGCTTTTTCGAATAGTCCCGATACTACTGCCATTTCTTGACGTTCCTGAGTGCTTCGGTCATTTATTGACTTTCTCAGGTGTCTTCGCCATTGATTGACATACTAGGACATTTTCGTCGTTTCTTGGCTTTTCCGAACTTCTCGTATCATTTCCCGACTTCTTGGGGCTTTTCAATCATTTCATGACTTCCATGGGTATATTTGTCATTTCTTGACGATCCCAAGACTTCGCCAACTGTAAATTGGACTCAGGAGAGCACATGCCGCTTCAGGGATGTGATGTTAGTCCCACTCTATCGAGTCGTGTAAACGAACCTTATACAATTTCTTCCTTTGAAGGGACTTTCTTGCAATTTCTGAACTTCGACGACATTTTGTTGACTTCCGTGAAGTTCGAACATAGCTTGAAAGACTTTCTCACAAGCGGGAGCACTTGTGCAATTTCCCCTTTCAAGGTCGTTGGGTTTAGGACCTTTCTAGGGACATTTTTGCAATTTCTATTCTCTAGGGATATTTCTATAAGTTTCCCAGACTCGGGTATTTCTGCAATTTTTTCCTCTTATAGATGTTTTGGTGATTTATGCCCATTTGAGGACATTTTTGCACTTTTCACCTTTTGGAGGGCATTTCAGTAAGTTTGTACTTTCAGATGGTATTTCTGCGATTTTCCTTAATCCGGGGATATATTAGCAATTTTTCCTGACACGAGGATTTTTCTGCAATTTTCCCTTAACACAGGGCTATTTCTAGAATTTTCTCTCAAACAAAGATATTTCTAAAATTTTCCCTCAACCAGGGACATTTCTAGAATTTTCCCTTAACATAAAGATATTTCTGCAATTTTCTCAGAGACGGGGGTATTTCTATAATTATTCCCAAACATGGGGGTATTTCTGCAATATTTTCTTGATCAGTAGGGATGTCAATTGGGCCGGGCCGGGCCGGCCCGAAGGCCCGGTGGCCCAGCCCGATTTTATACGGGCTTGGGCCGCATTTTTTAATTTTTTTAAATTTTGAGCCCGGCCCGGCCCGGTGTAAGATTGGGCCGGGCTCGGGCTTGGCTCGGCCCGGCCCGGGCGGCCCGGAGGCCCGGTAATTTTTTTTGAAAAAATAAGTGATACGGTAATAATTCTAATATTATAAAATTTTGAATTGAAATTTATGTTGTAGAGCTATGTTTAATGACTTAATATTTATTTCATATTTATAACTATAAATAAATTTATCTAGATTAGTCTAATGTTTATTTTATGTTGTTTTGATTCAAAGAACATCAATTTTATTGTAAAAATAAATAAATAATAATAATACTTTAAAAAAATAAAACCGGGCCGGGCCGGGCCTGGGCCGGGCCTTAAATAATCGTCCCGGGCCAGGCCGGATTTCTAAAAACCGGGCCTCACCCCGGGCCGGGCCAACAGGTTAGAGACCGGGCTGGACCTGGGCCAACCTAGGCCCGGTCCAGGTCCAGCCCATTGCCACCCCTATTGATCAAGGATATTTCTGGAAGTTTCCCTCAAACAGGGTTGATTAGCAATCTTGACGTGTTGAACATTGCCATTCATAACATGACAATTTTCTGATTTTTTGTAACTTTTGTACATCTTCATCATGCTTGGCCGTACCGCGGCAAACCGCCGCAATACGGCCAAACCGCACCATGCCCAGGCTCTCACGAACCCAAGCACGGTTAGGTCACCCCAATGGGGTGACCCGGGTGTGCCGCAGCAGCACGCCACGGACCAGTCCGGTCCGCTAATTCTATTTTTTTTTTCATGCTGCTCTCATATCCGGTGCATTTAAGTGATCTAAATTGTGTCTAATTAAGATGAAATTTTAAACATAAACTAATTAAGAGATGATACAAATTATAGTAATTTTATTTTAATTTTTGTTCGTCAAGTAAAAATTGTCCCAAAAATCATTAGGTCCACTTAATCTCAACATCTATACATCAGTAACTCATGATATTTATATTTTTAGAATCAGTACATTTTTCTAGTAATTATGATGACTTCGGATTTGACTTTATTTTCAGAACCAAATGTCGTCCCGTTGAAGTGCACAGAGGGTTCGCCGTACCGCGACAAACTCTGTGTGTACTTAAAAGATCTAAATGATATCTAATTCAGATGAAATTTCAAACATAAGCTAATTAAGAGATTATACAAATTATAGTAATTATAGTTTAATTTTTTTAATTAATTTTTTGTCAAGTAAAAATTATCCCAAAAATTATTAGGTCGACTTAATCTAAACATCTATGCATCAGTAACTTCTGATATTTATATTTTTAGAATCAATACATTTTTCTAGTAATTATGATGACTTCAAATTTGACTTTATTTTTAGAACCAAATGTGGTCCCGTTGAAGTGCACAGAGGATTCGCCATACCGCGGCAAACTCTGTGTGCACTTAAGAGGTCTAAATGATGTCTAATTGAGATGAAATTTCAAACATAAGCTAATTAAGAGATGATACAAATTATAATAATTATAGTTTAATTTTTTAAATTAATTTTTTGTCAAGTAAAATTATCTCAAAAATCATTAGGTCGACTAAATCTCAACATCTATGCATCAATAATTCCTAATATTATATATTTTTAGAATCAGAATATTTTTCTAGTAATTATGATGACTTCAAATTTGACTTTATTTTTGGAACCAAATATCGTCCCGTTGAATTGCACACAATCAAAGATAGTACCAGAATTATATTAATAATATGAAAATATTCTAAATTTAAAATAATTATATTTTATATAAGTTATCATGTCTTACGCATAATTTACTCTCTCTTTTAATTTTTTAGTGTCATTAATATTTTATTATAAATTTTAAGAAGTTACAATTTTGTTTTTGTTTTCGGATTATTGTTGTTGATCTAATGGAATACATTGGTCATATCATGAACAACTTTCATGAAGAGTCCAAAGATTGGATCACCATCGTTCAGGCTGTAGAGAGGTCGCAGTCATTGCTAGTTTGGATCGCGATATGAGAGAGAAGGTCAAGAATAATTCACTGTATCTTTAACCACATACCTTCATTTGATGTGATTCTAGTTGGAGCTCGTAGAGGAAGTCGTATGGAACAACTTTCATGAAGAAGCCTCGAAGAGATATGCCCTCGTTTGAGATGTGTAAGGCATGATAATCTTATATATGTAGATCATGATATGAGAGAGAATGTGAAGAATAATCTGCTATAACTTTGGGCACATACCACCCATTGAGGTGATTCCACTTCGAAGACGAAGCTGAAGAAGAGTAGAACAACTTTGATGAAGTCCTTGTGAGCATATCGGCCCTTTATTAGGCTATAGAAGGTGTGATATCCCTGATAGTTCTGGAGGATATGAGAGAGAAAGGGAAGAGAGAAATAGTGCAACGTTGAGAATGACTTCTCCTCTGACTTTGAGGCAATAGGACTTGGTGAACAAAGCCTCCATGGGTCTCTTCACATGGTGGTAGTCTTTTCCTATCCTATAGAGTCTTAAGATGTGTTTAAGAGAGAGAGATAGTACAATCTCGAGTTAGAGAGAGAGTCCATGCATGAGAAGAGATGGAGAGTTTATCTTAAGTTTGGATGGAGAGTCTTCTTTTGAAGTTTGTTCATTTTAAATATTCACCAAATCACAAAACTAAAAAAACAAATCAAACAAGTCATTTTCCCACCGTATCTCAGTGGTACGGTACGGTACCATACCGTACCTTCCCACAGAGAATGCGGCACAGCCGATCCGAACAGTATGGCGAACCTTGATCTTCATGCAATTATACAAAGAGTTTTGGGTATAATTACAATTAACCTATTCCAAAAATATGTCCATTAAAACATGCAAATGGATAAATGTGTATATTCGTAATTCTCCATCGTGAAAACTTCATGACATACATACTTTTCTTTTCACTTTGGGTCATTTTACAGATAACAAACTTTTATGGACCAACTCTTCTAAGAGAATCCATGAACAGGGGGCTGCAGCCTTCTTTCCTCCTCTCAAACAAACAAACAAAAAGTGCAGTGGCTACTCCAGACCTCCACCAGTCTCCAAGTCCTCCACCCCTTGCCGATTTCAAATCCCCCTTCTTTGACATTGGACTCCTATTTACAGGAGTTGGGAGGAGGAAGAGGGGCCTCCGATGGGACTCCCAACGGAGCCCGAGTTCCGATGGAACTCCCATCGGAGCATGTTGACACGGGAAAAATATCATCGATCATTCATTTGATTTTGGATATGCTCATTTCGTTTTATCTGGTTCATGTATTCATTTCATTTGGGTATTCATTTATTTCACGTGCTTTGATTCGTGTATCATGATTTGCGGGGCGTGCCAGTCTGTCTAACAGACAGAGGAGAATCCGCACAATGCGGAGAGAGTATTTTTGGGTGTCCTTGGAACGGACGGGTATGATGTCCGTGGAACGGACGATTGGATTGTCTATGAAATGGACGGGGATGCCCGTGTGACGGGCGACTAGGGTGCGCCGTTTTTTATCTGAACTCCTTGAGTCCCGTATCTATACTCATCAGATGATTGGAGTAGCATGTGCTGGACCTCTGTCTCCATCGACCGAAGTCGATGTTACATTTACATCGAGTTAAGACTCTTGGTGTCATTTAACATCAGTTTTAATCCGAATACCATTCATAGCAAAAGGGATGAGAGAATACACATTCTTTTAGAAAATCCTGGTCATGATGTATCATCTTTCTTTTAGTTATTTTTGAAATGCTTTTGCCTTGAGTGTTTCATTTTGAAAAGACTGCCCTTTGTGGAGTCCGAGATACAACTTTTAAAAAGGGAACGGATATATTTCCATGAACCTATTTGGGGTTTCCCTCCTCTTCTTTTTAGGTTGTTTGAAGGTTTTATTTTGGAAAACCGAGGATTATTATTGCAGACGGGTGTATATCCGTGCATTTGATTCTGAACTTGGGGGAAGTCATGATTAGAAGTAGCATTTTTGTATTAGAAGAGTTGCTACTTCAACCCCCCCTTTTTTTTTTTAATGAAATCCAAATTGAGGCAGAATTTCCCTTCTCCTCGTTCATCGTTTCATTTATTCATCATTCATTTTTCTTTACTTGTATGAGTATGATTTTCAAAGAAAATGTGCACGTATTTCTATGGACGTTCTTGTCAATTTGAAGTTCCTTTCTGGAAACTGTCCATATGAACGCAGTTCTTGTGAGTATGCATTCGTGCTGCTCTTTGGAGTATCTGAGCATAGTTCGGGTCCTGTCCTCTTTTTCTTTGGATGTGTGTATATCAACACAATTTTCATAAATTTATTTTGGCAGAGTTTCTGCCTATGCGGAATACCCTCACGGAGATATGTTCATATGAACATGTATTTATATCCATGTGTCCTCAGAGAATCTTTGCCCGGAGGGATTTTGCCCTTAAGAAAGTATGTGTGTATGGTCATAAATTTGCAGTTTACGCATATTTTCTCACCGGTATCTCTATTTGAATGGAGTATCCGGCAAAAGCTACCATCTGCATATGCAAAATCCCTTTTGAGAGGCATACACATATAATTGCGAATTTATGATTATATAGACATGTTGTGGGCGGAGACTCCATTTGGGCAGAGTTTCCTCTTGGGAAGACATGTATATGAATACAAAGTTTGTGATTATATTGATATGTTTTTAGAGGGAAAAATCTGACATGGGCAGAGCTTCCTTTCAAGAAACACATGTGTATAGGCACAAATTTGAATTTTATAGATATGTTCTTAGGCGGAATCTCCACTTGGGCAGAGTTTCCTCTAGGAAACATGCATATAAAAATACAAATTTGTGAATATACAAACATGTTCTTGGGCAGAATCTCCTCTAAGAAACATATAAATATAAACACAGATTTGAAATTTATAGATATGTTCTTAGGTTGAATCTCCACTTGGGCAGAGTTTCCTCTAAGAAACATATATATAAAAATACGAATCTGTGAATATATGAATACGTTCTCGAGCAGAATCTCCACTTGGACAGAGTCTCCTCTAAGAAACATATGCATATAGCACAAACACACCATCCCGGAGAGTTTAAAACTCGATGGGAGGTGGCATGAATTACAAAGGTATCTAAAATACCATATGTCCGGAATGGACGGTATTTAGAACCTATAGCCCGTGAGGGCCGGTGCCGCTATTGCGGACTTTTAGCCGATGAAGTTTGCCGATGCCGTATACGAACAACTTCTCAATGCTCGGGGGGAGATTTGGTACTTTCACACAAGAGGGGAGCTTGAGGAGGAGATCGGGAAGCTTTGAGAATTTGGGATTTTTCTATTCTTTCGGGATTTCAGAAAATGGGGGACAGCACTTTGAGAAGAGGGCTGTAGCTCCTTATGGGGGGGTTCGCCTCCTTTTAGAATGGGGGGATGGGGGTGCCTTTTATAGAGGAAGGCCCCCCTTACATGCGTGGGAGTGGGGCTCCCTTTAACCGATGGGAGTCCCATCGGTTAGAGGGAAAATTCCCTTTAACCGATGGGGGTACCATCGGTTAGAGGGTTAAAACCCTCAACCGATGGTAGTCCCATCGGTTAAGGGAAAACCCCCTTAACCGATGGTAGTACCATCGGTTGGGGGTTTTTTCTTTTTTTTTAAGGGAATTCCCCTTAACCGATGGTGGTTCCATCGGTTAGAGGGGAATTTCCCCTCAACCGATGGAACTCCCATCGGTTAAAGGGGAGAATCCCCTTAACTGATGGCAGTCCCATCGGTTAGGGGATTCTAAAGGAGAGATCCTCTTAACCGATGGGACTCCCATCGGTTAGAGGGGAATTCCCCTCTAACCGATGGTAGTACCATCGGTTGGGGGAGAGAACCCCCTTAACCGATGGTAGCCCCATCGGTTTAAGGGGAAAAACCCCTAACCGATGGTGCTTCCATCGGTTAAGGGAGGGGGAATTTCTGGGAATAGGCAATTTTTTTTTTTGTGTCCACATAGCATCACATTTAATGTCTTCGTTTGGCACATTTGGAAGCACCTCAACGGGGTGGAAGCTCCATTAGGCTCCCAACGGAGTCCAGGTTCTGGTGGAACTCCCACCAGAACATCACATTTAATGTCCTCTATTAGCACATTTGGAAGGGTGGAAGCTCCGTTGGGACTCCCAATGGAATCTAAGTTTTGGTGGGAGTCCCGGAACATCACATATAATGTCCTTTATTTACTCTCCTTTTTTTCATTTATTTATTTAGGAGAGAGATGAAAACAAAGAAAGAGAGGGGAGAGACCCCGTGGAGCCCACCCCCATCGGTGGGTGGACCCCACCCAGGTGGGGCTCTGATGGGAGCTCCATCGAACCCTCCACCTCGCGGGTGGGGGCTCCGATGGGAGCACCCCATGCGGGATGCAGGGTCCCCACGCGGGACGGGGGCGGGGGAAGCCCACGCAAGATGCTCCCGCACGGCGCTCTTCCCTCCCACTTTTTTTCATCGTTGTTCTCTTTTTTCTCTTTTTTTGGGAATTTTGATATTTTTTTGAAATAGTTTTTTTTTAATTGGGTATTTCAAAGGATTTTGGTATTTGGGATTTCTGGGAATTTGGGATTTTCTGAAAATTTCAGAAATGAGGAATTTCATGGACTTTTTTGCTTTTGGGATTTATGGGAATTTAATATTTCTGGATTTTTTGGGTTTTGGGGATTTCTGGAATTGGAGTTTGGGGAACTTCTGAAAATTCCAGAAATGATATTTATTAGAGATTTTTGGATTTTCAAGTATTTACAGAAAATATGACATTTTCTGAAAATATGGATTTCTGGAAACATGAAATTTCTGGCAATATGGTATTTCTGGAAATCACAGAAATGGGATATTTGAGGGATTTTAGGTTTTCAAAGATTTCTGAAAATTGTAGCAATGAGGTATTAAACTTTGAAAATTCAGAAAATTGGATTTTTGCATTCCGAAAAGTCCGGATATTTCAGGAAAATGGATTTTGAGTTCTACAAATTCAAGAAATTGGGTAACGAGGGTTTTCAGATTTTATGGAAGTGTGAATATATCAGGAATTTCTGGTTTAGGATATTTCTTGAATTTTGGTTTTCAGGAATTTTGAAATTTCTGAAATTTCTCATAATTCCTGGAAGCTTGAATGTTTCAGGAATTTTGGAAATTTTGGGCTGTTTGGACCTTTTTGCCCTTATCACATGGCCATGGTTTTATACCAGTTTAGGCCATGATTAGCAAATTTGTCCATGTATAATTTATTTATCACCAAAACATTCAAGAGGATTTAATGAATATTTTTGGTGTGAACAGATACACATCCACTATGTAAGGTGGGATCAAGGTGGATCAAGCAGGTTACCCGATTCCACCTCGATTCCATCTACTTTAGCCCGATTCCCTCAGCTTACCTTAGTCACGTCTAATCCCGTCCACTTATCTTATTTTCCTGAACATCATTTAAGTAAATGTTATATATGTAGTTTCATTTACTTAAGATATTACACATAAATAAGGAAGTACCCTACATTTGAATCCAATAAAAATATCAGAAAAAACATATCTCTTACAAATAAAAAGTCAACTCTTCCATCCAAGAAGAAAATCGCAATTTCGGTGGTTCCATCAAAATAGCGACTTTCTAATCTTTCATAATTTGGCATATCTAAAAATTTCATAATTCAAATAAACCTAATAGAAAACTAAAAATCTAAAGTCCGATAAAAAAAGTCAAACGTGCATATGACTTCTCCAATGGGAGTCACTCTCCTACTGACAGCACTTAGTCTGCTTGAGGCACTTAAGCTATCATCACCTAAACTCATGAGATTTTTCACTTTCTAATTGAAAAGAAATTAGAAAGTGACAATTCTCATGAGTTTGAGTGATGATAGTTTAAGTTTGACCAAATCCTGTAGGTTAGTCAAAATTTTCCAGTAAATTATGTAATGTGCAATAAACTCGAATAAAATTTCTGTGATAACATTCATGTTAGATACAGGTCTGAAAACTGTCAAATCCGATAATTATGTTGTGCTTCCACGATAATTGAATGAATTGTGGCATGAGAATGAGTATTTATTTTCTGTAAATTATATGTAATTCAGAAAAAAGTGAAAATTTGCAGGTGTGGTCAGAAACCTGCAAACAGTGTGTGGTTAAATTTTCATGAAATTTGGGTAACAGTAGGTTATGTGGTGAAACTTCCATGCGAAATTGAATGGTTTATGCATGCTTAACGTAATTAGGGTTTGATTAGGTGTTCCCAACCTGATTAGTGTAAATTTTGAAGTGCTTGAACCCTGTCAACAGTAGTACCATGATTTAGGAAAAACTGAACCATGTGTTAATGATAAAACTATAAGTGATGTGTCATATTGTGTAATATGTGTGTGTTAAAGACCGAAATGTGTAAAATGTGTCGTGTGTGACACTGCTTCCATAGAGGGCTGTGGAACCGTACCGTGGAAAAGTCCCCACGGGAAGGTTCAATGTGTAAATCTATGGGCATTAGGATGAAATCCTGGAGGTGGAGGTTAGGGTGGAGAGTTCTTCTCCCGGTCTGCGCAGTCCAAGAGTCGTCACTGTGTTGCCTAGGTGGCGTCTATGTGTTATGTGTATGTGATGTGTCCTTCTAATGGTGGTTCGGACTATGTGTCACGGCATCTAATGTGAAATGTGAATGTGAATATGTGTAAATTGTGTAATGTGAATATATGCATATGTGTAATGTGTAAAAGAGAACCATGTGAATGTGTAAATATGTAACCTGCGGTGCGGATATCAATCATCTTATATCCTATGTCGGCATAAAGTCTTTTTACGTATGTATGGAAAGCAGGAACAATCCCACCGGGCGTGCCAGATTGTGGAACACGAAATTTATTTGATTTTGATGTAATGCGGATGCATGTACATTATTGAATAAAAATTTTCCTCATGTCAAAGAAACACTTGTTTTAAATATTTAAAACAAGAACATGAGGAGAAAAATATTTTATCCAGAATTCCGGATGAAAATCATCCTCAAACCCATTTATTCAGAAATTTCGGAACGAGCGAAAGATAGAAAATCGTTCCTCTGAATTTTCAAAATGGGAAAAGACAGCAGAAAACAGAAATAAATTTCTGCGTATGGTCAAGTTTTGGAGGAAAATTATTCTGAGTGAGTTGGGGCTGAAATTATGCAAACCCCGGCATGCTCGGACCAAAATTTCCACCGCTCGATCATTTCAAGTGTTCGAATGAACACGTGAAGGGAAAAATATTTATCCGTGGCCCGGACAAAAGATATGCCTTGAACATTTGTTTTAGAATTTTCGGAATGAGTGAGTTAATAAAATCACTTGTTTCTGATTGTTCTGAAACAAATTAGGTACAGAAAAGAAAAAGAAATATTTCTGTGCCCCAAGAAAATACATCTCATAATTCCGGGATATACGGAATTAAATCTCGCATCTCTGAGATATACGGAATTAAATCCAATATTTCCAAAATGTTCGGAATTACATCCCACGTTTATTTGGGTTGTCCGGAATTAAAAATCCTTGTTTCGGTACAGTCGCAATGGAATGTCCAAAGTCCTACATGTGCAAGAACAGGTCAAAATACCTATGTCTGCAGAAAAAGACTGATGAGCGTGTGCTTGCACTGAAAAGGAATGTCGTACGAAGAAAAGGACAAAGGACGGACTGTTTATATGTATATATATATATATATAAGGGGGGGGGGATGAGCAGTTCGGTGAGGCACCCACCAGGCCTGCGTGCGCCCGGTGGGGAGCCTACCGGGGCGCCCGCGCGGGCCCGTCTGGTGGGCTGCCCACCAGGGCCGCGCGCCCTGTGGGCCCCACAGGGGGTGCCAAACCCACCGGTGGCATGGAAGGCAGGATCGGAATCGGGATCGGGATCGACCAGGCTCGATCCGATCCTGGATCGGATCGGATCGCAAGATCCCATGGATCCAAGGGAAGTCTGGCCGATCCTGGATCGGCCAGTTTATAAAATGGTTTTTTGGGGAAAAAATTCAGGAAATTTCAGGAAAAAATAGAACAAAACAGCAAAAATGAGGGAAAATCTGATAAATTGAAAGAACTAATATTTGCATAAAAAACCAATCATACATGCATTCATAATATATGAAACATAAGATTTTGTGTATTATTACTACTATAATAATACAAGAAAAGTATAAAATATTAAAGACTTGGTGTATTATTAACCTAAATACCATTTAAGTAAATGTTAAAATTTGTAGTTTCATTTATTTAAGATATTACATGTAAATAAGGAAATATCCCCCATTTGAATCCAATAAAAATATTAAAAAAATCACATCTCTTACTAATAAAAAGTCAACTCTTCCATCCAAGAAGAAAATCGCAATTTTGTGATTTTATCAAAGTAACAACTTTCTAATCTCTCATAATTTGACATATTTAAAATTTTATAATTCAAATAAGTCTAATAAAATACTAAAAATCTAAAGTCCAACAAAAAAAATCAAACGTGCATATGACTTCTCCAAGAAGCTGTTCTCTTACTGACAGCACTAAGTCTACTTGAGACCTCTTAGGATTTGGTCAAACTAAGCTATCATCACCCAAACTCATGAGTGTCATGAGTTGGGTGATGGTAGCTCAATTTGACCAAATTCTAAGAGGTTTGGATGATGATAACTTAAGTTTGACCAAATCCTGAGAGGTCTCAAGCAGACTAAGTGCTGTCAGTAGGAGAGTGGCTCCATTGGAGAAGTCACATGCACGTTTGACTTTTTTTACCGAACTTTGAATTTTTAGTGTTCCATGTGGTTTATTTGAATTATCAAATTTTTAGATAAACTAAATTACGAGAGATTAGAAAGTTAGCATTTCGCTAAAATCACCAAAATCGCGATTTTCTTCTTCGATAGGAGAGTTGACTTTTTATTGGTAAGAGATATGATTTTTTTGATATTTTATTAGATTCAAATGGGGGGTACTTCCTTATTTACATGTAATATCTTAAGTAAATGACATTTACTTAAATGATATTCAGCCCCTAGAAACAAAGGGAATGACAAATCCATCCTCAATTCATGAAGAATGAGGCTAATAAGTCCCCGTTGAAAGGGGCATCTTCATGATACAGTCCTAAGGAATGGGGAAACATGATAAATAAGTCCCCGTTTTTTTTTTTTGACAAATGTTTCTAAAACAGCCCCCAACGTGGATAAATACATCGACGAGATGGCCATAATTCCACGTGGGAGGATGAATTCATGGTGAATGGTGTCTCTCTCGCCCATAATATGTTTTCAACAATCGCAAAGGTCTAGCCATGTATCAAAGGTATTCGAGTTTTTCTCGATGTAAATAAAACGTCGTTTTGTCGACAGGGAAATGTCCAGTACACGACACCCAAATCGCCTGATGAATGAAATTTGTCTGTTTTAACAGACTGGCACGCCCGCAAAATAAACAAACATCAAATTTAATCTTTTTCTTCAAAAAGATAAAAGATTTTGAAAGAAATATTTCGCGTGTTAAAACAAATTGGCACGCCCGGTGGGACCTTTCCTACTTTTCATACATGTGCTAGACCCGATGCTAATACTTGACTCCTGATTACTTGGCTTTGCCATTCTAGGAAGTCATCAAGAAAACATCGAACAATGGCGGCTGTGACATACGGACCGCTCATGGTGGCGAACCACGCCCGCTGCGGCTACCTCACCACACCGATATGCTTCGGTGATTTCCCGACGGTGGTCGGCTCTCCATACTTCCTCGGGGTTGTCCCCGCGGTACAGGAGGCGCCGGCGGAGGAAACGAAGTTGACTCCAGCTGGGAGCAGCAAGCCCCGATGTGAAGGCCGAATCTTCTCGGTGAACACCATTTCCACGAGCACCGCACCCGTGAAAAGGGAGCGGCATCTGGCCCGCAAAGGCAGAAAGCCTAGGGCCACTGTTTCAAAGTCCGGCAAGACTGTTCTTGTCGGTGATATCAGAGTCAACCTAAACGGGGGCGAGCCAATATTGCCGAAAAGCAACATTGTCCCCACTATCTCCACCTCCAACCGCTTCGCATTGCTCCGGCAGATGCGGGAAGGGGATTATGCTGCACCTAGAAGCACTCGCGCCCGACCTTCGGGTGGCGCAGTCCAGAAATACCAGCCCAAGATGAAACAAATTTGGGTCACCAAGGAGGAGGCCCGAAGAATCAGAAAGCTCAGGGCAGAGAAAAATGCCCAAGCTGAAGAAGAAGACGACTACCCGATAATCCAACCTCCTAAACCTCAACACCCTCGCGGGCAGAAGAGGAAGGGAGCATATCGGAAACCCAATTTTGTTGCTCCACAGGTGGAAATGACCCGCCAGGAGAACAAATATGATGATGTACAACAGCCCTCACGCATCTCGGTCTTCGACCGATTGGGGGCAACACCCCAGTCAGGGGCCCAGAACTTGAAGAGACGAAGGCTGGTCCAGAGGCTTCAGCATGGTGAGGGTCTAAAAATTCACTCATGTTATGTCTCGGGCAAAGAACTAGTAGAGCCCGTGAATGCACCTACAGAAGCAGGAGGGGCAGGAGCATCCAACCCTGGCACAGATGCAATATTTCGCAATACGCGGAACGCCAAGCGGAACCTTCAAGCTCAGTTTGGCAGCCAAGGCGGCACTTCCAGTCAGAGCCAGGCGCATGATGAACGCCTCCCTCATGACCAACGCCACAATCTCCAAGACATAGAACAGGACAATGATGGGGGAGAAAACCTCAGTGTCCATGATGACGGCGATCTCCCCTATGAAGACCCCAATGAGCACCCGGTCTTCGTACCGCCCTCCAGGGCCGCTTATAATGCAATGTCTGACGAGGCCAAATATGAAACTATGCAGCGTTGGCACATTGAGATGACCAACCTCATGTTGGAGACGAAGCGGCAGAGGGATGGCAATGCTCAGCGACAGGTGAGGCCAGCGCCCAACTATAATGTCCGAAGAGAACAACAGGCCGGCAGTGCGCCTATGGCTCCTCGCCAGCCCATCCCGATGAATGATGTGGGTGCTATGCTGGAGTTGCAGCCAGCCCAGGGCCCAAGCTCTCAATCTCTCCAAGCCTCTGCGGCAGAAGAGGTTGTCGCCCAACGACGATTGATTGAAAAAATTGTCGAAGATAAGTTCGCTCAGCATGGTGAGGGTACTGCTACTGTTGATCTATACAGGGTGCCATATCCGATACACCATCAATTCAAGAAGCTGCCGCCGGATTGTCCCAAGGCACCCAAGCTGCAGAAGTTTGACGGGCAGACGTCCCCACATGAACATTTGGCCTATTATATGACGGCCATGGGGGAGCTTGCACTAGAAGAATCGTATTTATTACGGTACTTCGCAACATCTCTCACGGGTACCGCCTTTCAATGGTACTCGAGGTTGAGGCCCAATTCTGTTGTTGACTGGGTCGACATGCAGAAGAAATTCTTGGACCGGTTCCAGACGGCAGAAAGGAAAGTGTCGCTGGCTGAGCTTTGCTCTCTGAAGCAGAAAAAAGGGGAGACTGCTCTTGATTTTATTAAAAGATGGAGGGATTTCAGCATGAGGTGCGACAATCCTCCTACCCAAGAAGATGCCATCACTATATGTCGGCGGGGCCTGGCATCCGAAGTAAGTGAAAAGCTCTTGGGAACCAATATAAAGGGCTTCGATCAACTCAATGTTGTAGTGGCGGAAATTGAAATGTTCTTCGCCGAGAACCCAACATTTGGGGCCTTTAAAGCCAAGCCCAACAAAGAACGTGCCACAGGAAAATAAGTAAATGATGTGGACTTCTCGCCTTCGAGCGGCGGTCAAAGTGAAGGAACGTCAGGTGGTTCTGGGGGCAAGGCAAAAGGAAAAGCACCTTCGGCACTCACATTGGCAGATCGCCTGAAGACTCCATATTCTTTTCAGAGGGAGCATACAAGGAAACTTTTTGACCTCTGCATGAAAAATGAATTGCTCAAGCTGCCAAACATTAAAAGGCCTCAGGAAGCTGACAAGACAGATGAGCCCAATTACTGCCCTTACCATAGAATGCTGCGGCATACAATTGAAGATTGTTATGTCTTCAAGAATGAAGTGGAGAAATTGATCCAAAGCCAACTGATTTCTATGAAGACAGGCCGGGTCGACCCACCACAACCTCATGAGCAGGGTCAACAGAAGCAGTCTGCCAATGTAATTCATATTACTGCAACCACTTATGGACCTGACACACAGGAAAGCGCTCCCTCGAACGCTCGGCCTTCGCACGGTCGGGGAGCCCCTCACACTCAAGAACCTCTACGCCGGTGGCTGCCGAGAGCAATGCAGAGTCTCGAAAGGCGGGTTCGATCATTACAACACGGCCAAAGAGAAGTATTGGACCGTTTGAGGGCTATGGACGAACAATTGTCAGCTCTCAGTCATAGGCCTCATCGCCAAGCAAATGCATCTACTTCCCTGGCCCGTCCCTCGGCCAGAGGATGGCTTTCTGAAGGATCCTCGAGCTCAACAGAGGATGTGATGGTGGAGAGGCTATATTCCTTTCCACGCCAAGAAACTTTGGCGATTTTCCACGCATGCATACGCGGAGGGCTGCTATACCGGCCAACACCGATATATGCCCGGCCGGGCTATTGCCCATACCACCGGGTCAGAGGCCATGATCTCGAAGATTGTTATACCTTCAAAGATTTGGTGGAGGCCTGGATCGCCGAAGGAACAATTGACATGGGAAGCCTTTTGGTCAACCCACCGCAGCCACATAACCAAAGGCGAGCAAATCAAGCAACCGACGTTGTCACCTATTCGGTCAACGTCATCCATAAGTCAACTGATAAGGAAAAGGCCAGGGAGAGGCTCTATAAATTTCTTTACAGTGGGGCTGCCGGGGTCAATGATAATGAAGCAGGGCCTTCTAACCCGTCACCTGATGCACCTGCAACTGTACAGGCAGAAGCCAGACAGATACCTGCCTTTCATAAGCATCTGCTCCAGTTTCTAGCCGAGGCAGAAGGCGAGGTACCAGCGCCTCAATTTCAGCAACTGATCGTGAACCGAGCCCCCGCTCACCCTACAACAAGATTTGAATCAGTAAGGGCTATGGGGGCAAGATACCAGATGATGAGAAGACGGGGCCAGATGATGAATGTCTCCAGATGTCTACAACAAAGAAGGATGATATGGTCACATTCCCCTATCAGAGGGGTGCCTACAACAGTCTCGGATAATGTGGTCCGTCAAGGGGCTCCGAACAGAAACATTTATGAAGCTCATCATGCCCAAATGTCTACACAAGTCACCTATGGGCTATCTGTCCATGCGATACACCAGAACTCGGAGGAGGCAATGCATGAAATTCCTCCACCTGAAGATAATCAGCAGGCCGGGAGACCTGCACCCGCCGCTGCGCCCAGGGAGCCCTCTCATGACACAGTGGTAGAGATGCTTCAGTGGGTCCTTCGCGACCTTGACCAGATCAAGCGTCAGCAAGCTCAGCAAGTGCAAGAAGTGGCGTTCATAAAAGATCGCCTCCTCACAGCTGCAGTAGAAGCTCTTGTTCAAAATGAAATGTTCAGAAGCCCGGCGCCAGGCCATCAGCCGGCCCAGAACCATATCCCCGGGCACCCCACCTTTGCGTTTGGGACCAGTGATGCTCAATGTCCGACCTTCAATGGGACTTCATCAATATCCCATCCTGAGGACAACTCTGCTCCAAATACTTCCGGGGTGAATTATTCTGTGAATGTGATCAGCGTCAGCATGGGCGCCAACAGCCAAGAAGAGGGGCAGTCACCTGACAATACTATCCCTCCAACAGAGGCGGCTCCGCAGTCCCCCACTGAACTAGCTCCTTGGGAATTTTCTTTCCGAAAGGAAGATACCAGCATGATATTTAATAAGCTCCTCAAAGCTGGCCGGATACTGGCTATCGGCTCACGAGCTATCCGCACGGAGGCGGAGAAGAAACACCCTTCGTATTGTGAATACCACTGCATGGTGTCGCATCCAACCAGTGAATGCAAAGATGTGCAAAGATCAATAGAAGCCCTTATCCGACATTGCGAGATTGATATCTATGGGGATTTCACCAGAACTATGTATGCCAAGCTTCAGATGGAAGAAATAGTACGTCGGTTCGGCTTCGTAGAAGATTATTGTGAGATTGAATGGCCACCACTCTATGCCAGAACTCCCATTGAGATAGAAAGCCTGCCGGACAGTCAAGCTGAACAAGTCCAAGACCAGGCCCATAAGCGGAAGGAAAGGTCACAACGCCAACAGGCCAGAATTGACTCTGAAGTCACCCAGGGCTCCGAGGCCCGGAAGCAAGGCCCTAGGAACAAAACTCAACAGTTGGAAATTGACTGCAATCATGAAGAAGGCTATGAAGCTAAAGGCCATGAAGAAAATGTCGAATTGAAGACAGGGCAAAGCCAGGGAGATAACCCCCAGGAAAACGAGCCTCAAGCAGGATGTGATCAGGTCCAAACAAGCAACACTGATGAAAAAGTTGTAAAGCCGACCCCCAAGCTAGGCCGGAAAGGCCAAGCTCGGCAAAGGAAAGAAAAGCTAGCTCTCACACAAGGTCAGCAAGATCAGAACAAATGTGAATCATCTGAACATGGCCCGGAGCAAGCCTTGAAAGGGCAACACAAAGCTGAGCTGCCTAGTACCAACATACAGCGGGAGGAGGCCCGACAAGAAAAGAAACTTGCCCCCAAACTGAACTCACAAGCTGAGAACCCTCCCATAGCCGAGTTCCAGGAGTTACCTCTCCATATCATTGAGCAGGCAATCAATGCTACCTTTCAATCCCAACAGGATGAGAGTAATTGGGTCACAATGACCCCGAGAAAGCATGAGCAACCCAAGTTCATCAGGAACAAGGCTCCATATCGCCGCCCTTATATGGGGGGCTCCTCTCAGCCGCCTACAAAAGCCGATGCTCCTTCCCTGACCGAGCTTGCTCAGGCGAAGAAGCAAGAAAAAAACAGAAAGAAAAGCTTGAAAAGAAGATTAAAGAAGCAGGCAGAGCAAGCTGCCTTGATGGAGGCCCCCAGAAAATTGAGCCCCCTGCAAAAGCTTCAGAAATTGATCGATGAATTGGAAGAATATGTCCCTTCCAAGCCTTCCGACGGCGTCCCCTTGGACCGGTATATTCCTTGGGAGGAGATGGAGCGCAAGACAAGGCTCAAGAACTGGCTTCGTCAGAAACTCCAACAAGCTCAGGAAGGTGAAAAGTTCCCTCTCCCAGAAGAACTAGCCATCTTCTATAAAGATGATGAGCTCACCATTGAGAAGTTAGAAGAAATGCTGAAAG
Source organism: Colocasia esculenta (assembly GCA_014218235.1). NCBI lineage: Eukaryota > Viridiplantae > Streptophyta > Magnoliopsida > Alismatales > Araceae > Colocasia > Colocasia esculenta. The sequence goes on along the minus strand of CM024765.1, from coordinate 36,644,470 downwards.
ACTTCTCATGCAATATGGTGTCGATACCGCCACCTGAAAGTTTGTCATCCTCAGGGGGCAAGGCGGCCACTGCGACCTATCAACGTCGCGGACGAGGCCGAGGAAGAGGCCGAGGCAGAGGTCGCGGAACAAACTCCGCCCCACCTACCTGGGGGAATCCCAATCCGCCCAATCTTAACAGGGTGATAGTCTTCCGCGGAGAAGAACCTGAACCTACTCCGGAGGTGGAGATACGGGGCAATACATTTATCTTCGACCCGTCAGATAAGGAGGACGAGGTTGCTGCCCAAACCCCTCAAGAGAAACCAGCAGATCAAGCTACTCAGCCGGGTCCCTCTGGCAAGGACAATGTTGAAACGCCACCCCCGGATGAGGATTCATTGGCCCCGCTGTTCAGAGAAAAGGAAGGCGACAAACCAGAACTCGAGGAGAGTAGTAAACTCATGTATCCTCCCAAATCTCTGGAGCAAATGGTCGCGCCACTAGACCAGATCCGGGCTAGAGCTGATCGAAAAATCATCCAGCAAATGAAGCGGTTTCCCGCTAGTGTGACTGTGTGGGATGCCATTGCCTGGAGCAAAGAATTGAGGGAAGCTCTCGTAAAGATTCTCCAGCAACCTGAAGTTTATGAAACCCATGTGGCTGAAGCTCAGGCCCAAACCTATGAAGCATTGGCTGCAGAGGTCACTTTCTCTGACAAAGACATGCTGCTGTCCACGCCATGCCATAATCGCCCGCTTTATATGCAAGGCAAAGTCAACGGGCACGAACTCAATCGGATCCTAGTCGATCCCGGGGCGTCAGTCAATATAATGCCCCTCAAGACCTTTGAGTCTTTATACCTGGTCCCCTATTTACAGAGGGTAAATGATGTGAGAATCTCCGGGTTCAACCAAAATTCAGAAAATGCCCTAGGCAGGGTGGAAGTAGAACTGGTGTTGGGCGACTTCACCACGAAGGCGGTGTTCTACATCATCAACGCCAATACCTCATACAAGGCCTTGTTGGGGAGACCCTGACTCCATGAAAATTGGGTCATCCCCTCCACACTCCACCAGTGCATTAAATATGCAAAAGGTGGTGAACAGCATACTGTCTTCGCTGATCGGGCTCCCTTTCGGCCAAATGAATGCAACTTGACCGACGCCCAACTATATTTCGGCGAGCCTTCAGTTGAGTTGCCAAGTCAAGTGAAGGACAAAGGCAAGCAGAAAGTTAACGTCGAAGAGGAAGATGATGAGGATGCAGATGAGCTCTTCACGGTGAACAAGGAACTCCTGAAAATTCACCGGCTAAGTCTCCAAAATGATGCTCCGGAGGCAACCCCAAATCAGCCAGAAAGGCGAGAAATCAACTTCGAAGCAAATGTGATTGGCCGAGCCATTGATAGAAGCATTTCTCTACCACCGGCGTCCATGCAGCTGCCTTTTCGGAGAGAGGAATACAGGGTTGAAAGATTGAAGACATTCATCGTCACTCATCAGACAAAAGAAATGCAGAAGAGGGGCGAAGAAATCAAGCCCATTGTCTTCTATAAGGGAGATCTAGTCCCCGGTTGCCTCCAGTTGATGACTTCGGGTGGAGCGAAGCACCACAAAACATCCTCCAACCTGTAGAAGAGATGGATGACATGCCTCAACATATCAAGAAGATGTGCCAAAAGCAAAAGATCTCACAGGCGGAAGAAGCTTCCCGGCGTGAATACTTCCAACAGATGTGGAACCCAAAGCAGGTCCGGGGGCAACCGCCCTTCTCCAAGAAAGACACAAGAGGGCTCGGGTATGACCGGAGGCCAGTCTTTGAGGTCTACCATGCGGTCAACACCCTGGGGGTTCTACCCCCGTCGAATGAGGAGCAGTCGGGAAAGAAGCAACCTGACTCCACAAATGAAGAACAAGAACAGGGAGAGCAACCCACACCCGTAGGTGTGCCTCTGCCTCAAGAAAACTCTGAAGAAGAAAATGAGCAATTCTGGGCAACTGTTGCCGACAATTTAGAACAATATGAGGTGCATGTTGCTGACTCAGATGAGGAGAAAGACTTCATCGATCTACAGCCAGCCCCGCGTGAACTTGAAGATGGCGGACAGGCTACTGTAGATGAATTAATTGAACTCAACCTCGGGGAGCCGGGGGATCCTCGACCGATATTCATAAGCGCTCTACTCAATAAGGAAGAAAGACAGTCCTACAAACAACTCCTGATGGAGTATTAAGGACTGCTTTGCTTGGACCTACAAGGAGATGCCAGGCCTAGATCCTTCGGTGGCTGAACATGAGCTGTCAATATTCCCCGATGCTAGACCAGTGAAACAACCTCAAAGACACATGCGTCATGAACTAGAGCTCAAAGTCAATGCTGAGGTCGACAAGCTCTTGCAGGTGGATTTTACAGAGCCATGCATGTACCCAATTTGGCTCGCCAACCTAGTCCCTGTGAAGAAGAAAAGCGGCCAAGTCCGAATCTGCATCGACTACAGAGATTTGAACAAAGCCTGTCCAAAAGATGACTTCCCAGTCCCGATCACTGAAACCATGGTCGATATGACTACGGGACATGAGACATTGTCATTCATGGACGGCTCGTCAGGATATAATCAAATATGCATGGCTGTTGAAGACAAGATATACACCGCTTTTAGATCCCCCAAAGGGATTTTCAACTACAAGAGAATGCCCTTCGGCTTGAAAAATGCTGGCGCCACCTATCAGAGGGCCATGACCAAAATCTTTGATGAAATGATTCATGATTTGGTCGAATGCTATGTTGATGACCTCGTCGTTAAATCAAAAAGGCGAGAGAACCATCTGGCAGATTTGCGGCGGGTCTTTGAAAGGCTTCGCCAATATCAATTGAAAATGAATCCAATGAAGTGCGCCTTCGGCGTGTCAAGTGGCAAATTCCTCGGCTTTATTGTCAGATACCGGGGGATAGAAATTGACCCGGACAAAATCAAAGCAATCCGAGGACTGCCCTCACCAAGAAACATAACTGAGCTGAGGTCACTTCAAGGCAGGTTAGCTTATATCAGGCGATTCATCTCCAATCTCTCAGGGAGATGCGCCCCCTTTGGCAAGCTGATGAAGAAAGGAGCACCATTTATATGGGACCAGGAATGTCAGAATGCTTTTGATCAGATCAAGGACTATCTGCTTACCCCTCCTGTATTAGGGGTACCAATCAAAGGAAAACCACTCATTCTTTACATAGCCGCCATGGATGCTTCACTGGGAGCCTTATTGGCTCAAGTGAACGAAGAAGGCAAAGAACAACCACTATACTACCTCAGCAGAAAGCTGGTGGGACCTGAACGCCGTTATCCACCCATAGAAAAAGTGTGTTTGGCGCTGGTCTTTGCCGTGAAAAAGATGAGGCACTACCTACTGTCCCACCAAGTGGAACTAATATCAAAAATAGATCCACTCAAGGTCCTTTTCAATCAGCCAGTATTGTCAGGAAGACTTGGCAAATGAGCTTTGCTCCTCATGGAGTTTGATATCAAATTCATTCCACGAAAGGCAATTAAAGGTCAGGGGATGGCAAATTTCTTGGCAGCACATCCGCTCCCAGCAGACTCTCCTCTCAACTTTCAACTCCCCGAAGAAGAAACACTTTCACCTCATCAGGAGGTGGAAGACCAGGCAGAAATTTCTCCTCAGAAAGATGAGGAGGCCCTCACCATCAATTTACCATGTTAGAAGCTTTATTTTGATGGCGCTTCCCGAACAATCAAACAAGATGATGGTTCTACAGCATTTGCCTCGGGAGCCGGCATCGTCCTGGTCACTCCACAGGGGGGAATCCTCCATAACTCCTGTGCCCTCATGAAACCCATGACCAACAATGAGGCAGAATATGAAGCACTAATTGTGGGGCTCCAATTGGCGCTTGAAATGAACATCAGATGCATTAAAGTCTATGGGGACTCTCAACTGATTGTCCGACAAGTCACGGGGGATTATGATGTCCAGAAACAGGAGCTAATCCCTTATCATACCATGGTGCTGAAACTCAGGCAGAGGTTCTACCTGTTTGAGATAAGCCATGTACCCAGAAGCAAGAACTCTCAGGCGGATGCCCTCGCCAAATTAGCCTCTGCCATAAAGCTCCCTCCTGAAGGAGAACTTGATATAACAGTCAGACACAGGAGGCTTATGCCCAGTATGCTTGAAGAAGAACCTGAACCAGGAACTTTAGAAGCTAACCAGCTGGAAGAAGATAACGCCGCCCAGGAAGAAGATTGGCGTGAGCCCATCATCAAGATAAAGAATGGTTGGCTATCCCCGAATCGGGCAGAAAGGGTGCAATTGCTACGAAGGGCAACATCCTATCAACTAATTGCCGATCAACTCTATAGACTTGTTCATGAAAAAGATAGGTCTGTTCTCCTAAGGTGTCTCTCCCTGAAGGAGGCAAAAGCCATTATGCATGAAGTTAGACAGTTCTTCCAACCTCCTTTCTATCTCATCTTGTTCTTGAGGTTGTAGGCCGGTGTGAACAGCTATCCTATAGGAGGACATTTCAATTTCAATTGGGATCATTGCTTCTGCTCTGTATACCAAGGAGAATGGTGAACATCCGGTAGGAGTTTTATAGACTGTTCGGTATGCCCAAAGAGCTTCATGCAACTTTTCTGCCCACTCCCGTCTGCGGCTGCCCACTATCTTGGCAAGTAGCTTGCACAAAGTTTTGTTGAAGGCTTCAGCTAGACCATTGGCCTGTGGGTTGTAGACAGTCAATGTCCTCCAATTTATGTGAAACTTGGCTGCCAGTGCATATACTCTTTTGTTTCTGAATGGCGTGCCGTTATCTGAGATGATTCTGCTGGGAGTGCCAAACCGATATATGATGTGTTGCCGGACAAATCTGGCGACGGTTTCTCCTGTCACTTCCCGAAGGGGGACTGCTTCGGCCCATCGAGAGAAGTAGTCAGTTGCAGCCAATATGAATTTATGCCCTTTAGAGGATTGTGGGAATGGTCCCACAATATCCATCCCCCATTCTGCGAACGGCCATGTGGGTGCCGTTGGATGGAGGGAATTGGGGGGTCTCCTTGGTATAGTACCAAAATCCTGGCATTCATGACATGTACAGACGTATTGATTACAATCCGCGTACATGGTGGGCCAATAAAACCCTTTCAGCTTGATGTTCATCTTCATTTTGTCCCCTGCTTGATGTGCACCGCATAGTCCAGAGTGAAGGAAAAAGGTTGGAGGCCTACAAACATCTCCAAGCATATCAAGCCCAAATGACGCGAGCCTATGACAAGTTGGTCAAGCTCCGCGTATTCAAGAAAGGCGACCTTGTCATGGTCAAAGAAAAGGAAGTCATGGCAGGCCGATCAACTGGTAAGCTCAAGCCTAATTGGCATGGACCCTATGTTGTCTCAGAAGTCTATGAAGGGGGTGGATACATGCTCGTCGACAGCAAAGGAGAAAAGCCTTTTCCCCCGTTGAATGGCAAACATTTGAAAACATACTATGCGCCAGAACATGAATTTCCTGGGCGATCATCATGAGATACAAAAAAAAATGAAAATAAAAAAATGGGGTTTAAAATAGAGATGCCCCGGCGGACTTAGCCATATCCATCCTAAGTGTGGCTAAGGGTAAAAAGGCCCAGAACCCGGCTGAGGTGAAAACCCGAAAGGGCGCCTCAGGCAAAAATGGGTAACCCCTCAACGTGAAAACCCACATGGCGAAAACTCGAAAGGGCGTCGAGGCCGGTAAAAAAAAATAAAAGAAAAAAAAGGAAGAACGAATGAATGACTACCAAAAAGGGAAACACTATACACCCCACTTTGATATACTTATCCATGTCCCACCATGGCAACCAATTCTCTAATCCAGAACCACAAAAGCCAGCCAAGTCTTTGAATCTTAAATTCCAAACCCTTACCCAATAAACCGCAAGGGCGGGTCGAAATGAAACCTCAAACCTCTAGCCACAAAACTCCTAACCCCTCCAGAAACCCGAAACCTTAGTCAGCAAATTATGGGGGCAGGTCAAATCCAGAAAACACACATCCCTATTCTTTGCCGAAAATGAAAGCCCTCAACAGAGGCCCAGCTGGGACAAACCCCTATTCATATGCTATCGGAACCATGGAAGCCAATCTCCCGAATTCCCAAGAAACAGACCCAAAAGTCACATCTCAAATGTGTAGATGTTAGGTCTCTGGAAAAAAAAAAAAAGGAAAGAAAATGGGGCTTAAAATAAAGGTGCCCCGGCAGACTTGGTCACTCCCCAATAACGGCCAAGGGCAAAAAAACCTAAAATCCGGCTGAGGTGAAAACCCGAAAGGGCGCCTCAGGCAAAAATGGATAACCCCTCAACGTGAAAACCCGCAAGGGCGCGTTGGAAAAAGCTAGAGGGGGCCAGTTTCGGCGAAAACCCGAAAGGGCGCCGGAATTGGTAACGAAAAAAAAAAAAAAATCTCTATTGAATCTTTGGCCAATAAGCCTTTACGGCCGGCCAGGTTCAAATTCAAGATCGAAGAGCGAACTAATCCCCAGCCAACAAACCACAAAGGTAGGCTAGATCCAAATGAAACCCTTCTCTTAGCCAACAAACCACAAAGGTAGGCTGAGCCCAAAAAAAAAAATTAAAACTCATTTCCTAGCCAGCAAACCACGAAGGTAGGCTAGATTCAAATGAAACATTTCTCTTAGCCAACAAACCACAAAGGTAGGCTGAGCCCAAAAAAAAAAAATCAAAACTCATTTCCTAGCCAGCAAACCACAAAGGTAGGCTAGATCCAAATGAAACCCTTCTCTTAGCCAACAAACCACAAAGATAGGCTGAGCCCAAAAAAAAAAATCAAAACCCATTTCCTAGCCAGCAAACCACGAAGGTAGGCTAGATCCAAATGAAACATTTCTCTTAGCCAACAAACCACAAAAGTAGGCTGAGCCCAAAAAAAAAAAAAAATCAAAAAAAAAAAAAACCCTTTTAGCCAGTAAACCACGAAGGTAGGCTAATCCCGAAATCTGAATCACTCCTTAGCCAGCAAACCACAAAGGTAGGCTATGCTAGAAATCCGAATTATTCTCCGGTCGACAAACCACCAAGGTAGGCCAAGTCAAAACCCAAAAGGTCAAACCCAGAATCCAAAAACTCCAGCTACTTCATTCAAAAAGAAAAAGGAAGAAACAGAAAAATGGGGTTTAAAATAGAGGTGCCCCGACGGACCCAAATACGTGGCGTCTCATATATTTGGGGGTAAAAATGTTGAAAACCCGGCTGAGGTGAAAACCCGGAAGGGCGCCTCAGGCAAAAACGGGTAACCTCTCAACGTGAAAACCCGCAAGGGCGCGTTGGAAAAAGTCAGAGGGGGCCAGCTCACGTGAAAACCCGAAAGGGCGCGGGAGTTGGTAAATAAATAAATAATAATATATATAATAATAATAATAATAAAAGGATTCATGAAAGGGAGGTCTCTCTCACCTCGGAAGAGGCTAGGATTGAGTTTCCCCACAAATCTTATGATAAAGGGAGATGTAAGAGTTGCCAATGACGAAACCACCCCTAGGTTCACTTTATAAGTGGCCAAAATATGGGTCATAACTGAGGCAACGATGAATACGTCTTCCCATCTTCATGAGAAATGTGAGGAAATTGAAACCCACCTCGGAAAAGGAGAAGAAAGACAATATACCTACCAAAAGAAAAAATGGGAGGTGGAAGGAAAAAGGTGTATGCAACTCTTGCCACTCGAATTTCATTTCTGTAATTATGAGATACGGGCCCGAGACAAGCCCTCGGGAAGCCACAAAAAGCAACAGTGAAATGAAATAATACAATGGTCAAAGTGCTCAAGAGGAAGGAGATATCTGTATCTGCAAGTCCACCACCATGGACTTCTTGGCGCCAAGCTCATGCTCAAGTGCCAACCTCTCCTTAGCAAGCACCTCCCTTTCGGCCGTCGCCTTCCTCTCATCCTCGGCCGTCACTGCCAAAGCCGGCTTCAATTCCGCGAGCCTGATCGATGCACGCTCAATTACCTGCTCCAACAATGACATTTCGCCCATAAAAGCTTTGGAAGATGAAGCTAACTCTGCCTGTCTGGTCTCAACTGCCGCCTCCCTCGTGCAAGTATCGGCGAGCCGACTCTCCAGTGCTAAAATATCACCTTCGAGCTGGCGAATCTGCATGTCAATGCTCTCCCGTGCTGATTTTGCATGGAGATCCCGGACCTCTGCCCACATTGAATCTATACCCGCCATCCAGGGATCCCGGGGAAGCCCCATCAAGTGATACGCTCTGGTGCTGGCCTCCATACGGTCACACACTTTGTCGATGGAAGGAGGAAATTCGGCTTCTATTACCGTGCGGATGGACCGGATGAATGACTCGGCCATAAAACCGATCCCCTGATCCGAACCTGTCTGAGAATCATCCGGCCACACTGTGCCGTGTGACGGAAAACTGAATCTCTGAATGGGGACTGCCTCCCGCTCCGCCACAATAGAAGGTGCGGCCTCTTCAGAAGCTGAAAAAGGAGGAAAAAGAAGCACCAACACATTAGTGCTGATTTGGCAAAGCGAATCTTGAACAGGCAAGGGAAAAAGCCATTGCTACAGACAACACATGCATATTTATCACACCTGGAGGAGCCGAATCATCGCGGTGGGAGGCCGCCCCCATAACAGCGCCACCATCTACATCCCCCGTGGCAAAACATGTTGCCCCTGGTGATTATTCGATGTAAATCATAGAACAAGTCAGAAACGGCCATAATCACCCAAGGCGTGAATGATGAAAAATATGCATAAATCATTCACCTGAAGCCTCGACATCTGCGCCAACCCCGGGAGTTTGCGAACTCCCAACCGTGTCATCTACCATGGAGACATCTCCTGTGGCCGCGCCCCCTGATGATACCAATGCTGAATTCACGGGTTAGCACAAAAAGAGGGGAAGGCGGAATCAAGGCAATATGGAGGCCAGGACGACGAATGAATTACCTGAACCAACACTACCCTCGCCGATGAGAGCGCCCTCTACAATCTCATACCCCTGCGAGGGGGTGTTAATCACTGGCTGACTTTGCTCCGGCACTCCTGCAAGTCGGAATGATAAGCCATTTGCTTGAAAGAGAAGGAGCGAAGGCATGAAAAAGCCAAGAAACTAAGGGAGGAGGTCAGCCACAACTATATCGGGCAGAGGAAATGGCATATCTACCTGTCAGCTCTCCTCCCAAATGGCCATGCGGAGTAATCTCCAAATCCCCAGATATAGCCCCCTCCACAGGAGGTGCAAAGTCTGAACCGACAAGAGCTGAACCTGAATGGGGAAAATAAGCAAATTGAAGACATACAAAAAAATTTTGAAAGAAGACAAAATGAAAAGGACAAAAAAACTCCATACCGTTCCCCTCCGATACTATCTCCCTCGGGAGTTCTCCCTCCTCAAGGGTCGGGAACCCAGGCATCTCAGCCCCCGAGGTGATAATCGCTGGCAGAGAATGAAAGGAAAAAGTCAACCTACAAAAGATGGGCACATGAATAAGACCGGAAGTCAAAATCACTTACTGGCATTCTGAAGAATTTCTGTCCAGTCGGTGTCATGTACCCCAATAGCGGTCCCCTCCTGGTACTCGGGCAATCCTGAATCTACCTCTATTTCAAGTAAATCATGAAGTTCTTGGAATGAGGCGGACATGTTCTCGTCATATGAGAGAAGGTCATCCTGGTCATCGCTGCCTATAGGTGTCTCGCTAACACCAATGTTCGTCTCAACATCACCTGTGAAAAAATGGGGAGAGGGAAGAAAAGAAGTTACAACCCTCTGAAGAGAGAAGGACATCCATATATAAAGGGTGTGATAGCAAGTCATGTGAATTAAAAACAGCTGTCATTTTCTTTACCTCTTCCGAGGTCATCTGCAGCTGGAATATCCTCCTCATCTGAGGACGGGGCACCATCACGAACAGGATGGTAATCGTCTGTCTCCATATCGCCGATCCCCTCATCATTCTGCACGCCAAAGTCGGCATCCTCTACTATGGTGTCAGAAGGAGCTGGATAAGAATGGACATCAAATGTTAAGGCAGATTCGTATGCAAAAGTCATACATATAGAAATCAAATAATCTATGTTAAATCGCCAAAAAAAAAGAGAGAAAGAAATGATAAGGGAATTGCCAGGCTCCTCAGGCAGAGAATCCTCAATGGTGCGCTCTTGGGCTGCCCTTTTAGAAGCACCACCGGCTCTAACAGCTCGCCGCTTCTTCGGGAGGGGAGAAGACGGCTTTTTCTTGATAGGCTCAGAAATATAGCTTGCTGAAAAAAAAAAAACAAAAGATTAAATCAGCAAGAAAATATAGCCAAAATAAAAAAAAAATGAAAGGAGAAGCAAAGAAAGATGGGAGACAAAGAAGATCATCAGTCTCTCTACTTGGCAAATGAGATACATACCGTCAGGTATGGGTGAAAAAGAGGGTGGCAATACTACCACCATCGGCTCCAGTTTCACAACTTTCCCTGCCTTGCTTATAGCATCCCAGAGGTCCTGGAGACGGATGCAGTTATCAAGTTGGGAAATGAATTCCACTGGACCCACCCGAGCAATAGAATTCTTCAAATGTCGCAACCAATGCGGCCAAAGCTCATTATTAACGCCATAAGGAAGAATGGGACTGGATAAAGCCGCATTGGCGGGATACCCACAATCAGAAAGTAAATGCAGCCACCAGGAATAACGTTTCTACGGGGAAAGGCTCTGTTTGTCTTTTAGACCAGAAATAGTAGGCCGCTCCAAAGGTTTCATAGTCCCCGTGTATGCATACTTCTCTGTCAAAGGGGGTTTCTGGGATCCCTCCTTCTTCCGGCGAGACCCATGAAGCGACGGATCTACAGCGGGAAATCTTTTCTTAAGAAAAGTGGCAGATATTGCAAGAGGTGGCAAATCCACTCTACATAGCCGCTTCTCCTCGGCCTCCTTGATGCGATCAACCTGTTCCCTGAATACATTGCTATGCCGGAACCACCACCGGGCATAATAAACGTCAACTTGCCCCAATCTCTCGGCTTCGGGTAAAGCGCACCCAAGAGGAGGACCCCGCCGGATATAGTAGCACCACCAACTGGCAGCCACCAGATGCCTGTCACTACCCCTATATAGTCTGGCGCTAAGGGGAAAATCAGCATTCGGAGGAGTCGCCTGATCATACCCAAAGTTCCGGGCAAACCGATTCGGATAATAAGGCTCCAAAATCACAGCAGTGCCCTTCCGAAATACAAGGACACTCGGCCGAACGCTGCATAACCAGCCCTTATAGAAAGAAGGATGTGCCTCCTGCTGACCGGGAAGGAAATACTGCATACCCTCGGGACTCTCAACCGCGACGGGGCGAAATCCCCAAGAACAATGCTGAAAATTCAGACCCGCCTAATCTTTTGAAGGCAAAAATGATAATGCTTTTCTGGCATTCCGTAACTGATCATAAGAAACATGATTCGGACAATTTCGGAACAAGAAGAGCAGAGGGGCTGAAATGTTTTCCAAATGCGTCTGCTGGCAGAATCCTGGTAATAATAAACCGGCCCAGGCACTCAAGTAATGCGTCGGTAACACCACGGCCCGGTCACGGGGTGTAGGGCTGGCGGTTAAATTTCCCAACCCGTGAAAAATAGAAGCCAAAGCCGCTGGAGCTAGAGCAAGTCTCGTGCCATCCGCAAGGGCGCATGCCGGGTAAAGAACCTCCGGCCGAATGTACCCATCTTCACCATAAGGTACAACAAATGTACTCAACCAATAGGCAAGATATGCTGCCAAATATGTCCTGTCAGGTAGTCTGCGGGGATTCCAACCTTGATTTTTAGAAGCAGGCAGAAATCTGACATTCTCCTCCTGCTCAACTGACAACTGATAATAGTCACCCCATGAAGTGGTATCACCGGCAAAGCCATTATGAAAGTAGAAAGGGCCGTTGTAGAAGAATGAAACCCACGCATTAAGGGACACCCTTACGCTGGATTTACATGCAAAGGGGGTCGCATCTTTGCCCGCCCGGGCCAGGTATCGCCAGACCTTTGTAAGATACCTCAAGCTGTACGGGGTGTGATAAGACCCCGTACCCTTCGAACTATCACGATGAAGATCGTCTAAGCACACTTCTTCGTATAAACCTCCACAAATGGGCAGACCAGATATCCGGTGAAAAGCCCATAAATCAATTGAAGTCTCACCCTCGGCTGTTGCAAAAGTATTAAACCGTCTATTGAACCTCTCTGCTAGAGCCTGCAAAAGACCGGCATGGCAAGGATAGCTATACAAGGCAGCAGTCACAGCATGGCGAATCCCAACATAATCAAGCAAACCACGGTAATGATGCAGAATTCCCATGAGCCATTCGGTGGCCCCAAGACGAAACCGGTGAGATGAAGTCACTGACCACCCGTCATACCAACTCGGTGTTGACCCCTTTAGAATCTGGCCAAGGATACAGAACTGGGAATAATCATCTGAGGTGTAAGTAGAACCGGAAGGTAGCAGACTCAGCCCTGGGAAAGAATAGCCTGATTTGGGCTGCCCATATACTTCCCATATAGCGGGCACGATTGTCAATACCTTGGTGATAGAATCAGTAACTGAACTGAAAAAGCCCAACTGCTTGACATCTGGAAACTGAATAGAAGCCGGATAATCTGGGGGAAAGCTAAGGTACGAAAAAATACAAGTGCCCAACATGCTATCACGGCCTGATACAATGGCCCGCTCCAGCTGTTCCCTTTCTTCAGTCACAGTAGCGTCATCTGCATCCGGATCATCTATGGTGAGCTGTTGTATAAATGGAAAGAGATGCCCATCCAAAGGAAAATGCTTCGGGTAGTCGTTGTCTCTAAGGTACTGATAATAGCCGCCTCGCTTGATGATCAAGTTAAGGTCAACCTGGCCATCCTCAGGTGCGTGAGTCTCCAGAGGACCCTTCGCGCAGGACAGAAAACCCCGGTCAACAGAAGATATGTTCTCATGTGTGATTGTCCGGGGAGTCAGCTGGGGCATCCGAACTTGGGTTAGCATAGAAACGCTAACCCGATCATGCCCCCGGTCAACTGCTCCACGACCCCGAGGCATTTCGCGATCTATATCAAGAAAAGTAAATCAAAGAGGTTGAAATAGTTAAAGCAATCTCACGAGAAAAAAAAAAATGTTGCAAGCACAGAAATATCATACGACAAAAATGTATGATCGAAGGAAGCAATGCCTCCCAGTTATACGAGGAAAGAAGGGGCACGGGCCGCTCGTCGTCGTCTCCGACAAGCAGCCCTTGGGGGACATTTGTTGAATGAAAATTTTCCTCATGTCAAAGAAACACTTGTTTTAAATATTTAAAACAAGAACATGAGGAGAAAAATATTTTATCCAGAATTCCGGATGAAAATCATCCTCAAACCCATTTATTCAGAAATTTCGGAACGAGCGAAAGATAGAAAATCGTTCCTCTGAATTTTCAAAATGGGAAAAGACAGCAGAAAACAGAAATAAATTTCTGTGTATGGTAGAGTTTTGGAGGAAAATTATCCTGAGTAAGTTGGGGCTGAAATTATGCAAACCCCGGCATGCTCGGACCAAAATTTCCACCGCTCGATCATTTCAAGTGTTCGAATGAACACGTGAAGGGAAAAATATTTATCTGTGGCCCGGAAAAAAATTTCCCTTGAACATTTGTTTTAGAATTTTCGGAATGAGTGAGTTAATAAAATCATTTGTTTCTAATTGTTCTGAAACAAATTAGGTACAGAAAAGAAAAAGAAATATTTCTGTGCCCCAAGAAAATAAATCTCATAATTTCGGGATATACGGAATTAAATCTCGCATCTCCGAGATATACGGAATTAAATCTAATATTTCCAGAATGTTCGGAATTACATCCCGCGTTTTTTTGGGTTGTCCGGAATTAAAAATCCTTGTTTCCGGTACAGTCGCAATGGAATGTCCAAAGTCCTACATGTGCAAGAACAGGTCAAAATACCCATGTCTGCAGAAAAAGACTGATGAGCGTGTGCTTGCACTGAAAAGGAATGTCGTACGAAGAAAAGGACAAAGGACGGACTGTTTATATATATATATAAGGGGGGGATGAGCAGTCCGGTGAGGCACCCACCAGGCCTGCGTGCGCCCGGTGGGGAGCCCACCGGGGCGCCCGCGCACGCCCGGTGGGGAGCCCACCAAGGCGCCCGCGCGCGCCCGGTGGGGCGCCCACCGGGACGCCCGCGCGCGCCCAGCGGGGCTCCCACCGGGGCCGCATGTCCGGTGGGCTGCCCACCGGGGCCGCGCACCCTGTGGGCCCCACCGGGAGTGCCAAACGCACCGGTGGGGGTCCCACCGGTGCCATGTACTGGTAGGCCTCCCACCGGCCCCCTTCTCTCCCTCTGAAACAAAAAAAAAAAATGACATACCTGACGGAGGTCCCCCCGATGTGCTGATGAAGAATCCTCCGGTGGAGTGCCCACCTCCCCCTCACAATCTCCTATAAAAGGAGGGGAGCTCCAAGAAGAAGAGGGACTTTTTTTCCGGGAAGTGCTAAAGGTTCCAAGTTCTGAAAGAGAAGCATCAAGCTCCAAGAGAGAAGGAAGAAGAGAGGAGGAGATCGCCCCTCCCTTCCTCTTTGCTGTTTCCTTTTTTTCTTTTGAAAGTTTGGAAACTTGCCCATTTGTCTTATTCAGTTCAAGGCAAGTCCATATTGTGCAGATGGCTATGTGTGAACCAGTCCTTATGAATTTAGAAAGAGGACTCTATGTGCCATTCTATGAAGGAAATAGATGAAAGAAATGATCTATGCGATATATGTTCAAGAAACGCATTATCTTCTGCACAGAATAAATTATAAAATAAACCCTGAATCCTTTTTATATGAATAACTAAGATATCTAATCATTCCAAATCAGACCATGTTTACATGTGGATAAATGTTGAAAAGAAATCCTGAAAAATCAGGAATAATGTCCTAAAGGGATATGAGGTTAAAAAGAATTATAAAACGACCACTATCCATCAAAAAATTGCAAAATACCCCTCATGTGGCCGTAAATTGTGAACCAGCCTCCAAAATATAAAATGGTGAATCAATCCATGTTTTGAAAGTGGGGATTTTTCATGCTAGTCCATGAATGAAGGGAAATGTATGTATCAGTCCTCATTTTTCGGGGTAAAATTGCAAATCAGTCCCTAGAAAATTGGGGAATGACGAATCAGCCCACATTTTTGGATGAAGTCATGAATCAGCCCCTAGAAACAAAGGGAATGACAAATCCGTCCTCAATTCATGAAGAATGAGGCTAATAAGTCCCCGTTGAAAGGGGCATCTTCATGATACAGTCCTAAGAAATGGGGAAACATGATAAATAAGTCCCCGTTTTTTTTTTTTTTTGACAAATGTTTCTAAAACAGCCCCCAACGTGGATAAATACATCGACGAGATGGCCATAATTCCACGTGGGAGGATGAATTCATGGTGAATGGTGTCTCTCTCGCCCATAATATGTTTTCAACAATCGCAAAGGTCTAGCCATGTATCAAAGGTATTCGAGTTTTCTCTCGATGTAAATAAAACGTCGTTTTGTCGACGGGGAAATGTCCAGTACACGACACCCAAATCGTCTGATGAATGAAATTTGTCTGTTTTAACAGACTGGCACGCCCGCAAAATAAACATACATCAAATTTAATCTTTTTTCTTCAAAAAGACAAAAGATTTTGAAAGAAATATTTCGCGTTTAAAACATGCATCTTAGTGCTTGTGGGCGTGCCAAGACTGTTTACAATAAACAGACAAAGATTTTTAAGTTATGAGGTGTGTTAGGTATAAACCCTGAGCCCTCGAGTATTTTATATTTATTTTCCGCGCGTGTCCATTTTCTTCAGACGATTAGGGTGGTCATGTACTGGACCGTTCCCCACCGACCAGAGTCAGTGTTTCATTTACATCGGGTAAGACCCGAATACCTTCGATACAATACGTTTGTTAAAAGACATTTTGCCGAAATTTAAGGAAATTAGACGACAATTAAAATTCCACAAATGTCCTCAAACATTTTCTATTCATGTCATTTACATATGTGTCCTCAATGGGGTATTTATGCCTTCATTAGGCGTTTGTACAAACATGCCTTCACAAGTGTTATTTTAAAACACGGAAGGACTTATTTACAAAGTTTCGGATCTTATATATATTGACCTGTGGAGTCTTGTCTTTCCACGTCACGAGAAACAGACGGAGCACGGAGGGGCCCAGCGCGCGTGCACAACGGACAGAGCTCGAAGACAAGTATTTCTCTTCCCCTAAGCACAAACGGTATAGGAACAAGTCCTCCAGAAGAGCTCTCTAAAAGTTCTCTCAAGAGATCCTCCAAAGATTTCAAAAAATGTTTTTTTTCCCTTGGCCCCTACCCCTCTATTTATAGGGGTTTTTGGGGGCTGCTGGGAGGGGTCCAGCGGCCCCTTTAAAGCTTGGCGTGAAGAAAACCCCCGCTGGGGGGGGGGGGGGGGGGGGGGGCGTGGCGGCTGGTCAGGGCCAGCGGACCGCCCGCAGGGGGTGGCGGCGGCCCAGCCAGGGCCAGCAGGCTACCCCGCAGAGGGTGGCCGCGCAGGGCCGAACCCCCGCAGGGAGTGGCCTACCCAAAACCACCCCGTGGGGGGTGCCTCCAACGCAGGCAAACCCCATAGGGGTGCCCGGAGGCCGTACAGCTATAAAGGTGGGCCCCCGGGGTCTTCCTGGCCCATTTGACTGCTGCTGACACGCGTTTGACGCCCCTTTGAAGCCGTTTGTCGTGCATTTGACGCGCGTTTGTCTCCGTTTTCAGACGTCGAGGCCATTTTGCCCGCCTGAACACGTGCATGTTGTGCTGCTGACACGCGTTTGCCCGTCAGATTACCTATTCACCCCCCTCTAGGTTAGTCTTGCTGCCATATCAAGTGGGCCAACAAGATTTGGGTGCGGGTTGTGCACCAAGTAGGTTGCCCAGTTGGGGGGTTAGTGAAGATTTGGGGACGAATTTCCCTGGGGACTAGGCGTAGGAGTTTGACATGCTCAGAATCGAACTAGGATAAAAATCCTGTGTCTCTTGTGTGTTCGCTTGTTTCTACGCTTTTCACTTATTCCACTGTGTTGTATGTATTACACAGCATCACTCGCTTATATTTTTCTATCATGCGATCGTGACCCATTCACCCCCCTTTGGGTAGTGTGGCTGTTGAACCCAAAAAATGGTTCATCATAAATTACCCAGTGAAAATACTTGTTTTGATTTTTAAGAACAAGTATATAAGGGGAAAAATTGTTTATTCGGGTTCCCGGATACGAATAACTCCCCGAATCCTTTAATCTGAATTTTCGGGACAAATAAATGAAAAAGAAAGCATTTGTTCTGATTTTTCAGATTAAATCGCAAAAAATTAGATGAAGGAAAAATATATATTTTTGTGAAATTTTAAAGAAAAAAAAAGTTGAAAGTGGCCTCTCCAAGATGAAGCGGAGTGGAAACCATTTAAATTCCGACGTTCCCGGAATAAAATTCCCCCAAAAAATTTATTACACTTGTTCTAAGTGTCTGGAACAAGCGTACAGGGGGAAGGAATATTTAGCCGAGGTCCCGGGTGAATCATAACCCCCGAGGCTATTTATTCAGAATTTTCAGAATTAATAAATGAAATAAAAGCATTTATTCTGAATTTTCGGAATAAATTAATACAGAAAAAGAAATATTTTTGTATGTCCCGAAATGTCGGAGGAATATCCCCCGGACATGGCTACAACAAAAATCAGTCATTTCGTGACGTTTCCAAGATGAAATCCGACTCCGGAAAGACAATTTTAATGCCCCGGAATATTCTGACGCGAGTCGTCCTACGTGGCGCGTGACGTGACATGTGTGCAAAGGTTACGTCCGATACCCATGTCCGTAGAAAAAACGGCGTGAAAATGACATAATCCCCCGCATAAATAGACAAAGCCAAAAAGAATCTCGGAATAAACCACGTGGCAAAAGCCAATGGCCCACGTGGATTATTTATAGGAGAAAGTGAAAAGAATGAGAACCACCGGTGGGACAGCCCGATGGTGTACACCACCGGCTCGCAAAACACACCACCGGTGGTGTACACCACCGATGGAAGAAGCCCAAGTGGGCCCCACTGTCCGGTGGTATACACCACCGGCAATGCATAACACCACCGGTGGGAGAACCCAAGTGGGCCCCACTGACCGATGGTGTACACCACCAGGAGAAAGAAGAAATCGGCGGGCCCCACCACTGCCGGGCCGGTGGTGTAGACCATTGGCCCAGGCTGGGCGCGCTGTGCGCGCACTGCGCACGCGCGTGGGCCACTCGCGCACACGTAGACTGCGCACGCGCAGACTGCGCAGCCGCAGGCAAGCCCTACGCGGGCCGGTGGTGCACACCACCGGCCCAGCCGATGGTGGACCCCACTAGGGGGTGCCCACCGGTGGTGTGCACCACCGGGTGGGCTTCCCGGTGGTGTACACCACCAGGGGCCCCCATGGGGCGCGCCCCCCCTCCCAAAAAAATTACAGAAAACAGGGGAGGGGAAAGGGCATGAAATTAAATGCATACCTGGTGGTGTGCACCCTCTGGTGGTGTTGCCACCCACTTGCTCAACCCCTATAAAAGGGGCCCAAACCCAATGCTCCAAAAAAAAAGAGAAGTGCCAAGTTCTGGGAGACACAAAGCACCGAGCACCAAGCTCCAAGAGAGAAGGAAGAAGAGAGAAGGAAGAAGAGAGGAGGAGGTCGCCCCTCCCTTCTCTGTTGTTTCTTTTTTTGAAAGTTTGAAAACTTGCCTATTTGCCTTATTTTGTTTAAGGCAAGTGCATGTTATGTAAACTTTTGTAAACTTTTGTAAGCAAGTCCTTATAAGTCAAGAAAAATGACTCCATGGACCATTCTACAAAAAGAAACAAATGAATGAAATGATGCACATGATGTATGTTTGGATAAAGCATTATTTTTTGCACAAAAAAATTACAGAAAAACCCTACTTCTTTTTTATTTACATAAATGACCAATAAACTTGGTCATTTTAAATTAATCAACTTTTACATATGAATAAATGTTAGAAAATTCCTGAAAATTCAGGAATGATGTTCTAAAGGGATAGTGGCCAAGGAAAATTACAATATGACCTCTATCTACCAAGAAAATTGCAAAATAACCCCCATGTGGTCAGAAATTGTGAATCAGTCCCCAAATATGGAGAAAATTTTAAACCAGTCCTTAAATGAAGGGGAAATTTACACGTCAGTCCCCATTTTGAGGGAGATTTTGTGGATCAGTCCACAGTTCTGGGATTAAATTGCAAATCAGTCCCTATTAATGCGGGAAATGCGTGGTTTAGTCCCCGTTCTAAGGGATGTTTCACAAATCAGTCCTCAATTCATAAAGAATGAGGCTCATCAGTCCCCATTGTAAGGGGCATTTTTATGAAACAGCCCTAAAATGGGGAAAATATGATAAATCTGTCCCCATTTTGATGAATGCTTCCTAAAACAGTCCCCAATGTGGATAAATACATTGATGAAATGATCATGGTTCCATGTGGAAACACGAATCTGTTACGAATTGTGTCTTCCTCGCCTATAATATATTTTCAATAATCAGGTCTAGCCATGTATCAAAGGTGTTCGAGTTCTCCTCGATGTAAATGAAACGTCGACTCATCAACGGGGAATGGTCCAGCACACGAACTCCGAATCACCTGAAGTTCATACGTGGGAGATGGTTGTGAATCCCTAATCACATGTATAAGGGGCCTTGCACCTAGATTCTTCCACGTATTAACGATACATAGATAAAGAAAAAAAACGAATCTAATATCGAAGAAAAGAAACGATATTAGTGTATATTTTCATATGATATATACGTGAAAAGTTCTTTTCTAGAAAAACAGTGGCCAACACATTTCACCCTGTGGGAAGAGGAAGAAGAAGAGGAAGAGGGAAACTGGTGGGTCACACCATAACTTACTGCCCCACTTCTCATTGCTTAGTTAGGTTAAACATCAACTTTTCTATGTCTAAATTACCCTTGTCACATAGAATGTGCAGAGGTATTTGTGCAAAAGAAACAATGGTTTAACATAACCAGATCCACCTTACTGGATATGGTAATGAACCAATGCTCCAATAAGGACCTAATGGCTAATAGGCCTAACCAGGCCAGAACACCTATTTTCTACAATTTCTAAATGTAAATATGCATGCAGCATTGTCAGACTGGTTATAAATATAAAATCCCTCATTTATACACTGGATAAGGAATAAATAATATGCTGAATGCATATGCATGCACAAAGTTGGACATATTCCTATCAACAGATCATGCTGACAAATATATTTGTTTGAGAGAGAAGATCTGGCAAGGCATGGCTGAACATCCCACAAAATTTTACCTGGAGAATACCAAACCAACGTATCTTGTCAATATCAACACCATACGTCAAGGAATTCACCGGATGGAAGTAACCACCTGAAATGACAATATGACAAGTATTCTTGTCATGTTAAGTATTTGAGTAAAAGAACAGCAACAGAAATAGCATTAGACAGTGATTATTCATATGTTGCTATTTCAGATAAAAAAGATGAAATGAATGTTTCTTTCTCGATATAATTGAACTGATGGAAGAAGGTACATCCATGGAAGAAGGAATGGAGAAGGCAACATATCCTTCGGGTGTTTTCAGATGCCCAAAGTGAATACATACAAGAAAGCAGCATTCTGAGATGAGCTTTGACAAAAAAAGTTACTATGTTTCTCGACTTGGGAAAAGCTGTGGAATCTTTAGTTACAAAAAACTAGTTGATTCACTCTACAATTTGCTAAGATTAATTAGTGTCAAAGGACTAACCTAACAATAACAAGACCACTATTTCTAAAATCTACTGGCATTCTTGCTCTGTCATAAGACTCATAACTCAAAACAGTAAGCCTTCGAGAAATAGTGAAAAACAAACTTGGAACAACAAAGAGATGAATTTCTTAGTCAAGCACAGCTAAAGAAATAATCACATGAACAGAACTTTTATTTCATCTCATGCAGGAAGGTATGCAGTAATTCTAATGAGGGTACTGCAGATGTTTCTTATATATGATATTTGCAATTTCTTACCTATTAATACTAAAAAGGGTGCATGTTTCGGAGATATTCAAGATGACTGGTACTATTCCACTCAAGCCATTGCATGTGTTAACAGTTAACACAAGTAACTTATATATATATATATATATATATAGTTGCAAATTTTGGTTAATTAAGAGAAAAACCGTGGATAATAAAACTCATTGCTCAACATAAAACACAAGATAGACTATGTGAGACCACAAAAATATCCAAGGTATTACCTTGAAGAAGAATACCCAAAAGAAAGAGCTTCAATGCCCTTAGCATTGCCTTGCATGTTGCTAAGACTTTATTAGATACCTCCTGATGGCATAGAACACAGAAGATCCCTTTAGGTTTGGAAAGAATGAGCAGCAAGATGTCTGAAGTTACTACATAAGTTATCTAGTTGAGCTAGTAATTTCATGAGAAAAAAATAAATGTTCTTTATGCTATGTCATAAAAGTAAAAATGACAGATAACAAGATGTTTCCTATTACATGTGTACCATGTTAACGTGACAATTGCCATCAAAATAATGACTGATACGGAAGAGAAATAAAGACATTGTTCAACTTTTTATTTAGAAGTATAATCCAAGTATTTTGACTAGCTAAGTATTTTTTTGATATAAGAAAACTGAACTACCAGTTTAAGAGTTGACTCATTAATCCTAACCAAGCTCTAGATAATACCATTGTACTATTGGCACAGTAATGGTTATGTCTGTAAGTTCCCAAATGGGCACTTCTCCTTCCACTAGATGATGGTTAAAAACTGAGGTTTATGGCATTGAATGATGATTTGGAAGTGTTAAGCTTCTTCCCACAACCATTTGTATTAGTTTTCCTGTTAATTCCTCTTGTTGAGCTAGTATTCTATCCTGCTCTGCACATTCTTATTCTCATTCTTCTGGCCTTTCCTTTCTATTAGTTCTGCACATTTTCAGCGTACGTGGCAGGACTTACGGGATATCATATCATAAGTGGCATACTGGCCATGAAAAGAATGGAAATAGAATGAGCAATGAATGGACTTGACTGTCAAGGTTATATGAGAAGACCACACAAGCAGGTCAGATGTGTAGCATAGATGAACCAGGCTCTTTTGCATGGTTAGATGCATTAGAGAGATGAACAATTAATTTCCAAGGGAATTGTTCTGGAGATATTGGATGATTGGTGATTCAGTCCAAGTCATCATGTGCCATTATGTCATGCATTTATGAAATATGCAACCTGTCATGGAGGATATTCCTTTGAATGCAGCCTTCTCACAAACTATGAGGTTAGGGTGAACTTCCGACTCTTAAAATCACGTCATGTTCAGCTGCCTCCCAGGGGAACTCTCAGATTGAATACTGCATAGGTTAGTTAGAAAAGTGTGGACAGATGAGTAGATGATGAATTAACTGATGCATTGCCAGAGAAGGTACATATAGGCAAACACATGGGTACATCAAACTCGCAGGTGTGCAATTGAGATCAGGCAATTATATGGTTCATTGTGGGAGAACTCTTTAAAAGCTATTTATACATGTGATTATCATAGCCCATTACATGGTGGTGCTGCTGATATTTGGGAAAAAACTTGAAAATGTGCAATGGGCATGAGCACACACGTTGCCATACCCCATCTACTAATCAAGGTTGGCAGGATCGAAATCAGAAGGCAAATCGGGAAATTCCTGATTCACCCCAATTCGCTTGAATCGGTCCGATTCGGGTCGATTCGCTTGGATTCTGCATAAAACATGTGATTGGTTCATTTTTTTTGGCCGATTCTTTTGTTTAGGCTTCATGTGAATATGTTTCATGCATAATGGATGATATTTATGCCAAGTAGTGCTACTCTGACGTTCAAGACTTGAACATAAGCATCCATTTTGAATCACAAATGTCATAGGAAGTGTGGAAAGAAATGAAACTCATTAATAAAATGAAATTGATGGTGTTTACAATTTAAATATACAACACGAACATCAAACTCTAAACACAAAATACAATAACTAAATACTCTAATATCCCCAATGCCTCTACTGATATGGATCATGACTACCACACTGGGTTGGGGAGATAGCGCCGACTCATCAGATCCTGATGGTAGATCTCCAATTAGATGATGACCTTTTATGACAAACACATGATTATGAAACTCATCCCATGTCATGAATGTGCTATATCTCATAGTTATCGAGGCGCCCAAAGCGTTTTTAGGCTCCTTGTGTACCTAAGCGCTTAGGCACACGCCTAAGCGGCGCTTAGGTGCTAAAGATAACCTCTAATCTGGGCTATTTTAAGAGTAGCATCCTATATAAATAAAGAAATTTAATGCTCATAAAAATTAAATAAAAAAGATCATAATGTAGCAGATATTATTGCATCAACATATCACAAAAAGTGATGAGGAAAATATTGAAATAATTATATATAAATGAAACGTCAAATTTAAAGAACATAATTAATATGTCAAATCTAGAATAACTAATATCTGTATACTTAATGCTATGTTCACACAATCATTAGATTGTGCTTTCAGTCTAATGACTAGGTCTTGACTCTTGACAACATAACAGGTTGGGATCGGTAGGAGGGGGAGGCCAAGATTGCAAGTCCCCTATTACTGTGACATTGTGTGCAGAATGCACAGTGCCACAGTGTTAGGTCTCAGGGTGGGAGGGAGAGAGAGAAAGATAGACCAAAATGGGGGAGAGATCGGGATAGGGGAGACTGGGAGAGAGAGAGGGGGAGTCTAGACGGGAAAGCAAGGGGGGTCAGGATGGGAGAGAGACTGGGAAGAGAGACTGAGAGAGAGTGAGAGAGGGTGAGAGACCGGAACGAGAGACTGGCCGGAGAAGAGAGAGTAAGAGAGACTAGGAGCCCGGAGATGAGAGGGAGGGAGAAAGAAACATAGCAGTGGCTGGAGGTGCAGGCAATGGCAGCTGGAGGTGCCAACGGTGGCGATTGGAGGCGAGGCGGCAGCCAAAGACGCAGCATGAGCCCACGGGGAAGGGCCAGACTTCGAAGGAACCCTATCTCTTCCTGCTTCTTCGAAAGGCGACGTCGGTCGATCAGGCGTGGGGGTGTTTTTTGAGACAAGATCTGCATGCACCTATGCGGACCCTTCATGGGTCTAGGCGGGTCAAGCGGTCCAGACGGGCGCCTAGACCGCCTTAGCGGCACCTTGGGCCACTTTTCTCATCTTTTAAAAGGCGGGGCTTTTTTAGGCGGAGGAGATAGCGCCTTTGCACTTAGGCGGCGCCTAGGTGACCACCTTGACAACTATGCTATATCTATTCCAAAATTCCCTGACATAATGGTCCCACTAGTGGGTGCCAGGACCGAACACATTCAAGTGCAACATCTGCAGAGTTTCTGGAGTAAGATAAGTAGCAAAGCCCATAGGTGGAGCAGAGAAACCATATGGAGCAAGGTAGCCTATAGCAGTGTATCCATTATAGCCACTGAAATAGCATGTGCCGATAGACACTACTTGATGACTATGGCCGCCATAGGATGCAACAAACTCCTATGTGCTCATTCTCTCGAAGTCTGATATCATAGTGTGATAGCCATCACTGTCCACTAATGAATCTCCTAGACGACCGCCATGGCTAGGCTTGGACCCTCTATTATATTGCAAGGGAGCACCATGATCAATATCCTGAGTTGCACCCAAAAATACTACTCCTATGTGAATACTATACCACCGCCTCCACCTAACTAACCACTACCTCCACTTGCCTGACCACTGTCACCACCGCCTCCTCTCCCAGCTCCATTATCATGATCAAGAAACCCATCCTACATACCAATAGTGTCAGAACTGTGAGAGCCACTGCTAGGTAAGTAAGCATCAGAGAGAGAAGGTATCTCATACATCACCAAAAAAACTAAAAAAATGAAAGAAAATGGTACCTTATCTTCAATGGGTGAAGAAGAAGAGCAAGAAAAAGAGGAACTTGCCTCCAAACACCTTGTAATCCATGTAGACAGCCCCCAACCAGGTCTTGGAATGGAGATGCAATGATTTCTTGAGGGATGTGAGCAAAAGAAAGGGGAGAGGACGTTCTGCAGGGGTTCCGCTGGGAATCGGGAAGACACAATCCCGATTCGCAAGGTTTCGGCTGACACACTTAATTGTCATCCGAATCGAATCCGCATGTCGGGTTCAAATCGGATCAGATTGGTCTGATTCGCTTGATACTGTTCGATTCAGCTGGTCCTAAAATGAACCGGCCGAATTAGGCATATCAGGGATCGGCTAATCCATGATATGCACCGATTCGGCTGAACGCCAAATTGGGCCAATGCCCGATTTGGCAAACCATGGGTCAGATAAAGTCTTTCAATATTTTGAACAACAGCCATCCAAGTCAATGAAAGAATCAATGAGCCATGCTATATTATAAATTATCTACCATCTCACTATGTTGTTTTAGAATAACCAGCCATTTGTCAATTTCCTCGACAAGTCCTTCCTGTTCTCTTAGTGTATTCTTCCTTTTCAAATATAGTCATGCTGCATCACCAACCTCTCAAAGCAAAATGTGTGCCAAACAACAGACTGTTTTGTCATAATGATCATATGCAACCAACATTACAGAATTCACAAAATCAAGCATAATGTCAATAGCCCTGCCATTCAGTGCGTCATTAATAAAATTGATTATTTTGGACTACCCATTGCATGGAAAAAGTTCACTCAAGAAAGAGAAAAGCTTCAGCCGCATATAAGTGATCATGCATACCTTATACACAAGTGCAAGAGAAACACCAGCAATGAAAAGGAAAAAGGGCATTACAAAATCTGCCAATCTCACACCATTCCATGGGGAATGAGCAATGAATGGAAAAATATCACCAGCGTAGTCAACAATTATCATAATCTGAAAGGAGAAATTGTAAAACATTAGAAACATATATCAACAAAACTTGTTAGCTGCAATGAGTAATAATGAAAATTTAAAAATTGTTCAATATATCAATGTGCATATTGTTTGCATGGGAAGTAAAAATAACAAATGAAAATTCAGCTATGTATTATTCATTAAACTTGTATGCCAAAAGAAGGATCACTGATACAACATGACAGATGACAGGGGGATAAAAATTGTGCAACCAATTTTCGAATCATGGAAGGGCAAGAGCAGGAAATGGACATCCCTGCATCTATCTGTATTCTTCTAAAATGGAATACAAATTAGTGAACCCATATACATATATGTATAAGCAGCTTCCATTCACACTAGTGGCAAGCTAAGAACCGTGCCTCTTACAGCAAAACTAGATTATTCAATCTCCAATTTTCAATCAAAAATTAAATATTCTCTACTATTAGTGAACTATTCATGCATTTAAAATCATACATTTTTTCATATTTCTGATCAATTGGATGTATATGAAAAGAATGGCGTAGCTACTGCAAATTATGGTCTCATATGAGTTGTGATTTTTTATTACCATTTTTGGGTGATTTCCTATTTATAGTTACAAACTTACAATAACTATTCTAAAGAAGATTTAATGGTGTGGATTGAAAATAAAAGATCGAAACTTGTGATTGTGAAGTAGATGGCAAGATTCTGCATTCAACAAACATGCGAAGGGCATTTGTTAACTTGGCGCTGTCAATTTTGAGTCGCATATAGCCTGGAAACAGTGGAGTGTTCAACATATAACACCATGCCCCTTCTTTGAAATATGAGTAAAAGTATAATCAAATATCAATTACACGTGATATTAGAGACAATGCACAGCCTATGCTGGGAAAGGTTTCTTAAGCACACCATGCCCCTTCTTTGAAATCTGAGTAATCATAAGAGTCAATTAGACGCGATATTAGAAGCAATGAGCAGCCTATACTGGGAAAGGTTTTTTTCAGAATGCTTACGGAAGGCTGTTGAGTCTCCCTCCCTTTCATTTTAAGAAAGCATGATTCATGAGGACGGATGTCAAAGACAGTCAACGATCTATGTAGCTTCTGGTATGATAGACCATGTCCCTTCTGGTTTCAGGACATATAGCGGACAGTCTTTCTGGCTTCCAGAGGTATGCGATCCGGAACGCCATTCCCTATTCTCCCTTTCTATTGAAGCAATTAATGTGCTGTGAGAGGATGTTTCAAATCTTCAGATACAAAAGTGCTCGTTTGTCTGATTAAACCTCGGGAAATAGTTCCACATTACTACGTAAAACTACATGGCCCCAAGCTGGTGTCCTACAAGATTGTTCGAAATACTCCTGTTTCGGAAACTGTGCTACATTCACTAGATCTCGCCTTCGACAGTTTCTGAAGCCGGAATTTGCATGAACAGAGACGGCGAGTTCACGACGCCAGTACGCAGAGGAAGGAAAAGCATAGTGAAGAGCATGAGGAAAGGGAGACGAGCGCGCACAGCGATGGAGAGGCCCCGGAAAACGTCGAGAGAGGCGATGCGGGCCGCCCTGCGGGAGCGCACCTTGGCTTCGCCCTCCCTTCCTGCTTCGCCGCCGTCGCCGAGCGGCACGTAGTCCCCCATGCGTCCTTCTTCTCCCCCCGCCGCAAACTTTTGCCCTCCGCGGATGGCGGAGTTTTGGGCAGCAGCGTGCGGGGAACGCGGGGACGCCGGATTTGGGCCTTGGGGAGCGTCGCGGCTCTTCCAAGGAAGCGTGCACGAGAGGCAGCCTAGCTGGAACATGTAATGCGGAGCTCCGCTTTATATGTCACCCACCATGACCCACCCCTACAACCGTAATGTGCACGCCGGGGCGTACTTAGATCGTAATCTGCTTACGTTGACTGCTCCGACCTTATCACTCCATGTGTACGCCGTGTTTCTGGGAAAAGCCGTGCCAAGTTGTCCGCTGCCGAAGACGCTGCACCGGCCTGCTGCGCATCGCCGTCAGCAGACAGCAGCAACGTTCTGACTACCTTACTCGGTGAGATGGCGCGGTCCCCTGAGTGAGCCGCGGACAGTGACGGATCTACGTGAGGTATCATTTCACTGAAATTTCTAAAACATTTTTAATATGTTTCAAAACTGGCTCATATTTTATCCTATTTTTGTTCAGATTATTATTTTAGACAAAAATTTTGTGTCTGCTGTGGACCTCGTGAATTTTGCATATTAACTATTTATTAAGATATTAAAATTTTCTAACCACGGGTTAGTATGCAAAAATTTCTCCGTATTATCTCTGAGAGCAAAAATCTCTCACCGTTCTATACACTTTAGAGACTAAGTTAGCCCTAGCCCAAATAAATGCAATACCAAAATTTTTTGGGTTAACACAAAGTGAAATACAGTTAACTCTGTGTTAACTTAGAGACTAAGTTAACCCTAGCCCAAATAAATGCAATATCAAAATATTTTTTGGGTTAACCCAAAGTTAAATACAGTTAACTCTGTGTTAATTCTTTGCCAAAGTGGCGCTAAGTTAACCCTAGCCATCCCAACCCACCTCGCTTTGGTAACGGGGGTACCCCGCCCTGCCCCGCTTTCGGGCGCAGAAAGATTTTACCCCGGGGTACCCAGGGGTACCACGTTTATCCCGGGTACCCCCACCCCACCTGTTGAGGTGGGGTGGAGGGGGTTAGTTTTTTTTTTAAAAAAAAAAATCTGAAAAAAATATCATAAAATTTTAAATATTCTATTATTATATATCTCATATTTTATTTATTTTTTTAATTTTTTTACATGAAAATAAATAAAGTCAAAGTTATTAGTTGACTAAAAAAATGAGATAACACCACTCCATTTCCCAAAGTAAAATCACTCCTACCCTGGGTTACCTACCCTGGGTAAAATGGTCTGCCCTTCAACCAAAGCAGGCCCATTAAAGGTAACTCACATCCAATCTACCCCATTTATCTCTCTTGTGCTTTCGCACATGGATTGGCAAGTGCTATGCAATTTTTCGTCTGCACCTTAGAAGCCCCTCGTCCAAAGTCTTCCTCCAATAATGTTAGTAATGTTAATATGTATTCATTATTATGGGGCTTAAGAATATGACAACATTAACACTATCATCCTAACAATAATATCAGTATAATTAAAAATGTCGAATAACTTCATTTTGGGTATGTACTATGCGCCATTTCGGTACCTACTATTAATGGTAATGTATTGATCTTAATTAGAAAATAATTTTTATGATTAATCTATTTCAAAGAAAGTACATATTTTAAATACAAAAAGTGTTGGGTATTCTCGTGAAAGATAAAAATATTAACCCTTTATCAAAGCACTCAACATATGTGAGTTAACTCTATTTATTCAAGAGAGTTAACTCATTTGTTATCAAATAAAAAAATAAGTTATCCCTGTATAACTTTGATATTGGCCCAAAGGGATCTTTCGTAGTTCTCTCAATTGCACTCACCTTCCACCCTGGGGAAGGTGTGAGTCCCCCTCACGAGGTTGGCTTTGTCTTGAGCCCAACCCATGTATCACAGACCTAGGACATTTTGCTTTTGCATCTTTGCAGCAATCACATTGATCAGGGGCTTCTTTTCACGAGCATTCGCCCAAACATAGCAAAGAGGATGCTAGGGCAGGGATGTATCTAAATCTACCAGCTCTTCTCGGCTGATTCGTGGGTTCATAGCCACGAGGTGCGGTAGGGGGTCAGGGTGCAAGTGGAGGTCATCAAGTTGACTATTGGACTGGAAGTATGGGAAAGCGCCAAAAGCAAAAGGATTTTTAGAAATAGCCCTATGAAATCTTTCGA
This sequence comes from Colocasia esculenta, assembly GCA_014218235.1. Taxonomy (NCBI): domain Eukaryota; kingdom Viridiplantae; phylum Streptophyta; class Magnoliopsida; order Alismatales; family Araceae; genus Colocasia; species Colocasia esculenta. Next base: position 36,614,635 of record CM024765.1, on the reverse strand, counting down.
TATTTCAAACAACCCCATGAATTCTTCATATTTCTTACTAATCCCCTACAATCAGCCCCGTAACTATAGTTAAATTTAACTTAACATAGCAAATTACAATTTTAGTCTTAGTAAAACCCCCTCTCCCTTTCACTGCCCAAGCAAGCCTACCCACCCCCCTATCTCTCAATCAATTGGTGCTGGAGGGGGACCCTCCATTACCACATCACCCTCCCCCTACTCTCTCTCTCTCTCTCTCTCTCTCTCTCCAACTAGCACTAGAGGTAGTCACACCTCCATTATCACATCATCTCATATACTCTCTCCTTCTCTCTCTCTCTACATTCTCTCTCTAACTCTCTTCTCTCCTCCATCTAGCATGAGAGGGGTAACCCCCCTCTGGCACCTCCACTATCACACCTCTCTCTCTCTCTAGCACTAGAGGGGGTGACCCCCAGCACCTCTACTACCACACTACTCTCTCTCTCTCTCTCTCTCTCTCTCTCTCTCTCTCTCTCTCTCTCTCTCTCTCTCTCTCTCTCTCTCTCTCTCTCTCTCTCCTCTCTCTCTCTCTCTCTCTCTTGCACGCACACATCATGTCCGCCACTAGCTCTTTGACAAAAACAACGCCTTAGCCCAGCTTGACCAAGGAGCTTGCAAATAGACGTGACGTAGTCTACAGACATGGCATTGACCACATGGCCAAAGGCTAGGGTGAGGAGGGTGTCTCCAACTAATACAATAACCTCCTCAAAGGACTAGTGGTTAATGGGGAAGCCACAATAGAGGTTGCTCTCTCTCTCTCTCCATAGCACCGGAGGGGGTGTGTCACGTCCAGAGAATTACGCAGTAGAAATATTAGGAAATTAATTCGATATTCTGAGACATGAGCAATCGGAAAATAAGCCTCTAGCTAGCGAGTATTAGATGTGTTATCAACACAAACATAAGGGGCCCATATAATGAACACAGCTAAACTTGTATTCAAATCTCAACACTTTGTCTCATTTCAAAATAGAACTAATACATATTCTTTCATTGTTTCGACTACAAGACTAAGATTCAATAAAGGGAAAATTACATTTATTCTCACTTCCTACTACATCAATCTAACTCTCAATAACTAAGGATAGATACTAGATTGGAACGCTCATCACTCTGACGTATTCCCCTCATAGTCTTGTCCTTCTGCTTCTTCCTCAATGTCACATATGATGTTGAAAAGTAAAGAATGAGTAAACTAGCCCAGTAGAATTTATATCTCAATGTGCGGACGGTGATATAATTGATTAACATTTTAGAACGAGGAAAGCACGATTAACAAGATATGCATGAGCGATAAACTAAGTAAACATAGTACATGAGCAAGAGTGATTGAACAAGATCTAGAACAATATAATGAGCAAGAACTATCAATAGAATGGTCTATAACAAGCACGCAAGATATCACTTATTTTCAAGAACGCAGGATGTCATGTAATTGAGAGAATGCAAGATGGCCATATCACGCAAGCAAGCAAGCACGCGCGAGCACGATCATGTAACACTTAATCAAGCACAAAGACACTAATGTGCACTAAGGATCTATGCCACCTTGGAATGCACACTAGGACACGTGTATGTAGTTATTGTATCTAGCATTCAACACGCAAGTACTCCCAACGCAGATGCAACGTCAGTAATCATTATACCTCATGGTTAATAGTATATTTATGACTTGCCATCATTTGAGCTAGACTGGAGCCCTTGGACACACACTGTGTGTAATGTCACGTGCTTTTCGGATCCTTATGGATCATGTGTGTATTGGTTGTGGTGGCCATTGTGAGGCCAATGTGGTTTGGACGTGTGGTGTGTGCAGGTGTGGTACAGGTTTGGTCCTGAGATAAGTTAGAACATGCTGCAGTTGATAGGGAGTTGACGGCCAGGTGTGGACGTTGATTGTCTTGGCGTCCATCGAAGGTGACGCCAACCCTATGAACTTAACGGCAGGCTATGTGGACGTTCATGGTGGCGGTTTCCCTAAACGGCATTAGGGTTGACGCCAACCTGTGCGACCTGCAGAATATAGGTCTGCCCGAGGACAGTCCCCTCAGCTTATTCTCCCTCTCCCTTGCCCTGTTTTCATGCCCCTTGCTTCCCCACTACTTCCAACAGTTGTATAAGGTTAATTGGAGGATCGTGGAACGTGAGGTGGTGACGAATAGGCCAAGGAAACGCCGGAACGTGGTGTAATTGCCGTAGGAGCTCGCGGAGGGTTCGGTGTGGATCGGGAGAATTTGGGAGGTTTAAGTGCGTATTGAGGTAGGGAATGATCCCTTTAGTCCCTATAGGTTGTGATAATGCAATTGGAAAGCATGAATCTGCATGATAATTGTGTTTTTGGGTAATGGTATCCATGCGGGGTATATGGGTGGTTTGAGCAATTTAATAATGGAAACATGTTGTTTCGAGTTGATTAGGATTCATGCATGTTAGAGGAAGTGTTTCCTCATGTTTTTCTATTGGTTTTAGGGCTGAGAATACCTGAGGTATCAGCCCAGGGTTTCTGTGAAGTTGATGGACGAAGATCTTAGCGTCAACATCGTTTGACGTCAGGTTCTTCAGCTGGGAGCTTAACGGCCAGATACCTTGCCGTTTACATCCCATCGACGGCAGTCGATGTTGTCGTCAGCATGCTTTTGGTTTAAATAATGATATATTGAATATTTGTTGATATCGAGCGGTGCAATGATAATTGTGGTGCACCTAGTACTCGTGGTTCTTGAGACTAGCGTACTGGGTACGCAGTTGGCTGGTTCTTTACGTGTTTACGTGGTGTTCACGTGTAGTGGACTACTAGTGCACGCGGTTTACGTGAGTCTTCACATGGTTTGTGTGTGACGTGCACGTGGTTTTGTGTACGTGGCGAGTAGTACGACGCCTACCGTGGTTACCTCTCCAGTTGGGTGCCCCAGGTTCTCTGTGAGCCAGGCTGTTAGCTCGGGGCTTTGTCCCGGTACTTGTGTTGTACCGTCGAGGTCTGTGTCGTCTGACCTGGACACCCTCACTCCTGTGTTTGAGTTGTACGTCGGCTAAGGGAAAGACGACAGTGGGACAGTGACACTTGTGTTTGTCTTTAGTCACTTGTAGCGCGCTCGTAGTTGGGGGTACGGACACCAGTAGTCGACACTGGTCCCCAGCTAGTCCTTTTCCAGTGCCTCACTCTAGAGGGCCCAGGCCAGGGTCTCCAGAGGTGTCAGGCATGGCCTGCGACCGTGTGGTCCGCAGGTGGTGGTGTTTAGTTGGTCTCCACAGTTGCTTGACCTTTTCACGTGGAGCGACAGCTGGACCTTTCGTCCGTGGCTGCGAGACTAAGAGGTAGACCTGTGTTAGCTTGTTCGAGTCAATCACTGGTGTCGCGGACCAGTTCACGTGACTCGTGTTTGGCTGTCTCTACTTTAGTTTGTACACCTGTACTGATTTTCCGTTTAATTATTACAGTTATTTTCGTAGTCGGCAGACGGTGAGTACTTTTACAGCTTTCATATCCTGCTTAGCTGTTCTATAAATTGTTGGTACTGTTTACTACTTTTGTACTGTGTTTTTGGTTTGCTCGATTTTGGGGGAGTTTCCTACTGAGCCAGTGACTCGCGAGGCTCACTCCTACCCCCATAGGTGAGAGCGAGGAGGACGTTTCTCGACCGTCGTCCAGTTCAGAGCCGCGTCGTAGCGGTGCAGGGTCAGTACCCCCAGCAGTGTAGTCTCAGTAGTGCAATGTAGTAGCAGCAGTATAGTTAGTTGTTTACTTTCTTCAGTTGTACCTCGGGGTATGCCCCAGACTCTTGTACTTCTTTCAGTTTGTGGAAATATGGCTATGTAAACTTGTGAAATATATATATGAAATGGTGTGTTCCTTTGTGTTTACACGGACTGTGGTTTGGTATCCCTTGCGAGGCTTTGGCCCGTTCGCGGGAGGCGGACTCGATCAAGTACGTTATTGGTTTAACGGGCTTGGTCGAGGTGTTCCGCCACAGTTGGTATCAAGCAAGGTCCTGTTAATATAAGGGAACTAGAAAGATACATAGCCTTATTTCGGTCTTTGTACACTGCTGGTAGGGACCCTGGTTTCTGATAATTTGTTATTTTGTTTTTGTTTGGTGTTTTGTTTATATAGAAATTTGAAATGGCTGATAGAAGAGATTGGGGTGGTGGAGGAGATGATCCAGAGGAAAGTACTCAGCGTATGATAGAGAGGATCTGGGAGAGCCTCACTGATATCCAAAGGAGGATGGATCAGCAAGCGTTGGTACCACCGGTTGCAGTGCTACCTGGGGATGGAGAGACTGTACCTATTACTCCAGTCCCGCCAGGAGTGGAGGTGCCTTTTGTAGCACCTGTGCCACCACCACCACCAGTGTTATTAGCAGAGGAACCAGTGATGCAAGTTGAGAAATTTTTGAGATTGCAGCGTCTACTTACTCAGGAGGGCCGAATCCAGATACAGCGGAGCACTGGGTCCATGAGATTGAAAGAGTCTTTGCGACCATGAGATGTCCGGCAGCAGATAAAGTTGTGTTAGCTGCTTATCAGTTGCGGGGTTTTGCATTGGAATGGTGGCGATTGAAGATGCAGACCACCTTTGTAGGCAGGACAGAAGAGGCTATCACTTGGTCAGAATTTTTTGATGTATTTAACGATACATTCTTTCCGATTCAAGTGCATCAAGTGAAGAGAGAGCAGTTCGGACACTCCAGCAAGGTAACTCTACAGTTTTAGAGTACCAGATGAGGTTTATGTCACTTAGCCGATATGCACCTTATGTAGTATCAGATAATAATATGATGGTTGAGTATTCATTAGAGGTTTGAGAGTAGAGTTGCAGGATGCAATAGTACCTCTCATGTGTAAGACAGTGGAAGAAGCAGCTCAGAGGGCAGCTACGTTGGAGAGGCCTATTCGGACTCGTCAGGTGGGTGAGTCAGGCTCAGGTAGTTTTCGGCTACCGCAGGTGTAAGGCCCTCGAATTTTGTTATATTACTTTATTACGTGTAAATAACTTATGCTTGTGTATGCATAGATGTACATATCTACGTACGTATTAACTAGTTATTGTTTCCCAGTTGACGAGCCCAGAGGGGGGGTGAATGGGTCTTTAAAATTTATCTAGAAGATACATGTAAGTAAAAACATTCACACAAACGTTCTTCGATGGAGGTTAGTAACTGTTAGTTCAAATAACAATCACACAAGGAAAGCAAACACACGACACAAAGAATTATTCTGGTTCGGACCTCCTTTCCCTAGGAGTCCTACGTCCAGTCCCTGAGCAACAACTCAGGATTTCACTAGATAGGGTACAGTCCCCCTAAGGACGCTACAACACCCAGCTCAGCTGGTCTTCCTTCACACCCGAAGGGAAAATACCACCCTAGATACCCCACCAGGTCTTCCTTCACAACCGAAGGGAACAGCACCCTGGATACCCCAGGTCTTCCTTCACAACTGAAGGGAAACAACACAAGAGAAAGAAATGTCTTCAAGCCCCTAGATCAAGCTTTTGACAAGCCAAGATCTGAAGCAAAAAGCACTGAGAGCAAAGATCTAAGCTTAGCACACTCTCAGAACTACACAAGCTCTCTCAAGATTTCACTACAGAGTGGAGATCAAGAGCGAAAAACAAAGTTGAATGAATTTCTTGCTCTAGAAATCTTCGGAAGATTTGAAAGCTTGACGAAGTTTATCTGGCGTTGTGTCTGTTGGTGTGTTATCTTCTGAACTTCTGACTTGTATTATATCTCCAGTTTGAAATTCGCCCATTGAAGTAACTGTTGTCTCTTAGATGGTAGTCGTTACTGCTTGACACTTGGAAGCTTCAACAATCTTTTATCCATTTGAGCATGCAAAGAGATAATGTCTTCTGCCGTCTGTATGGTCCAACGTTGTATGACAGAACGTCTTTAGGACCCTGCATAAATTAAATGCTAGAACAGTAGACAGCTAGGCTGTCTTTAGTTGTCAGTAAACATTGATAAGAATATTCACCAAAATAGCAATGCCAAATAGTTTCTTCTAAAAGATATTGACAGGATATGCACGATAATGGATAATATCGTCTGTATGCATGCAGAGGTACGTTCAGATCTCATAAATGCAGGAGTGTCAGAGAGATATAAACGTGGACTTTGACTAGTCAATGCTTCAAGAGATAAGATAAAAGTCAAGTTGATATAAACCATAAAGTCGTTGTCTATATGACTTATGAAATCGTTATGAATACTAACAAGTCATTATAGAGAGCAAATCGTTAAAGCAAGTGTATGTGTTCAACAGGGAAATCGTTATGAACACTTATCAAGTCGTTATGAGCTCTAAAGAAATCGTTGCGCGAAGTAATTCGTTATGAGCACTAAAGAAATCGTTGTGCAAAGCAAATCGTTATGAGCGCTAAAGAGATCGTTGCGCAAAGCAAATCATTATGAGCGCTAAAGAAATCGTTGTGCAAAGCAAATTGTTATGAGCGCTAAAGAAATCGTTGCGCAAAGTAAATCGTTATGAGCGCTAAAGAAATCATTGCGCAAAGTAAATCGTTATGAGCGCTAAAGAAATCGTTACGATGACTTATAGAATCGTTACGGTGAACAAGTCGTTGCGAGTTCTAAAGAAATCGTTATGATTACTTAAGAAATCGTTACGGCAAGCAAGTCGTTGCGAGTTCTAAAGAAATCGTTATGATACTTAAGAAATCGTTACGGCGAGCAAGTCGTTGCGATTCTAAAAAATCGTTATGATAACTTATAGAATCGTTGCGGCGAGCAAGTCGTTGCGAGTTCTAAAGAAACGTTATGATAACTTATAGAATCGTTACAGAATCGACTTGTTTGAAACAACATGACTTTCCAGTCTTACAAGGAAATCGTTAAAAACACTTATGAAATCGTTATAACTTTCAACGGAAGTCGATGTGGACTTAGAGAAATATCATTCTGAAAAGATTAAAGCTTCAGTAAGACAATACTTACCAACATTGACTGATTGACCTTGGTAATTTTCCTGTACTTAAGACTTATGAAATATTTAGAGATTATTGATGAAGTTTTGTTAATCACTAAAATACATATGTAATTAATTAAAATTACATGGGACAGACTGATCATCAATCTCCCCTTTTTGGTATGACAAAACTGAACAATAAGTATGGATGAAAGGTATAAAAACAGTCAAAAATTTATTTCTCCCTAATATTTTTGGAATTATTTAGACATGCTAATTATTTTTCTCCCCCTTTTTGTCATTAAGCAAAAAGATAATCTGAGACAAAGAATGAAGAGAAAAAATAGAAGCACACAAACAAGAATTTTCATTAATGTTGAGGAGGTACAGACAAATAGTAAGCAGGAGACAGAAGAGAGGCAAAATGAGAAATGGTTTCCATGCCTGTGCTTCCTGCTCTTCAAAATGAGTTTTAAAGACTCCAAAAGACAAAGAGTAGGTTGGTCCCATGGAGGAAGCCATCCTTTGGAGATGAAGATCTAGGTGCTTGTAGAGAAGATCAGCATAAGCCCTTATCCATAGTCATCTTTAGGAAATGACGAGTCCCAAAGCTGGCACAGGTAAGAAACTGATCCATGGACACAGGATAGTGATTGTGATTATCTCTGAGAGCTTTGTGTAGAGCTACATACACCTTGTACCTTCCTCCCAAACTTTGAAGGGGTCATTTACAAGGTGAATGGAGTTCATGTCCAAGAATGTGGCTGGAGAGACAGCAGGTTTGCCTTCCCTGGCTTGAGCTTCATTCAGAGAAAACAACTGCTGAGCAGACAAAGGGTAGAACTTGGACCATTCTGAGGATGTCAGCCTTTCACATTCAGATAGGATTGGGGCTAGAACTTCAGCACTTACATGCCCCTGGTGATATTCTCTAAATAGAAATCTAGGAAATGCAACCAGGCAGCCTTTCTGTACTTTGATTCTGCCCATCACTCTGGCAAAACGTTCACAGATGATGGATCCTACAGAAGATCCCATGACAAGGAAATGAATCTGAGGTAGTGCAATCTCATCTGGCACTAGGAGGGTAGCAAAATCTACCTGAACATCTGAAGTGAGAGAGATGCCTGGACTCAGAGCTGAAATGGCCTTCTTAAACTGGCTCAGCTGAACTTCTGGAAGCTGATGGACATATCTGTAGTTGTTAAACCACATGTAATATCTGACCATCTTGATTTCTTTTTGGATGAAGGAAGCCCATGATTCTCTGTGGTAGAGCCTGAACCACTCTGATAAGGTCAGGGAGTGATCCCTTGGAGGAAATCTGGCAGATTGGTCAAGGGTGAATTTTTTATAGAGATCCTTGTGACTTTTGCCCCACTGCTCTTCAATTTTGGAGTGGGTAAGAGAGAAGATTTTAGACTTTTTGGATTTAGAAAGAGAAGTGTAGGGTAAAATGGTGTTCAAATGATCTGTGAGATTTAGAAATGGAAGGTTAATGATAGTGGCAAAAACGACTTTGGAAAGGTATTCTCTATACAGTGGTTTATTTTTGTTGTCCACTGTGAGAGAGAACCACAAGGGAGGATATTTAGAATCAGAGGAAATGGAGGAAGTAGAAGAAATTTTCCTCTTCTTGGGGACATGACTAGAAGAGTCTGCCCTATGGATATGCTCCCCAACCTTCAACACTGCCCTGAGAATGCCTTCCTCAAACTCATCCTTTACCTTTTCCATAAAGGGAGAGTCAAGTTGAGCTCTTTCAGGGATGATAGTGATGAAAGAGGGTGGAGGAGAAGGGTGAAGGAATGAGTGAGAAGTAGTAGGGTGGTCATCAACTAGTCCAGAGGAGGGACCAGAGGAGGAGGAGGTTCCAGCAGAGGATGCTGGAGGGGCCTCAAAGGTAGATGAAGGAGAAGGAATGTGAGTAGAGGAGGCAGGAGATGAGGTGGACTGAAATGGTGCTGGAGAGGAAACGGGTCTTGATTGAGGCTTCTTGAAGGTTTGTGGAGCAGGAGGTGCTGTAGGAGCTGATGGTGGAGAAGGAGGAACAGGTGTGAGAAAGGGAGGAGAAGGAGCTGGGGGCTCAGGTGCCAAGGTCTCTTCTTCAACCTCTGCCTACACAGGTCCACTCTCCAATGGCCCTGATGGCCCTGACACTTGCTCAGCTGGCCCTGGAGGCCCTTCAACCTGGTCAGCTGGCCCTGATGGCCTTGCATAGTAACTTCTGCCTCTGCTGCTGCTGGTGCTAGCCCTGATGGCCCTGACTTTTGAACTGATAGCCCTGATGGCCCAGACTCAGGAACTTGGGCTGCAGGAGGTGGAGGAGGAGGAGCTTGGGCTCCAACCACCATCAGGATTTCACTCAGCATATTCTTCATGCTGCCCATTTCTTTGTTGAACCACTTCATGGCATTCCTGATGCTGGAAATTTCCTTTGAAGCTGAAGCTTGGTTCATGAAGATGGAGGATACATCAGATTGAAGAGAACATAGAATAGTTCCTTGGGCATCAAGTCTCTCAATCACAGGCTTCAAATTTATCACAATCTTCTGCCTCATTAGCCTTTCATGTGGAGCATTTGATAAAAGAGGTACTTCGGGCTCCACTTCTTTCCCTTTCTGCCTAGCCTCTGAAGCTGGAGGAGGCTGATCATCATCAGAATCAGAGGAGCTGGCTGTCTCCCCATCTCTAGGATCAAAGTATGGAGGATTGTCATGTCCCTCCCCCTGAGTAGGAGCATCCTCTTCCATTGGCTCTTGCTCCCCCTGAATGGGAGCATCCTCTTCCAAAATAATATTATCAGGAGCATCTGATTGCTCCTCCTGAACTGGTATTTGCAAGTGATTCTTCAATGTGGCCGGATGTCACAGCTTCTTCTTCTGCAATTCCATCAGTCTCTGAGGTGACTGGGGTGGTGAGGACATAATCCACTACCTCTCTTAGGATAGAGGCAACAATGGAGGTGGACAAGGTGTCTGCTGCACCTACCACTGCTCCTCCTACTGGAGCTTCTGGAGGGTGAGATTCAATTATTAAAGGGGTGACCCTACTTGCTCTGCAGCTCTTGTTTCTGCTGCTACTGATTCTGCTGGTACTGCTGGCACAACTTCTGCTGGTACAGTTGGTGGTTCTGCTAATTCAGCTGGCTCAATTTCTACTCTTGGTTCTGCTACTGCTTGATCCGCTGCTGGTTGTTCTGCTGCTGGTTCTGCTGCTTCTTCCTGAACATCAGGAATATCTCTATGATGGCCTCTCCCTCTGCTACTGAGGTCTTAGACCAGACACCATTGATCACTGAGAAACCACTCTTCCTTAGATTTCTGGACCTAATTGATTGGCCCATTTTCTCAACTACAGCTCCGGTCAGATCAATACCAAAATGCCTGAAAACTTTGGTAAGCAGATGAGCATAAGGCAAAGAGACATTAAGCTTGCTCTTTGTATCCCAAATTTGATCACGGGCAAATCTCATCCTCTCAATCATCACTGCGGCCATATTGATGTCCTTGTTCTGTATGGCCCAGAACATCATGTCTGAGTCTGCCTTGGTACAGGTGGAGAAAGTGGCGCTTCTTGGAACCAAAATCTGACAGACTATGAAATGGAGGAGGCGGTTGAAAGCATTCAGTTGGTTAATGTCTAATTTACCATCTTTCAATCTGAATCCCGGTCCTACAATACCAAGACCTTTAACTTGGGCGTCCACGGTGTGAACCCCACTGTGCCCGGATGTCTTTACTCTAAACAACGAATGTAACAACTCATGATCTATCTTGATCTGGGTTCCCTTGACAGATGAAATAGGGACCCGTCTTCCTCTGTTCTCAGACAAACATAAAAAGCCTTTACGAGGTCCGGATAACTTACCTCGGAAAGGGTGGTGATTCCATCCACTGCATCCTGTTCATTGCTTCAACTACACTGAGCATGCCATTCTTCTCTAGATCTGCTATATCCACTGCCTTATTTCCACAGACTTTCGTCTTCACAAAAGTGAACCTTTCCTGCTGCTCAGGAGCAAGAAACTCGGCGTGTAGCCACCCAAACTCCCGGAAACGGTGGATGCGGCCATGGAATCCGTTGAGGAGGTTTTCTGGAGGGTTGAGAAGGAAGGAGGAGTGAAAGCCCTCAAGAAATTTCGCGGGAAGAGGAGAGAAGCTTCAAACTTAGCAGAGAGTCGATGTCGAAATTGCTAGGGCATCGGCTCAAGCAACCAGACGAAAGGGGAAAAGGTAGAAGATGGGATACGAATCGTTCACTCATCGATTTTATGAATAAATAAATGCGCTGAGGAAAGTGAGGCGCCAAATAGCGGTAGAAAACGACAAACAAGTTTGACTATTCAAACCGACTTCAATAAAAGAGCAACCAGGAGGAATAATATTGCTATTTTTGCTTAAAGCCATGGAGAGAAAGATTGTTTAAGTCTGAAAAATTTATAGCCAGTTTTCAACAAGACTCTTTTCACAAAATGCACATGCCCAATTCCCTTCTAAGAGATGTGAATCTCTCTTCAGGTAAGCTTTTGTGAAGATGTCTGCTAACTGGCCATTTGTATCAATAAAAGATATTTCAATATTACCATTTGCTACATGATCACGAATAAAATGATATCTAACCTCAATATGCTTGGTCCTTGAATGTTGAACTGGATTCTTGGTGAGATTAATGGCACTAGTGTTGTCACACAACAGTGGAATCGATTTGATGTTTAATCCAAAATCTTCAAGTTGTTGCTTTATCCATAAGAGTTGTGTACAACAACTTCCAGCAGCTACGTACTCAGCTTCAGCTGTAGACAGTGCCACTGAATTTTGTTTCTTTGAAGACCAGGATATCAAACATCCTGCAAGAAATTGACAACCACCACTGGTGCTTTTTCTATCTACTTTGCATCCAGCATAGTCAGCATCAGAGTATCCTACTAAATTGATTTCACAAGATTTTGGATACCACAGACCTAAGTCATGAGTTCTAGCTAAATATCTAAATATTCTTTTTACAGAAATTAAATGCGATTCTCTAGGATCTGCTTGATACCTAGCACACATGCAGACACTAAATAGATATCAGGTCTACTAGCTGTTAAATAAGTAATGAGCCGATCATACCTCTGTAGATCTTTTGATCTACTTTCTTACCATCTTTGTCACTGTCCATCCTTGTTGATGTGCTCATGGGTGTTGACAGTGGCTTAGTGTTATCGAATCCAAATTCTTCAAGAGTTCTTTGGTGTACTTTGCTTGACAGATGTGGGTTCCTTTTCCTTGCTTGATTTGTAATCCAAGGAAATAATTGAGCTCTCCCATCATGCTCATCTCAAATTCTCCCTGCATCAACTTTTCAAAGTACTTGCAAAAGGATTCATCAGTAGATCCAAAGATAATATCATCTACAAGTAGTATACTTTTAACTTTGATTTTACAAATAGAGTGCTATCTACTTGACCTCTACTGAAACCATGATTTAGAAGAAATGAACTAAGCCTTTCATACCAGGCCTAGGTGCTTGCTTTAAACCATATAATGCTTTATGAAGTTTAAAAACATGATTAGGAAATTCTGTGTCATCAAAACCCGGGGGTTGTTCCACATAAACTTTCCTCTTTTATGAAACCATTTAGAAATGTAGATTTGACATCCATTTGAAATAGTTTTAAATCTAATGCTGATGCATATGCAAGTAGTATTCTAATAGCCTCAAGTCTAGCTACATGTGCATAGGTTTCATCGAAATCTATGCCTTCCTCTTGAGAATAGCCTTGAGCTACCAATCTGGCCTTGTTTCTTAAGATTACACCAGTTTCATCCAGTTTATTTCTGAACACCCATTTGGTGCCAATAACTGGATGGTCTGATGGTCTAGGAACAAGTGACCATACTTGGTTTCTCTTGAACTGATTTAGTTCATCTTGCATGACTATTATCCAAGATTCATCAGTAAGAGCTTCATTGACTGTCCTAGGCTCTATTTGAGAAACAAAAGCTAGGTAATCACAAGGAATTACATTACCTCTTGTTCTTACCCCTACAGATGGATCACCAATAACATTTTCGAGTGGGTGATCTTTCTTATATCTCCACTCCTTTGGAAGATTTCATGTGTAATTTCCTTTTGTTGCATGTCTTCAGTGGTGGATCATCCTTGTCCTCAATTGATGTATTCTTCAGTTTCTTGGACAGTACATCTGCATCATCATTATCACTATCTTCTTCCTTTCTCAAGGAAGGGTTAGTTTCATCAAAAATAATATGTACAGACTGTTCAATTAATAAGTGTGTTTATTAAATACTCTATAGCCTTTGGGTTTAGAGGTGTACCCCATGAAGATGCCTTCATCTGATTTGGCATCCAACTTACCAATGTCCCTTTTTCCATTGTTGTGGATGAAGCAAGGACATCCAAATGTCCTGAAGTGACTGATCTTTGGTTTCTTCCTTTGAACAGTTCATATGCAGTCTTCTTTAGGATTGGCCTGATCATTACTCTATTGATAATGTAGCTTGCTGTGTTGACTGCTTCGGCCCAAAAATACCTTGGCAGATCATATTCAGATAGCATTGTTCTTGCCATATCCAATAGGGTTCTATTCTTTCTTTCAGCAATTCCATTTTGCTGTGGTGTCCTTGGTGCTGAGAAATTATGCTCAATCCCCTGATCATCACAGAATTTAGCAAATTTTTCATTTTGAAATTCACCACCATGATCTGATCGGATAGAAACAATGCTGAACTTCTGATCCTTCTGGACTTTCTTGCTGAAACTAACAAAGTTTTCAAATGTGTCATCTTTATGCTCTAGGAATGATACCCATGTGAATCTTGAGTAATCATCAACTATGACAAATCCAAAGTTCTTTCCTCCAAGACTGGTAGTCCTCATTGGCCCAAATAGATCCATGTGAAGGAGTTCTAAGGGTTTTGAGGTCGTTACTACTGTCTTTGACTTGAAGGAGCTCTTGGTGTGCTTTCCCTTAGCACAAGGTCTACAGACACCTTCCATTTTTGCACTGACCTTTGGTAGTCCTTCCACAAGATTTTTCTTTAGTAATTTTCTCATCCCATCTATGCTGCAATGACCTAGTCTTCTGTGCCACAATTCAGTAGATTGATCCTTGTTTGCTGCTAGACAGACATCTTGATCCTTGAGTTCTTCAAGATGAAGCGCATACAGGTTCTTTTCCCTATTTGCTTCGAAGATTACTGCTCCATCCTTTAGTATGCTGCACTTTGACTCTTGAAACTGAATCTGATGACCTCTGTCACAAAGCTGGCTGATGCTAATTAGATTGTGCTTCAGCCCTTTGACTAGCAGTACATCTTCAATGACTATCTTTCCTTTGTTGCTAACGGAACCACTGCCAATGACTGTGCCTTTCCCATTGTCTCCATAGGTGACTGTTCCTTGTTCAGCTTGGAGATTGGTGAATAACTTCTGATTTCCTGACATGTGCCTTGAGCACCCACTGTCCAAATACCATTTGGATGCTCGAGTGTTACCCTGAAATAAAATCATCAAGTTTTAGGTACCCAAATTCTTTTGGGTCCTGATTGGTTAGTATCATTGATTTTACCTTTGATTATCCATTTCTTATGTTTTGTTGGGCATGTTGTTATGACATGTCCTAACTTGTTGCAATGACTACAGTAGGATAATTGGTTACTTTTTCTATATATTTGAAGTTAGCTTTGTATGATATATCTTGTTCGGGTACAAATTTTGGTGTTGGATATGTTTTAGGATAAACTATAGTTTCTTCATTATCTGGAGGTGTATATCCTAATCCATTTTTCTTACCTGATCTTCTGGCACCTTTTAATATGAGGGAGTTTTTACCATTGGTGAATTTTTCTAATGTGCTAGATAACTGTATATTTTCTTCTGTTAGTGTCTTGATTTCAGTTTTCAGTTCATCTGAACTTACTTGTTTTTCTAATTTAGTTATTTGTTCATTCTTAGCTTTTAGGTCTTCACATAACAGTTCATTTCTTCTTTAAGTTCAGTTATTTGACTTTCTAATTGTTCATTTTCTGATTTTAGATCTGAGTTTGTATTTTCTATACAGACTATGTTTTTCTTGCTTACTTTTAATAGTTTGGTTACTTCTCTATATTTATCATATAGTTCGTTGAAAGCCTCTTCTAAACTATCGGAATCTGAACCATTGCATGAATCAAAAGAGGAGTCAGAAGTTACCTTGTCTTCGGTATTGGCCATGAAAGCCAAATTGGCTTCTTCTTCATCGCTGCAGGAGCTTGACTCACTGTCTGAGTCGCTACTATTTTCCCATGCTGCTGCCATCGCATTCTTTTTGTACTTTCTGAACTTCTTGGAGCTGTCTTTCTTCCTGAACTCCGGCTTCTTGATCTTTGGACACTCAGCTTTGATGTGTCCTGGCTTTTTACATTCATAGCAGATGGGTTCTCCTTTCTTCACATCCTTTCCATCTGATCTCTTGAAGTCCTTATTCTTTTTGAAGTGCCTTCTTCCAGACTGGAACTTCTTCTTGTTGGCCAGAATTCGCTGCAATCTTCTAGAGAGCATTGCTTCCTCATTTTCACTGTCCTCAACACTCTCACTCTCATCTGAGCTTGCTTCTGGTGAGTCTTCTTCAGCCTTTAAAGCGTTGGAGTGCTTCTTTCTACTTGAGGATTCTCCTAGCCTTTCCATATTGATCTCATGGGCCATAAGGGACCCGATGAGCTTTTCTAAAGACATTCTTTTTAGATCATTAGCTTCTTCAATGGCTGTTACTTTTGGGGTCCATGAGGATGGTAAAGATCTAAGAATCTTTCTGACCATATCTCCCATTTCATAGGTCTTTCCTAGTCCAACTAGCCATTTGTAATATCTATAAATCTACTGAACATTTGGGTAATGGACTCACTGATTGCATTTGAAATCTTTCGTACTATGCTACAAGAATATCTATTCTTGTTTCCTTTACCTTATCTGTGTCTTCATAGGTGATTCTGAGCTTTTCCCACATTTCCATTGTGGATTTACAGGCTGAAACTCTGTTGAACTCCTTTTTACTAAGGGCACAGCACAAAATACTCTTTGCTTTACAATTCTGCGAGATCTTCTTCCTATCGTCGTCTGTCCACTGAGCTTTCTCATTTGTGACTAGAAGATCGCCTTCTTCTACTATGGACCATATCTGATAATCGTGGCCTTGCAAAAAGTACTCCATTCTTGTTTTCCAGTAAGTGTAATCCTCTCCATCGAACAATGGTGGTCGGTTGACAGACTGACCTTCGTTGTGACTTTGGGCTGCCATGGATCTTTACTCTTTAGATCGTTGGATCCTTTCTTTGTCGAAGAGACTTGCTCTAATACCACTTGTTGCCCAGTTGACGAGCCCAGAGGGGGGGTGAATGGGTCTTTAAAATTTATCTAGAAGATACCTGTAAGTAAAAACATTCACACAAACGTTCTTCGATGGAGGTTAGTAACTGTTAGTTCAAATAACAATCACACAAGGAAAGCAAACACACGACACAAAGAATTATCCTGGTTCGGACCTCCTTTCCCTAGGAGTCCTACGTCCAGTCCCTGAGCAACAACTCAGGATTTCACTAGATAGGGTACAGTCCCCCTAAGGACGCTACAACACCCAGCTCAGCTGGTCTTCCTTCACACCCAAAGGGAAAATACCACCCTGGATACCCCACCAGGTCTTCCTTCACAACCGAAGGGAACAAACACCCAGTACCACCAGGTCTTCCTTCACAACGAAGGGAAACAACACAAGAGAAAGAAATGTTTTCAAGCCCCTAGATCAAGCTTTTAAAAGCCAAGATCTGAAGTAAAAAGTGTTGCCCAGTTGACGAGCCCAGAGGGGGGGGGGGTGAATGGGTCTTTAAAAATTAATCTAGAAGATACCTGTAACTAAAAACATTCACACAAACTTTCTTCGAAGTAGGTTAGTGACAATTAGTTTAAATAGCAAACACACAAAGAAGACAATCACACAACACAAGGTTTATCCTGGTTCGGACCACCTTTCCTTAGGAGTCCTACGTCCAGTCCCTGAGCAACAACTCAGGATTTCACTAACTAGGGTACAGTCCCCCTAAGGACGCTACAACACCCAGCTCAGCTGGTCTTCCTTCACACCTGAAGGGAACAACACCCTGGATACCAAACCAGGTCTTTCTTCACAACCGAAGGGAACAACACCCTGGATACCACACCAGGTCTTCCTTCACAACCGAAGGGAACAACACCCTGGATACCACCAGGTCTTCCTTCACACCCGAAGGGAACAACACAAAGAGAGTGAATAAAATTTAAGCCCCTAGATCAAGCTTTTGATAAGCAAGGATCTGAAGCAACTAGAACTGAGAGCAAAGAGATTTAAACAAGGCACACTCTCAGAACTATACAGGCTCTCTCAAGATTTTCACAAACTAGTGGAGAGCAAAAGAGCAAAAGCTAAGTGGAATGAAGGTTCTTGGCTCTGGACTTTCTTCAGAAGGATTTGAATGCTTGAATGCGCGATCTCTTTCTCACTTCTGTTCTTCTGACTTGAGTTTATATCTTCAATTTGAAATATAGACGTTGAAGTGTCCGTTGTCTCTCTTTTGAGTAGTCATTAGACTGAATGACAACTGGAGTCTTGGAAGCTTCCAGTCAACAGTCTTTTGATCACTTGAGCACGCAAAGAGATAGATCTTCAGAAATATCCGTTGGCTTCTATTTGTTTAACGTTGTACCATGAAGCTAGATCAGAGGTCTGCACAAATGTCAAACTCAAATAGCAGACAGCTAAGCTGTCTCTGATGTCAGTCAACGTTAGTAGCAATAGACATGGAAATAGTAATGCCAAATAGCTTAAGTCTAAAGGACGTTATCAGAGTAGGCACGATAAAGGATGATATGGTCTGCATGTATGCAGAGATATGTTCAGATCTCATAAATGCAAAAGCGTCAGAGAGATGTCTACGTGGACTTTGACTAGTCAACGCTTTTAAGATGAATAAGATATCAAGATATGAAATCGATGACTATATGATTTATGAAATCGTTATGAGTCATAGCAAATCGTTATGTGACAGAAGATATATCATGAACACTTAATGAATCGTTGCACAAAGCAAATTGTTGTGAATTCTAATGAAATCGTTATGAATACTTATCAAGTCGTTATGAACTCTAAAGAAATCGTTATGGTAACTTATGAAGTCGTTACAATAAGCAAGTCGTTGCGAGTTCTAAAGAAGTCGTTACGGTAACTTATGAAATCGTTACAATAAGCAAGTCGTTGCGAGTTCTAAAGAAGTCGTTACGGTAACTTATGAAATCGTTACAATAAGCAAGTCGTTGCAAGTTCTAAAGAAGTCGTTGCGATAACTTATAGAGTCGTTATGACAAGCAAGTCGTTACGAGTTTCTAAAGAAGTCGTTGCGATAACTTATAGAGTCGTTGTGACGAGCAAGTCGTTACGGGCTCTAAAGAAATCGTTGCGACAACTTATAGAGTTGTTGCGACAGACAAGTCGTTACGGGCTCTAAAGAAATCGTTACGGTAACTTATAGAGTCGTTGTGACGTCGACTTGTTTGAAATAACATGACTTTTCAGTCTTATAAGGAAATCGTTGCGATCACTTATAGAATCGTTATGGCATCGATTTGCTTGAAACAACATGACTTTTCAGCCAGAAAGGAAATCGTTATGATAATTCTATTGAAATCGATATGCTTATAAAGAAATCGTTATGGCCTTCAATAGAAGTCGATATGGACTTGGAGAAATATCATGTTGAAAAGATTAAGGCTTCAGAAAAGTAATGCATACCTTTATTGGCTTGTTTGACCTTGGTATTTTTCCTGTGCTTAAGACTTATGAAATAATCATTAGATATAATTGATAAACTTTTGTTTGGTTTTGTTAATCATCAAAATATATATGTAATTAATTAAAATTACATGGGGACAAACTGGTCATCAATCTCCCCCTTTTTGGTGATGACAAAACTGAACAATAAGTATGGATGAAAAAAAATATAGATGTTTCAGACATAAGTTTTTCTCCCCCTTTTTGTCATTAAGCAAAAAGACAATCTTCGACAAAGAAAGAAGAGAGAAAGAGAACAGGAGTATACAAAGAAGGGCATTTCATTAATTTTGTGGAGGTACTGGTAAATAGAAGGCAGGAGACAGAAGAGAGGCAAAATGGGAGATGGTTTCCCATGCCTGTGCTTCCTGCTCTTCAAAAATTTTTTTGAAGACTCCAAAGGATACAGAGTAGGAGGGTCCCATGGTGGAAGCCATCCTTTTGAGATGAAGATCTAGGTGTTGATAGAGAAGGTCAGCATATGCATTCTTGTCCATGTTCATCTTGAGAAATCGACGAGTCCCAAAGCTGGCACAGGTGAGGAATTTGTCCATGGTGACAGGATAATGGTTGTGGTTATCTCTGAGAGCTTTGTGCATAGCCACATACACTTTGTATCTTTCCTCCCAGACCTTGAGGGGGTCATCAACAAGATGAATGGAGTTCATATCTAGGAAAGTAGCTGGAGAAATGGCTGGTTTGCCTTCTCTGGCCTGAACTTCATTGATTTCAAATAGTTGCTGAGCTGACAGGGGGTAGAACTTGGACCATTCAGAAGATGTCAGCCTTTCACATTCAGACAGAATAGGGGCTAGAACTTCAGCACTTACATGCCCCTGGTGATATTCCCTAAACAGGAATCTAGAAAAAGCAACCAGGCAGCCTTTCTGAACTTTAATTCTGCCCATTACTCTGGCAAAACGTTCAAAGATGATGGATCCTACAGAGGACTCCATAACTAGAAAGTGAATTTGAGGAAGGACTATCTCTTCAGGTACTTGGAGGGTAGCAAAATCTACCTGAACATCTGAAGTTTGAGAGATATCCTGAGTCAGAGCTGAAATGGCCCTTTTGAACTGACTGAGCTGAACCTCTGGAAGTCTATGAATATATCTGTAGTTGTTGAATAGCATGAGGTGCCTGATCATTTTGATTTCCTTTTGAATATAGGGTGCCCAAAGTTCCCTATGATAGATCCTGAACCACTCTGATAGGGTCAGGGAGTGGTCCCTTGGAGGGAATCTAGCAGATTTGGCAAGAATGAATTTCTTTAGGAGATCCTTGTGACCTTTGCCCCACTGCTCTTCAGATTTGGAGTGGGCAAGAGAGAAGATTTTGGATTTTTCGGATTTGGAAAGAGAAGTGTAGGGTAGAATAGTGTGCAAATGATCTGTGAGATCAAGAAATGGAAGGTTAATGATGGTTGCAAAAACAACCTTTGAGAGATATTCTCTGTACAGTGAGGGATGTTTGTTGTCCACTGTGAGAGAAAACCACAAAGGTGGGTATTTGGGTTCAGAGGAGAGGGAGGAAGTAGAAGTAAGCTTCCTCTTCTTGGGGGCAGGACTAGAAGGGTCTGCCCTATGAACATGTTCCCCAACCTTCAACACAGACCTGAGGATCCCTTCCTCAAACTCATCCTTTATTTGTTCCATAAAGGGAGAGTTAAGTTGGGCTCTTTCAGGTATGATAGTGATGAAAGAGGGTGGAGGAGTAGGATGAAGAAAAGAGTGGGAAGTAGTAGGAAGGTCATCAATTGGTCCAAGGGAGGGACCAGAGGAGGAGGAGGATGCTCCAGCTGAGGATGCTGGAGGGGCCTCATGTATAGGAGAAGGAGAAGGAATGGAAGTAGAGGAGGCAGGAGATGAGGTGGACTGAAATGGTGTAGGAGAAGAAATTGGTCTAGATTGAGGCTTCTTGAATGTTTGAGGAGCAGGAGGTGCTGTAGGAGCTGAGGGTGGAGTTGGAGGAATATGTGTGTGAGAGGGAGAGGAGGGAGCTGGGGGCTTGGGTGCCAAAAACTCTTCTGCCTCTATCTGCACAGACTCACTCTCCAATGGCCCTGATGGCCCTGACCCTTGCTCAGATGGCCAGGTTGGCCCTTCAACTTGATCAGCTGGCCCTATTGGGCCTACCTCTTTTGGTGCTGCTGCTGCTTCTGGTGGTGCTGCTGCTTCTGGTGCTGCTTCTGGTGCTGCTGCTGCTGCTGGAGGAGGAGGAGCTTGAACTCCAACTGCCTTGATAATATCTGAGAGCATGCCTTTCATGCTGCTCATCTCCTTATTAAACCATTTTATAGCATTTCTGATTTGACCCAATTCTTTGTTGGCTGAAGCTTGGCTCATAAAAATAGAGTTTACATCTGACTGGAGAGTACATAAGAGCTCACCTTGCACATTCAGCCTTTCAATCACTGGTTTCAAATTTATGACAATTTTCTGCTTGACCTGCCTCTCAAAAGGTGTATCAGCCAGGAGAGGAACTTCAGAGGCAACTTCTTTTCCTTTCTTCTTGCCTTCTTTTGCTGGAGGAGGTTGATCATCATCTGAGCTTGAAGAGCTTGCAATTTCCTTCTCTGTCATCCAAATTTTGAGAATCTCTATGCCTTTCCTCCTGACCATCAACAACTGGAGTTGTTTCTGCTGAACCTTCTTTTGATAGCTCCCCCTCAATAGGAGCATCTTCTTCATTTGATACTTGCTCCCCCTGAATGGGAGCATCTTCCATCACAGAGTCACTTTGAGCAGCTGGGTGCTCTACCTCTACTTGAACATCTTCCAATGGTTCATCAATGTGGCCTGATGCCACAGTCTCTTCTGCAACTCTGCCACTGGTTTCTAGAGCACTAGAGGTGAAAGGAATTGAATCAATAATGTCTGAAAGAATGGACGCAACCACAGTTGAGGGTAGTGGGTCCTCAACTGAAATAATATCCTCTGGGAGAATATCCTCAATTCTCCTTTCTGCAAAATTGACAGCTAATTCTTCTGGAAATTCTGAAGCTGGTGCTGATACTCTTTCTTCTTCCACTGCAATTTCAGACTGAACTTCTGCTAAAGAGGGGCCTCATGATTCTGCTGCTCCAACTACTGGCACTGAAACTGACTCCACTGGCAATTCTGAAGTCATATCCGCTGATCCCATCTCCTCATGAACAACTGAGGTGTCGTCAATGATGGCTTCGCCTTCAGCAACTGAAGCCTTGAACCAGACACCATTTTCCACAGATAAGCCACTCTTCTTCAGGTTCCTGGACCTGATTGCTTGGCCCATTTTCTCTACAACTGCCCCAGAAAGATCAACACCGAAGTGTTTGAAGATCTTGGTAAGTAGGTGGGCATATGGCAGGGACACATTTAACTTACTCTTGGTGTCCCAAATCTGATCTCTGGCAAATTTCATTCTTTCCATCATCACTGCCCATATTTATCTCCTTATTTTGAATGGCCCAGTACATCATGTCTGAGTCGGCCTTTGTGCAAGAAGAAAATGTTGCACTTCTGGGAACTAAATTTGACAGACAATAAAATGAAGGAGGCGGTTGAATGTAGATAGTTGATTTATATCCAGCTTGCCATCCCTTAGCTTGAAGCCCGGCCCTACAATTCCCAAACCTTTCACTTGGGCGTCCACGGTGTGAACCCCACTAAATCCGGAAGTCTTCACATCAAACAGCATCTTCAGCAACTCAGGGTTATTCTAATCAGGGTTCCCTTTACTGAGGAGACTAGGGACCCATCTTCCTCTGTTCTCATACACACGAAGAAAGCTTTTACCAAGTCCGGTAACTGACCTCTGAAAAGGTGGAGACTCCTGTCCACTGCATCTGATTGATCAAATCTACCACACTGCTCATTCCATTTTTCCTCAGATTAGCAACATCGACTTCTTTATTTCCACAGAGCTTCGTCTTCACAAAGGTAAACCTCTCCTGCTGCTCAGGAGTGAGAAACTCGGCGCTGTAGCCACCCAAACTGCCGGCGATGACTGGTGCGGCCATGGATTCAGGTGGGAAAGTCTCTGGAGGGTTGAAACGGAAGGAGAAGAGAAGGAATCCTCAAGAAATTTTGCGGGAAGGAGGAGGAAGGTTCAAATTTGCAGAGAGTTGAGATATGAGTTATTAGGGCATCGGCTCATGCGACAGGATGAAAAGGGGAAAAGGTAGACGATGAGATACGAATTGTTCTGTCAGTGATTTTATGAATAAATTAATGCGATGTGGAAAGTGAGGCGCCAAAAGGCGGTGGAAAACGACAAAAGGTGTTGACTATTCAACCCGACTTCAATGAGAGAGCGGTTACAAAGAATAATTTGAATTTCTTTTGCTTAACGCCATGGAGGGAAAAATTACTTAATTCTGAAATTTAATGTGCCATTTGTAAGCAAACTTTTATCACAAATTGCACATGCCTAATTCCCTTCTAAGAGATGTGTATCTCTCTTCAGGTAAGGCTTTTGTGAAAATGTCTGCTAATTAGCCATTTGTATCAATAAAGATATTTCAATATTTCCATTTGCAACATGATCACGAATAAAATGATATCTAACCTCAATATGTTTGGTCCTTGAGTGCTGAACTGGATTCTTGGTGAGATTAATGGCACTGGTGTTGTCACACAGCAGTGGGATGGATTTGATGTTTAATCTGAAATCTTCAAGTTGTTGCTTTATCCATAAGAGTTGTGTACAACAATTTCTAGCAGCTACGTACTCAGCTTCAGCAGTGGATAGTGCTACTGAATTTTGTTTCTTTGAAGACCAAGATATTAAACATCCTGCAAGAAATTGACAACCACCACTGGTGCTTTTTCTATCTAATTTGCATCCAGCATAGTCAGCATCAGAGTAACCTACTAAGTTAATTTCACAATGTTTTGGATACCATAGACCTAAGTCATGAGATCTTGCTAAATATCTAAATATTCTTTTCACCGAAATTAAATGTGATTCTTTAGGATCAGCTTGATATCTAGCACACATGCATACACTAATTATATATCTGGTCTACTAGCTGTTAAATAAAGTAGTGAACCAATCATACCTCTGTAGATCTTTTGATCTACTTTCTTACCATCTTTGTCACTGTCCATCTTTGTTGATGTGCTCATCGGTGTTGACAGTGGCTTGGTATTTTCGAATCCAAATTTCTTTAAGAGTTCTTTTGTGTACTTTGCTTGACAGATGTGAGTTCCTTCCTTTCCTTGTTTGATTTGTAATCCAAGGAAGTAATTAAGTTCTCCCATCATGCTCATTTCAAATTCTCCCTGCATCAACTTTTCAAAGTACTTGCAAAGGGATTCATCAGTAGACCCAAAGATAATATCATCTACACAAATTTGGACTAATAGAATGTGTTTGACCTTTGACTTTATGAAAAGGGTACTATCTACTTGACCTCTACTGAAACCATGGTTTAAAAGAAAAGATCTAAGCCTTTCATACCAGGCTCTAGGTGCCTGTTTTAAACCATATAATGTCTTATGAAGTTTGAAAACATGATTGGGAAATTCTGTGTCATCAAAACCCGGAGGTTGTTCCACATAAACTTCCTCTTTTATAAAACCATTTAAAAATGCGGATTTAACATCCATTTGAAATAATGTCAAGTTCAAAGCAGATGCATATGCAAGTAATATTCTAATGGCCTCAAGTCTAGCTACAGGTGCATAGGTTTCATCGAAATCTATGCCTTCCTCTTGAGAATAGCCTTGAGCTACCAATCTGGCCTTGTTTCTTAAGATTGCACCAGTTTCATCCAGTTTATTTCTGAACACCCATTTGGTGCCAATGACTGGATGGTCTGATGGTCTAGGAACAAGTGACCATACTTGGTTTCTCTTGAATTGATTTAATTCATCTTGCATGGCTACTATTCAAGATTCATCAGAGAGAGCTTCATTGACTGTCCTAGGCTCTATTTGAGAAACAAAAGCTAGGTAATCACAAGGAATAACATTACCTCTTGTTCTTACCCCTATGGATGGATCACCAATAATATTCTCAAGTGGGTGATCTTTCTTGTATCTCCATTCCTTTGGAAGGTTTTCATGAGTAACTTCTTCTTGTTGCAATTCTTCCAGAGGTGGATCATCCTTGTCCTCAATTGATGTATCTTTTAGTTTCTTGGACAGTTCATCTGCATCATCATTGTCACTATCTACTTCCTTTCTCAAGGAAGGGTTAGTTTCATCAAAAATAATATGTACAGACTGTTCAATCAATAAAGTACGTTTGTTAAATACTCTATAGCCTTTGGGTTTAGAGGTGTACCCCATAAAGATGCCTTCATCTGATTTGGCATCCAACTTACCAATGTCCCTTTTTCCATTATTGTGAATGAAGCAAGGACATCCAAAAGTTCTGAAGTGGCTGATCTTTGGCTTCTTCCCTTTGAATAGTTCATATGCAGTCTTTTTCAGGATTGGCCTGATCATTACTCGGTTGATAATGTAGCTTGCTGTGTTGACTGCTTCAGCCCAAAAATATCTTGGCAGATCATATTCTGAGAGCATAGTTCTTGCCATATCCAATAAGGTTCTGTTCTTCCTCTCAGCAATACCATTTTGTTGTGGTGTCCTTGGTGCTGAGAAATTATGCTCAATTCCCTGATCATCACAAATCTAGCAAACTTTTCATTTTGAAATTCACCACCATGATCTGATCGGATAGACACAATGCTGAACTTTTGATCTTTCTGCACCTTCTTGCTGAAACTAACAAAGTTTTCAAAAGTATCATCTTTATGCTCTAGGAATGATACCCATGTGAATCTTGAGTAGTCATCCACTATGACAAATCCAAAATTCTTTCCTCCAAGACTGGTAGTCCTCATTGGCCCAAATAGATCCATATGAAGGAGCTCTAAGGGTTTTGAGGTGGTCACCACCGTCTTTGACTTGAAGGAGCCTTTGGTGTGCTTTCCCTTAGCACAAGGTTTACATACACCATCCAATTTTGTACTAACCTTAGGTAGACCTTCCACAAGATTCTTCTTCAGCAGTTTTCTCATGCCATCTATGCTGCAATGTCCAAGTCGTCTGTGCCATAATTCTGTAGATTTATCTTTATTTGCTGCCAGGCAAACATTTTGAACCTTGAGTTCTTCAAGATAGAGCACATACAAATTCTTTTCTCTATTAGCTTCAAAGATGACTACTCCATCCTTCAGTATGCTGCACTTCGACTCTTGAAACTTGATCTGATGGCCTCTGTCACACAGCTGGCTAATGCTAATGAGATTGTGCTTCAATCCCTTGACTAATAGCACATCTTCTATGACTGTTTTTCCTTTGTTATTCACAGAGCCACTGCCTATCACGGTTCCTTTCCCATTATCTCCATAAGTAACTGTTCCTTCTTCAGCTTGGAGATGAGAGAATAACTTCTGGTTTCCTGACATGTGTCTTGAGCACCCGCTATCCAAATACCATTTGGATGCTCGAGAGATGTCCTTATCTTCAGTATTTGTCATGAAGGCCAAGTTGGCCTTTTCTTCATCACTGCAGGAACTTGACTCACTGTCTGAGTCACTACTATTTTCCCATGCTGCTGCCATTGCCTTCTTCTTGTACTTTCTGAACTTCTTGGAACTGTCCTTCTTCCTGAACTCCGGCTTCTTTAACTTTGAACACTAGTTTTAATGTGTCCTGGCTTCTTACATTCATAGCAGACGGGTTCTCCTTTCTTTATTTCTTTTCCATCTGGCTTCTTGAATTCCTTGTTCCTTTTGAAGTGCCTTCTTCCAGATTGGAATTTCTTCTTCTTAGCCAAAATTCGCTGTAATTTTCTAGATAGCATAGCTTCCTCATTTTCGCTGTCTGCACCACTTTCACTTTCAGCTGAACTTGCTTCTGGTGAATCTTCTTCAGCTTTTAAGGCGTTGGAGTGCTTCTTTCTGCTAGAGGACTCTCCTAGCCTTTCCATGTTGATCTCATGGGCCATGAGGGACCCAATGAGCTTTTCTACAGACATTCTCTTCAGGTCATTAGCTTCTTCTATTGCTGTGACCTTTGGGGTCATGAGGACGGTAAGGATCTAAGTATCTTCCTCACCATGTCTCCCATCTCATAGGTTTTCCCCAGACTAGCTAGTCCATTTGTGATGTCAGTGAACCGGCTGAACATTTGAGTTATGGACTCACTTGACTGCATCTGAAATCTTTCATATTGAGTGACAAGAATGTCGATTCTTGTTTCCTTTACTTTGTCTGTGCCTTCATAAGTAATCCTGAGCTTTTCCCACATTTCCATTGAGGATTTGCAGGCTGAAACTCTGTTGAATTCCTTCTTACTTAGAGCACAGCATAGGATGCTCTTTGCTTTGCAATTCAGGGAAATCTTCTTCCTGTCATCATCTGTCCATTGTGCTTTCTCATTTGTGACTAACAGATCACCTTCTTCTACTATGGACCAAATTTGATAGTCGTGCCCTTGTAGAAAGTATTCCATTCTGGTCTTCCAGTAAGGATAATCTTCACCATCGAAGAGAGGGGGTCGGTTGACAGACTGACCTTCAAAGTTACCTTGGGCTGCCATGGATCTTTACTCTTCAGATCGTTGGATCCTTTCTTTGTTGAAGAGACTCGCTCTGATACCACTTGTTGCCCAGTTGACGAGCCCAGAGGGGGGGGGTGAATGGGTCTTTAAAAATTAATCTAGAAGATACCTGTAACTAAAAACATTCACACAAACTTTCTTCGAAGTAGGTTAGTGACAGTTAGTTTAAATAGCAAACACACAAAGAAGACAATCACACAACACAAGGTTTATCCTGGTTCGGACCACCTTTCCTTAGGAGTCCTACGTCCAGTCCCTGAGCAACAACTCAGGATTTCACTAACTAGGGTACAGTCCCCCTAAGGACGCTACAACACCCAGCTCAGCTGGTCTTCCTTCACACCTGAAGGAACAACACCCTGGATACCACACCAGGTCTTCCTTCACAACCGAAGGAACAACACCCTGGATACCACACCAGGTCTTCCTTCACAACCGAAGGGAACAACACCCTGGATACCACACCAGGTCTTCCTTCACAACCGAAGGGAACAACACCCTGGATACCACCAGGTCTTCCTTCACACCCGAAGGGAACAACACAAAGAGAGTGAATGAAATTTAAGCCCCTAGATCAAGCTTTTGATAAGCAAGGATCTGAAGCAACTAGAACTGAGAGCAAAGAGATTTAAACAAGGCACACTCTCAGAACTATACAGGCTCTCTCAAGATTTTCACAAACTAGTGGAGAGCAAAAGCTAAGTGGAATGAAGGTTCTTGGCTCTGGACTTTCTTCAGAAGGATTTGAATGCTTGAATGCGCGATCTCTTTCTCACTTCTGTTCTTCTGACTTGAGTTTATATCTTTAATTTGAAATATAGACGTTGAAGTGTCCGTTGTCTCTCTTTTGAGTAGTCGTTAGACTGAATGACAACTGGAGTCTTGGAAGCTTCCAGTCAACAGTCTTTTGATCACTTGAGCACGCAAAGAGATAGATCTTCAGAAATATCCGTTGGCTTCTATTTGTTTAACGTTGTACCATGAAGCTAGATCAGAGGTCTGCATAAATGTCAAACTCAAATAGCAGACAGCTAAGCTGTCTCTGATGTCAGTCAACGTTAGTAGCAATAGACATGGAAATAGTAATGCCAAATAGCTTAAGTCTAAAGGACGTTATCAGAGTAGGCACGATAAAGGATGATATGGTCTGCATGCATGCAGAGATATGTTCAGATCTCATAAATGCAAAAGCGTCAGAGAGATGTCTACGTGGACTTTGACTAGTCAACGCTTTTAAGATGAATAAGATATCAAGATATGAAATCGATGACTATATGACTTATGAAATCGTTATGAGTCATAGCAAATCGTTATGTGACAGAAGATATATCATGAACACTTAATGAATCGTTGAACAAAACAAATTGTTGTGAATTCTAAAGAAATCGTTATGAATACTTATCAAGTCGTTATGAACTCTAAAGAAATCGTTATGGTAACTTATGAAGTCGTTACAATAAGCAAGTCGTTGCGAGTTCTAAAGAAGTCGTTACGGTAACTTATGAAATCGTTACAATAAGCAAGTCGTTGCGAGTTCTAAAGAAGTCGTTACGGTAACTTATGAAATCGTTACAATAAGCAAGTCGTTGCGAGTTCTAAAGAAGTCGTTAAGGTAACTTATGAAATCGTTACAATAAGCAAGTCGTTGCAGTTCTAAAGAAGTCGTTGCGATAACTTATAGAGTCGTTATGACAAGCAAGTCATTACGAGTTTCTAAAGAAGTCGTTGCGATAACTTATAGAGTCGTTGTGACGAGCAAGTCGTTACAGGCTCTAAAGAAATCGTTGCGACAACTTATAGAGTTGTTGCGACAGACAAGTCGTTACGGGCTCTAAAGAAATCGTTACGGTAACTTATAGAGTCGTTGTGACGTCGACTTATTTGAAATAACATGACTTTTCAGTCTTATAAGGAAATCGTTGCGATCACTTATAGAATCGTTATGACATCGATTTGCTTGAAACAACATGACTTTTCAGCCAGAAAGGAAATCGTTATGATAATTCTATTGAAATCGATATGCTTATAAAGAAATCGTTATGGCCTTCAATAGAAGTCGATATGGACTTGGAGAAATATCATGTTGAAAAGATTAAGGCTTCAGAAAAGTAATGCATACCTTTATTGGCTTGTTTGACCTTGGTATTTTTCCTGTGCTTAAGACTTATGAAATAATCATTAGATATAATTGATAAACTTTTGTTTGGTTTTGTTAATCATCAAAATATATATGTAATTAATTAAAATTACATGGGGACAGACTGGTCATCAAAAAGCACTGAGAGCAAAGAATCTAAGCTTAGCACACTCTCAGAACTACACAAGCTCTCTCAAGATTTTCACTACAGAGTGGAGAGCAAAGAGCGAAAAACAAAGTTGAATGAATTTCTTGGCTCTTGAAATCTTTCAGAAGATTTGAAAGCTTGGTCGAAGTTAATCTGGCGTTGTGTCTGTTGGTGTGCTATCTTCTGAACTTCTGACTTGTATTTATATCTCCAGTTTGAAATTCGCCCGTTGAAGTAACCGTTGTCTCTTATATTGGAAGTCGTTACTGCTTGACACTTGGAAGCTTCAACAATCTTTTATCCATTTGAGCACGCAAAGAGATAATGTCTTCTGCCGTCTGTATGGTCCAACGTTGTATGACAGAACGTCTTTAGGACCCTGCATAAATTAAATGCTAGAACAGTAGACAGCTAGGCTGTCTTTAGTTGTCAGTAAACATTGATAAGAATATTCACCAAAATAGCAATGCCAAATAGTTTCTTCTAAAAGATATTGACAGAATATGCACGATAATGGATAATATCGTCTGTATGCATGCAGAGGTACGTTCAGATCTCATAAATGCAGGAGTGTCAGAGAGATATAAACGTGGACTTTGACTAGTCAATGCTTCAAGAGATAAGATAAAAGTCAAGTTGATATAAACCATAAAGTCGTTGTCTATATGACTTATGAAATCGTTATGAATACTAACAAGCCATTATAGAGAGCAAATCGTTAAAGCAAGTGTATGTGTTCAACAGGGAAATTGTTATGAACACTTATCAAGTCGTTATGAGCTCTAAAGAAATCGTTGCGTGAAGTAATTCGTTATGAGCGCTAAAGAAATCGTTACGCAAAGCAAATCGTTTTGAGCGCTAAAGAGATCGTTGCGCAAGCAAATCATTATGAGCGCTAAAGAAATCGTTGCGCAAGGCAAATTTTTATGAGCGCTAAAGAAATCGTTACGCAAAGCAAATCGTTATGAGCGCTAAAGAAATCGTTGCGTAAAGCAAATTGTTATGAGCGCTAAAGAAATCGTTACGATGACTTATAGAATCGTTACGCCGAACAAGTCGTTGCGAGTTCTAAAGAAATCGTTATGATTACTTAAGAAATCGTTACGGCGAGCAAGTTGTTGCGAGTTCTAAAGAAATCGTTACGACGAGCAAGTCGTTGCGAGTTCTAAAGAAATCGTTATGATAACTTATAGAATCGTTGCGGCGAGCAAGTCGTTGCGAGTTCTAAAGAAATCGTTATGATAACTTATAGAATCGTTGCGGCGAGCAAGTCGTTGCGAGTTCTAAAGAAATCGTTATGATAACTTTAGAAATCATTACGGCGAGCAGGTCATTGCGAGTTCTAAAGAAATCGTTATGATTACTTAAGAAATCGTTACGGCGAGCAAGTCGTTGCGAGTTCTAAAGAAATCATTATGATAACTTATAGAATCGTTACAGAATCGACTTGTTTGAAATAATATGACTTTCCAGTCTTACAAGGAAATCGTTAAAAACACTTATGGAATTGTTATGACTTTCAACAGAAGTCGATGTGGACTTAGAGAAATATCATTCTGAAAAGATTAAAGCTTCAGTAAGACAATACTTACCAACATTGACTTGATTGACCTTGGTAATTTTCCTGTACTTAAGACTTATGAAATATGTTAGAGATTATTCATGAAGTTTTGTTAATCACTAAAATACATATGTAATTAATTAAAATTACATGGGGACAGACTGATCATCAGTTATACTTATGTGTGCATGTGTATAATTAGTTGTAAATAGTGTATGAATTGCATGGTGGTAGTGTGTACATGATAGTATATATATGGCATGTATATATATGTATAAGTTAAACATGGATTTTCTGCATGTTTTGAGTTCTGGCCGAAGGACCCATTTGGCGTCCACATGGATGGACGTCCATGCTGAGTCAACATCCACCTCGATGGACACTAATACTTAAGTCAACGTCCATGGATGTGGACGTTAATATCTCTGACCTACATACGTTGCAGACCCCGAAATCCCGGGGGCAAGCAAGCCCAGCCATTGGGGAGATGTCCGCAACGGTTATCAGGCCATCCCATCACCTCTCCGGGATTCCCCAAACCCCTCTCCTATAAACCTAACTCCTTCTGCACTAGAAAGAGCTCTCTTTGGCTCTTTGCAAAGAGAAGAGAGAAACCCTAGCTTCTGTGAGAAAAACCAGACTTTCCATGCTCTGATCCGGCAACTTGGAGCTTCATCCGGCGATCCCTTGCAACTGGAGGCCATAGTGGACCAAGGAGAAGGCTCCCCGACCCCAGCTTGCTGTGGAGGTCGACCAAGAACCCGGAGGAGAGCTCTTTTGGAGGCTTCTTAGGACTGCCCAAGGAGAGCTTCAACCACACCTTTGATCCCTTTGAAGATTTAATTAGAGGCAAGTAACCTACCCACTTCGTCCACGTATGTGTCTAGGAGGTTTCTACCATTTTTATGTGATTTTATCGTGTCCTGGATCCCCACATTCCTCTATTATTTGGAGCTCAGTATGTGTTCTTGCACAGACAGGAACTTGACGTCAAGTCCTCTTGCCGCCAAGATCTCCAGTCAGCGGCCAGCGATCTTGCCGTCCATCTCCTTGAACGGCCAGACACTGCCGTTAAGTTCTTCAGTGCAGAACAGTAAATTGTTCTGCCTTAAATAATTATTTTCCGGACTTTGACGCATGAGGATATAGTGTAATTTTTATATGTTATGTAAAATAGATAATGTGATGTGTGTGGAAATTTCTGTGATTTTCTGTGGATGGCATAAATTATTAGATTTATTGAAATACATGTTGAGGAAGATGGATTATGCATGTTCACCTACTGTCTACATGATTCCTGAGGAATTAAATGCCCCAATTTTTTCTATACCATGTGTACGTGTGCCAGTCCATACCCTGCAAATTTGAGAATTTGTTTATGTTCATGTGATTTATTGTAATTTCTGCAATGAAAATAGAAAGCATGAGTAGGTTATTCAACATTTACAGTAAATTGTGTGTTGTGCAATAAATTCAGGGAATTTCCTGTAATGATGTGTATGTTAGGTTCAGGGCTGTGAACTGTCAAACTGGATATTCATGTTATGTTCCATGATAAATTGAATTATGAATGGCATGCAATTGAATGTTTTAATTTTTGTAAATGTAATATGACTCAGAAAAATCTAGAAATTTGCATGTGGGGTCAACAGTGTGTGCTTAAATTTTCATGTGATTTGGATAACAAAAATGGTATTATGAGATTTCCATGTGAAAACGAATGATTAATGCATGTTATCATGAATGTGGTTTGATTAGACATTGTTCAGCCCGATTAGTGTAAAGTACTGAATGTTTAAAGTCTGTCAACAGTAGTATCATGATTAATAAAACAGAGCCATGTGTATAAGTGAGAAAATGTAAAGACATGTGTAATATGTGTGTTAAAAATCAGAATGTGTAATGTGTAAGACTGTGCCATGTGTGACACTGCTTCCATAGAGGGCCGTGGAACCGTACCATGGAAAAGTCTCCATGGGAAAGTTCAATGTGTTAAGATCCTAAGGGCATTAGGATGAAATTTTGGAGGTGGACAAGTACCACTGGTTAGACTGGAGACTTGTTCTCCCGGTCTGCGCAGTTCAAGAGTCGTCACTATATTGCCTAGGTGACGTCTATGTGTATGTGTTATGTGATGTGTCCTTCTAATGGTGGTTTGGACTATGTGTCACGGCACTAAATTGTGAAATGTGAATGTGACTATGTGTAAATTGTGTAGTGTGAACATGTGTAAATGTGCAATGTGTAAAAAGAGAACTATGTGAATGAGTAATTGTGTAAACATGTGAAACCATTATGTTAAATTGTGAAATTGTGGTCCATGATATGTTAATGTGAAATTATGTTATAATAGCAACCTTAATGTGTATGAAATGATAAATGGTATGTGCAAGAATGTGTAGAAACCATGATAGGAATGTTACCTTTTATGTAGGCAAGAATCCCATGTGTGGTTGCTTCCATGCTGTAGCTTGATTTGAAATATAGCTTTCATGTGATTGAATGAGTAGAAAGCATATGATAGGATATTTATTTTGGAATGGCTTAAATCATGTATCATGTGTTTTAAATTATGTAGAATCATCATGATAGGTTGTCTTTTATCAATGCCCAAGCATGCTATGTGTTTTGCTTTGTAAATTGAATGAAAAACCTACTGTGATATATGTATGTATGAGGTGTGTGGTGTTATTTGCTGAGTCTTTTAGACTCATTCCTTGCTTCGGCGTACAGGTTTAGTAGGTGATACACCTTTGGAGGAGACTGTGGAGAGCGACTCCGAGTGCGGGGAGTAGCTTGGCGGAGTTGTAGTTGTGACATTTTGACTTCCATCGTATGTAAATGAGGCATTGTAATAGAAATACTATGTAATTTGTGGACAACTATGTATTTGAATTTAGTACTTCATTATGTGGACTTTATTTCTTTTAAATTGTCATGGGATCATGTATGTTAAATGTGGATGATGAAATGAAATGAAAGACCTTTTTCTTTTACTTCCGCTACTTTGTATCTATATTTGTGTGTATCTCAATCATGTGTTAGCGTTTGGGTAAATGCCCCACTGTGATAACGTTCACTATACCGACGTGGGTTGATATAACCGTACCGGTATAATGAGGGTCGTCACAATAGCAGTCAGTGGGTACGAGTAAGGGTAAAGCACCAGTAGGACCTTCTTCATCAAGCTTTGGTAAATGGGGTCAGAAATTGAAGCAAGCATTTAAAGGAAAAGGAAGAGGATGGGGAGGTCGTCAGCAATTTCAGCAAGGTCGTGGTAGGCCAGAGGTGGAGGAGTCGCAGCAGAGTACTACCAGACAGCCCATTATTCCACCAGGATATAGATGTTATAATTGCAATCAGCCTGGGCATTTGATTCGTAATTGCCCCTATCCAAGAGAGTATGGGTATGGAAGAGGTGTGCAGCAGCAGCAGCCTCAGCAGTTTCAGCAGCCACAGGCAGGTCGTGGCAGAGGAGCACCGCAGCAGCGAGGAAGAGGCCGGGTTATGGCTATCACCTGAGCCCAGGCGGAGGCATCAAATATGATAGAAGGTACTTTACCTCTTTATGATTATTCAGCAAGAGTTTTATTTGATTCGGGTGCCTCTCATTCTTTCATTTCCGAAAATTTTTGAGATTGCATGACTCATCCTTTAGAGGAAAAGTCTTGTGAGTTGGTAGTGGAGGTTCCCTCGGGTGAGTTCCTGCTCACTTCGAGCTATATAGATGAAGCTCCTGTTATGATTGAAGGGAACCAGATGCCGGCTCGGTTATATGCCCTGCAGTTGGCAGATTATGATATTATTTTGGGTATGGATTGGCTTGAGACTTATGGAGCAATGTTAGATTGCAGAAAGAAAAGGATCAGGTTTTGTCATCCTAATGGTGCAATATTTGAATATCAAGGTATGCCTTTTTATACCTCTAAGTTTCTAATTTCTGTAATTAGAGCTAGAAAGTTGGTAAATGCTGGATGTGTGGCTTATTTAGCCTCGGTAAGTCTGGTAAAAGCTAGTCAGTTAGTGGAAGCAGTTCCCGTGGTTAGGGAATTTGCTGATGTTTTTCCTGAAGATTTGCCTGGTTTAGCTCCACATAGAGAGGTGGACTTTACCATTGAGTTGCTGTCAGGTACCATGCCGATTTCTAAAGCTCCATATCGGATGGCACCAGTAGAACTTAAAGAATTGAAAAAGCAATTAGAAGAGTTGTTGCAGAAAGGGTTCATTAGACCAAGTCATTCCCCGTGGGGAGCGCCAGTGTTGTTTGTGAAAAAGAAAGATGGAAGTTTTCGTATGTGTATTGATTATAGAAAGCTAAATGATGTGACCATTAAGAATAAATACCTATTGCCGAGGATAGATGATCTGTTTGATCAGTTACAATCAGCAAAAGTATTTTCTAAAATTGATTTGAGGTCTGGGTATCATCAGTTGAGGATCAAAGAGGAGGATATAGATAAAACAACATTCAGAACCAGATATGGTCACTATGAATTTGTGGTTATGCCATTTGGGCAGACCAATGCTCCTGCAGGTTTTATAGATCTGATGAATAGAATTTTTCATTCGTATTTAGACCAATTCATTGTGGTCTTTATTGATGACATTCTGATTTATTCAGCATCCGAAGAGGTGCATGCAACTCATTTGAGGTTTACCCTGCAGTTGTTAAGGAATAATCAGTTGTTTGCCAAATTCAGTAAGTGTGAATTTTGGCTAAAAGAAATTCCGTTTCTGGGTCATGTCATCTCAGATAAAGGAGTAGCAGTGGACCCAAGTAAAGTGGAAGCAGTGATGAAATGGGAAGTGCCTAAGACAATCACTGAGATTAGAAGTTTTCTGGGATTGGCAGGTTATTATAGGCGCTTCATACAAGATTTTTCTAAGATTGCGGCACCTATGACCAAATTGACTAGGAAAGGGGTGCCATTCGTGTGGTCCGGTGAATGTCAGAAAAGTTTTATGGAATTGAAGAAGAGGCTTACGACAACACCCATATTGGCATTACCGGCAGGAAGTGGTGGTTTTCTGGTATATGCAGATGCTTCAAGGAGAGGACTTGGCGCAGTGCTTATGCAGTATGGCAAAGTGATAGCTTATGCGTCCAGGCAATTGAAGCCGGCAGAGGAGAATTATCCCACCCATGATTTGGAATTGGCAGCAGTTGTGTTTGCTTTGAAAATGTGGAGGCATTATTTGTATGGCGAGAGATTTGAGATCTTTACAGATCATAAAAGTTTGAAGTATATCTTCTCGCAGAAGGATTTAAATCTTCGTCAGCGCAGATGGATTGAATATTTAAAAGATTATGATTTCAGTTTGGCTTACCATCAGGGTAAGGCCAATGTTGTAGCAGATGCCTTAAGCAGAAAGGCATATATAAATCTGATGATGATTAAAGAATGGAAGCTGTATGAAGAGATGGTGGAGAACTCCTTGTATGTGCCCAGTAGTCAACGACGGGCAGTACTAGCTGCTAGTGCTGTAGAGCCGTCCTTGTATTGGCAGATTGTTGAGGCTCAGAGAGCAGATGTAAGTTTAGCTGAGATTGTAAAAATGGAAGGAGTTACCATTGATGATAATTGTGTGGTTAAGCACAGAGGCAGGTTGTTTGTTCCAGCAGAAAGAGAAGTAAAGCAGCGAGTGTTGGAAGAGGCTCATAAATCCAGGTACACTATCCATCCGGGTAGTACTAAAATGTACCACGATTTGAGGAATCATTTCTGGTGGCCTCATATGAAAAATGAAATAGCAGAGTTTGTTGCAAGATGTGCTATTTGTCAACAGATTAAAGCAGAACACCAGAAGCCTGGAGGTTTATTGCAACCGTTGCCCATTCCACAGTGGAAATGGGATGACATTGCCATGGACTTTGTGGCAGATTTACCAAGATCAAGTTCCGGGCATAATGGAATATGGGTATTTGTTGATAGATTAACTAAGGTGTGCAGATTAGTGGCAGTAAGTATGTCTTGGACAGTGGACAGATTAACAAAGGTTTATGTTGAAAATATTGTTCCATTGCATGGTATTCCGAAAACTATTGTGTCTGATAGAGATCCAAGATTTACTTCTGGTTTTTGGAGAAGTATGCAGAAAGTAATTGGCACTGAGCTGAGATATAGCTCCGCTTATCATCCCCAGACAGATGGTCAGACAGAGAGGACTATTCAGACAATTGAAGATATGTTGCGAGCTTGTTGTTTAGTTGGGGAGGTAACTGGGAGCATCATTTGGGAATGGTTGAATTTGCCTATAATAATAGTTATCATACCAGTCTTGGGATGGCACCGTATGAAGCTTTATATGGAAGGCCATGTAGAAACCCATTGAACTGGCATGAAGTGGGAGAAAGGCAACAAACCACCGAAGTAGTGAAGCTTATTAAGGAAAAATTGCAGGCAGCTCAAAGCAGGCAAAAGAGTTATGCAGATAACCGGAGGAGATCACTTCAGTTTGAAGTGGGGGATTTTGTTTTCTTGAGAATTTCCCCGAGTAAAGGTATTATGAGATTTTGAAGGATCGAGGAAAAGGTGTGGATAAGATCTAGAAGGGGGGGGGGGATGAATAGATCTATGCCACTCTATGCGGAAGCAAGCAATTTAAAAATACTTTGAGAATCAGAGGCAATTTTAACAGTGAAAAACATAGATCTGATGAGATGTTAAGTGAGTTGATAAAATAGATGTGAAACCAGTTGATTAAGTGAATCTTAAGCGATCCTATGCAAGCATCTATCAGATAATAGAATCAAACCACAAATAGACAAGTGCACAGAGATTTTTAGGTGGTTCGGAAATCACCCATGTGATTCCTACATCCACCCCTCACACCCAGTGAGGATTCACTAAACAACCTGGGTAACACACCCACTGGAGCCAGACAACTCCAACACCTGAGCTTACAACTCACACAACTCTAGAGTAAGACTACTCTAGATCCCTGAGCAAGACTGCTCAACAAACACTTGAGTTCGACGACTCAAACTGAGCACAATGGCTCACAAACAACTTTGCTAGACACCAACACAAGACATAGATCTTCTAGCAGCAGATCATGTCGAACATGAGAACATTCATGAGAATTATGCAGAAGCACTTGCACAATCTCAAAATGTCTCAGAAGAACAAAAGTACAATGAGAATTGTATGAAAAGACTTTGTTCTTCAGTGTACTCCCTTGTAGAAGCTCAGATTGGGAAGAGGCTAGGATTCTTGAAGTCCCAAACGATGCTCTGCACTTTTAAACTTGAGGATCTTCCTTGAAATCTTCTCCAACGTATGCTTCTACTTGATCTGCTTCCTTGAGGCGCTTCAAATGCTTCTTCAAGGATCACACTCCAATTCTCACAATCGAATTGATGAGAATTGGTCTTCAGAAGACACCAGGAGAGCAGAG
The DNA here is from genome assembly GCA_014218235.1 of Colocasia esculenta. Lineage (NCBI taxonomy): Eukaryota > Viridiplantae > Streptophyta > Magnoliopsida > Alismatales > Araceae > Colocasia > Colocasia esculenta. The sequence goes on along the minus strand of CM024765.1, from coordinate 36,576,043 downwards.
GAGGGAGATGAACTCTTCTCGCCGCCAAAGGGAACTTTCTGGAAGGCTCCAAGAGTTCGTTGGGTCTCTTGATGTGATGGATGGCCAATTGGGGGCTTTTTATACCCAAAAGATTCCAAAGATACCCTTTAGGTACAAGGGCACACGATCCTAGGTTGATACACCATCGCCCTAGGATGACACGTGGCAATCATCCATCTTAAGTTGGAATCTTTCCGTAGTGTGTCGACCTGCCCTGGTGGTGGTGTCGACACACTGTCCAAATTCTGAAAACAGGCTGTTCTGGGAACTGATCCAGTGTCGACCTGCCCTGGTGGTGGTGTCGACCTGCTGTCCCAATTATGAAAACAGGCTGTTCTGGGAACGAGGTCCAGTGTCGACCTGCCCTCATCTTGCGTCGACCTGAGTAGGCTAATTCCTGGAATTTGCAACTCGTGTCGACCTGCTCTTTGACTAGTGTCGACACAGTCTCAGCATTTCTTCAGCTTTTTGCCTTTGAGTCTGAGGTGTTGTCGACACCATTGTGGGGTGTGTCGACACCACCTTTGCAAAAAGTATTTGTACCTGAAAATTAAACACATATATCATTAGTAAAATATTTTATTATGAGTACAAATGATAAGTGTGCTTTGAAACATGCTTTTTGAATATAAATTTCAGGTGAAATGTGTTTATCATGTTTCAATTAATTGCATTCAAATCACATTTGTCATCATCAAAATAAGAGGGGAAATGATATGAAATTACACTCAACCCAACAATCTCCTTTTTGATGATGGCAACATTAAATCCATATGACAATGAGGTTTTGATGAGATGTGATTTTAAGCAATTTTTGGTTATTCAAAGTCCTTATTTTTCTTTTTGTTCATGCTTGTCAAAGACCTTTAAATATAACTCAGTCACAATTGATGGTTGTACTTCACAAGTACAATGTTACTTGAAGTAAGTTAGTTGCATAAAGAAGGTCAAGCAACTTGACAAGCATTTATACATTCACATTCACATAACAATTTTCAATCACATTGAAGACACAAATGAGAAATTCATTCAAGCTAAGCAAAAAGCATTTCATTTCATTCAAGAGAAACATTACAATCTTTCCAAAAAGATTACAATCATTTCAAAGTTCTCATTTCTTCTTTCTTTCTTCTCCCCTTTGACATCATAAAAAAAAATACATTATGTAGAAGGTGGAGGAGGAGGAATGGGAAGTAAGATTGTCTCAATGTCTGACAGTCTTTTCTCCATGAAAGTCAAGCTGGACTTGATTTGATCTTGAATGGTTGTGAGTTTGTGTGCAAGTAATGTTCCATTCTGTCTGAGTTTTCTATCAAAGTAGCTTGAATTCTGGCTAGATCAGTTGATATGGGTTGTGAAGAGGAAGATGATCCAGCTGACCAACCAGGCCTTTGCATGATTTTGAATTCCTTTGTCAAATCAGTGATCTGGTTGTCAATGTGTGCATTGAAATTCCTCATGCTCTCCAAATCATCCACGAAATGAGCAAAAGACAGTCTAGTGCTGGTGATCTCATGTAGTGTCTGCTTGTGTTGAACACATCAGCTTGAGGTTTGCTAAGATTCCCCTTAAGAACCTGCTCCAGTTTTTCTTGATGTTCTTGAGCTCAATTGAGGCATCTCCAGTGTACCAATTAATCTATTGAACCTCTGAGCTGCATAGTCTGAGGCAGCTTTTTGCTCTATGAACTTGGCAGACACAGTGTTCTCCAATCTCTGAATCCTCAACTCAAAGGTTTCTGACATGGTTTGAATAGAGGTGTTCAAGGTTTCAAATTTTCATTTAAAAGGAGAACAACTCTGGTGGAACAGAAGGCCACCAGAGGATGTGGATGCTGAAATGTGGGTTGTGGAGAGACATGTGAATGTCAATTCAGGTGCATGGAGGAGGGTTGAAACTGAGGTGAGAGTGGGGCATGGAAGGAAATGTCACCTTCCTTAGCTGAGCTTGAGGCTGATCCTCTTGACCTTGGGCTGGTCCCCTTGAGCTTGAGGCTGTTCCTCCTGACCCTGGGGCTGGTCCCCTTGACCTTGAGGCTGTTCCTCTTGAGCTTGAGGGGCCTCAACTACAACTGGCCCTCTCCTAACTTGAGTACCCTCCAGTCTAAATCCCATGAATTTCTGAATATTCTTAAAGTGTAGATGTTGGATTTAGGGATAGACTGGGATTTCTCATTGTCTAAAGGCACACCAAAGTGCTGGAACACTGAGGTCAGATGTGCAGCATATGGAAGAGATCTCTTGAGGTCTTTCCTGGTTGTTTCAGATATAATTTGATACATTATTACATGGAGATTGATTTTGATGTCCTTTGCCATGCAAAGAGAATGAACCTCTGTATATCTGTTAGCCTGTCCCTTCCACCACCTTGAGGGGTAATGATTGTGGTCAACATATGGTGGATAACCCTCAACACAGGGGGAAATGAATTTGTGTTGAATTTGGTGACAAGGTTTGTTTGGGATCAGATTCATCAGCAGGTAAGCCTGTCATGATGGTATAGGCTTCATGAAGATAAATTCGAAATTATGATAATCTGCCCCTTCATCTGGTACTTTGAAAATTGAGGCAGCTTTATCTGTTGGCATGTCAATAGCTATTCCCTTAACCTTTGACTGATACCCTTCATCTGTGCATTTCAAATTCTTGTAGAATTCCTGAACAAGTCTTGGATAAATGATTTGAAATTCAGAAATGAAGAGTAACCAAGACTGAAAAGAGAAGTAGGTCTGAATTTCTGGAAATGTATTTGCTAGCTGAATATCTGTCAAATCCACTATCCTGGGCTTTAGGATTAGCTCTGATAGTGGTGTCTTGAGACTTGGAAGACTCAGACGAAGATGATGATGACTCCTAGAATCTCTAGAAGAGGAGCCCGGATTCTCAGGTCTAGAAACCCTACCTCTGCCGAAGAAGAGGGTCTACCTCTCTTGCTGCTGGCTGAGATGCAGAGGAGGACCCTGGTTGCTCTGCAGGGTCATTGCGCCTTTTGGTTCTTCTTTCAAATTGAGGAACATCATCCTCTGCCGGAACTGGCCTAGATGAGGCCTGAGATCTTGCTCCACGGCGAGGACCCATTTTTCTCACCATGGTTGCAAGGATGGAGTGGAATCGGGAGTTGATGAAGGAGAGAGAGAGATGATTGAGAAAGGGATGTGATTGAGAGAGAAATTTGTGGAATTTCTTGCCGGAAATGAGAGAAAAGCGACCGGTCGGGTCGATGATGCCTAAAAAAGGTTTGCAGTGGTGCAATACCCCGCAGGAACAACAAGGGCTAACCGGAACCCACGATTAAAAAGGTCTGGCAAGGGTGCAGTGTCGACACTGGAAGACTGTAGTGTCGACCTGACCTAGGGTGTGTGTCGACACGGGATAGGTGTGGTGTCGACCTGGCCTTTGAAGAAAATTGAATTTTTTGAGAAAATTTTGAGAATTTTTGGGACTTCTTTAAAATGATAATCAATGAGAGAAATAGTCATTTCAAGGATTTTAAGAGACTTAAAAATTCATTTGTTATATTTTGCAAAATTCATCACAATTCAAGTTTTAAACAATTTCCAATAGGATATGAGCATTCAAAGACTTGAGTCAATGAAATGATGATTTGAGGGATATAATATATCTAACAATCAACTATAATCTACCATATTTCTCAACGTTAAAGAAATAAAGATATCCTCTAGACTGAATACAATGTTTTGAAATAAAACACAATCTTAAAGAACAACTTGATGATGAATGAAAATGATTCTTTCTAAACAAAACTCCATTAACACATATATTTTGTTTTTGTAACAGACTATCAAATGATATAAATCTTTTTCACTCAAGTGCTAGTGCTTTTACACACCATAGTCCCTGGATACTTAAGATTTATCATTGTCAAGTCTCAAAGGGGTAAATAATGACCTTTTGACATGAAAATATACGTTTGTAGACGCCAATATTTCAGTTACTCAGTCATTATCAAAAATATAGCACATTTTTGCTGTATTTTGAAATTATTTTTGAATTTTATCCCCTTTGAACAGAGATAACATTAGTGACCTCATGACATGCATGGCACTTCATTCATTGTGAAGGTGTGCAGTTTCTCAGCACAAATGTCATTGCTCTGTTGAATTTTCAAAATTTTGAGAGTTTGTAAGATAGAAATCAATTTTATCCAACATCAGTTGCAAACAAAGAGATGTTTTAATTTCAAGACACAAGTTGTTTTCAATCTTGGAAGAATTCTGAGTTTCTGTGGGTTGAAAAAATATAGTTGACAATGATTAGTAAAAATATGATAGATCACTCAAAGGATCATTGGAGACTCTAGACATCTGAATGATGACATCATGCAGGAAATTGATGAAATGCAAGAAAAGTTATGAATTTGCAAAAGTCATGACTGTGAGATGATTTTCTAGCTTCCCCTGAGATGATGTTTTTCATCTTTCTATCAAAATAGAGATATGCAAGTTTTTGAAATCAAGAAAGATTTTCTTTTAACAATAAAAGCTCCCCCTCAGCAATTGCATATTCATTTCTTAGTACTTGGCGGAGACATATACTCTCGCATAGTGAAAGTGTCCAGACAAGCAAACTTGTCTTCTCCAAGTCACCATTGATATACAAAGAATTTCAACACAATAAGAGTTGAAGAATTATTGTCCAAAGGAAATGGAAGTGGAATTGAGAGAGATATGGACAGTGTGACTGAAGGAAGCAAAGGGTTATGATATGAAAAGAACTCCCCCTTAGACAGTGCATAACACTCAACCCAAACCTAAAGAGAGATCAAGAATGTGGACATTTACAAAGACCAAGTTCTCTCCTCAAAGATGAAAATCTGTTTTCAGGAAGGGGTTTGGTGAAAATATCTGGCAACTTGTTTTCAGTTTCAATGAAATGGAGTTCAAAGGACTTCTTTGCAACCTCATCTCTCAAGAAGTGATGCCTAATCTCAATATGCTTGGTTCTAGAATGTGAATGGGGTTTTTAGACAGATTTATTGCACTTGTATTATCACATAGGATGGGTACACAACCTAAATCTTGGTTGTAATCGAGAAGTTGATGTTTCACCCAGAGAATCTGAGTTCACATCTACCTGCTGCAACATATTCAGCCTCTGCAGTTGACAGTGCAACTGAATGTTGCTTCTGGAAGCCCAAGAAATAAGGCACCCACCTAGGAATAAACACAAGCCACTTGTGCTTTTTCTATCTAATTTACACCCAGCATAGTCAGCATCACAATAGGCAATCAAATCTAGCTTGCAATTAGCAGGATACCAAATTCCTAAATCACATGTTCCAACAAGATATTTGAAAATTCTCTTAACAGCTAACATGTGACTTTCCTTAGGATTAGACTGAAATCTAGCACACAAACACACACTAAACTGAATATCTGGTCTAGAAGTTGTAAGATAGAGTAGAGAGCCAATCATACCTCTGTAGGTCTTTGGGTCTACTGACTTACCATTTGAGTCTTCTTCTAGCTTAGCATTTATAGCAATAGGTGTGCTGAATGCTTGAGGTTCTGAAAGTCAAACCTTTTGAGAAGTTCCTTGACATACTTGGCTTGACTGATGAAGATCCCTTCAGATGTTTGGTTAACCTGCAATCCCAAGAAAAATGTTAAATCTCCCATTAAACTCATTTCAAATTCATTCTTCATTTGATTTGAAAATTCAGTGCATAGGCCTTTATTGGTTGAGCCAAATATTATGTCATCAACATAAATTTGGACCACAATTATTTGATTTTTGACTTTTTGTGAACAAAGTCTGATCAACATTCCTCTAGAATATCCTTTTTCAAGTAAAAAGGTACTCAAACGGTATACCAAGCTCTTGGAGCTTGCTTAAGACCATAGAGAGCCTTATTAAGCTTGAAAACATGGTTAGGATGTTTTCATTTTCAAATCCAGGAGGTTGTTCAACAAAAACATTTTCCTTAATAAATCCATTTAAAAATGCACTTTTGACATCCATTTGATAAACTTTGAAATTCATGGAGGATGCAAAAGCAAGGAAAATTCTAACTGCTTCTAGTCTAGCTACAGGGGCATATGATTCTTCAAAATCAATTCCAAATTCTTGATTGTACCCCTTTGCAACTAGCCTAGCTTTATTTCTAATGACTTGACCATTTTCATTCAACTTATTTCTGAAAACCCATCTAGTGCCAATGATGTTTGGTCACTAGGTCTAGGTACTAATTCCCATACTTGATTTCTTTCAAATTGATGAAGTTCATCATGCATGGCATTAATCCAATCAGAACTTGATAAGGCTTCATCAATTGACTTTGGTTCAATTTGGGAAATTAGAGCTAGTGGGTCTTCTTCAATATCATGCAGGAATGATGATCTAGTCCTAACTCTATCATGTACATTGCCAACCACATTGTCTAATGGGTGATCTCTCAAAAATCGATGTTCAGAAATTACCTGTTGAGAAGTACCACTTCTGGGACAATTACCTGAACCACTTGGGATGGTGTGTTCAGGTTCTCTTCAATGTTTTCAAACTCCTCAACAGTTGGTGAAGAGTCCACAATAAATCATCCTCTTCAGTGTCTTGTCTTTCCCTGCAAGATTTAGAATTATTAGTTGAAAAGGAATTTTCATCAAAGATAACATGTGGAGATTCTTCAACAGTTTTAGTTTAAGAATGTACACTTTGAAAGCCCTTGACACCTCAGAATAGCCAAGGAAGATAGCTTCCTGACTTTTAGCATCAAATTTGTCAAGGTTTTCTTTGTTATTGTTGTGTACAAAGCATTTGCACCAAAAGTTTTAAAATAAGATACAGTTGGCTTTTTGTTTTTCAATATTCATAGGGGGTTTTCTGATTTTTGGTCTGATCAATGCTCTATTAGAATGTGATTGGCTGTGTTTACAGCTTCAGCCCAAAAGGATTTGGGCAAATACTTCCTAAGAGCATGGATCTAGCCATTTCCACAAGAGTTCTATTCTTTCTTTCCACAACTCCATTTTTTCTGGAGTTCTTGGTGAAGAAAACTTGTGGAATATTTGAAATTCAGCACATAAATCAGAAAAGATGTGTTCTCAAATTCACCCCCATGATCAGTCAAAATATTTTTGATTTATATGGATAAGTTGTTAAGACAGTGGTACAGAAGTTCCTGAATTCAAGACAAGTATCACTTTTGTGGGACAGAAAAATAACCCAAGTAAATCTAGTAAAATCATCAATGATTACAAACCATATCTTTTGCCACTTAGACTTAGAATTCTTGTAGGGCCAAAAAGGTCCATGTGAAGTAATTCTAGTGGCTTAGATGTGAGTACCTCATTGAAGTTTAAAAGATTTTCTTGTTTGTTTTCCTTTAGCACAGATCCCACAAACTTGATTTCAACATTAGAGAAGATTCAGGAAGACCCTTAACCAAATTCAATCTTAACAACTTATTCATTGTTCTGAAACTTGCATGGCAAGTCTTTTGTGCCAAGTCCATGCAATTTCATCTTATTTGCAACAAAGCAAAGATTTTCAGAAAAGTTTTTATTTAGGTTGATCATGTAGACATTGTTTTCCCTTTTTCCAAAAAATTTGATTTTATCAGTTGATGAGTCAATTATCTTACAGAAATCAGATTCAAACACAACTTTGTGACCTTTGTCACATAGTTGGCTGATACTGAGCAAATGTAATCAAGACCATCAACTAGTAAAACATCTACAGAGTTTGAGGAAGTTTGACCAACCTTACCAGATCCTATGATCTTTCCTTTATTTTACCTCCAAAAGTTACTGACCCTCCCTCTTTTCAATCAGGAATGAGAATTGGCTCTGTCTCCCGTCATGTGTCGTGAACACCCACTGTCAAGAAACCACACATTGGAGTGGGGTGCACGACCTTCCTGCAAAATAGATCAGTGGAGAGAAGATTTTGGTACCCAAACAGAGTTGGGACCATCAGAATGTTTGAACATTGTTAGTAAATCTTTCTCACCCAAATTTGACTTGTTTTTTATGTTTTGTTTCATTGGTGTTTTCAGTCTTTTTCTGTTTGTTCTTTTCCTTAGGAATGAAAGCACCATATTTTTGTTTTTAGTGGGAGGGGAGTTTTTCATTTGAGCATAGGAGTTCAGATGAGGGATGGAATCCATGGATTTTGTTGGTACATCAAAAGGTTGGATGAAAGAATTGAGGATGATACCAACAAGGGTTGTCATACCTGGCTCCAAGGATTGGTCCAATCATCTTGAAATGCTGTCTTGGAGGTCCAAGGTTCTTATAAATGATTTCCTTTGACTTTTCTTGTTTTTCAAATTTTTATTTGAATTTTGATTGAGTTGTTTGTAGCTGTTGATGTTGAGCAGGTCGACCCTCTCCCTAATGGTGGTGTCGACCTGTCAGGAGACTGTGTCGACCTGGTGTCTTCTTTTGTTTTGAGTTTTTGATTTGTTTTGTGTTTGTTTGATGTTTGTCTGATGTTTGCTTGATTTCTGTGTCTCAAGATTAGGACCTTTGACAATTTAATTAATGGTGCTTTGCCCTTTTCTCACCAGATTTGTCTTCTTTGGTTCTGTTTGTTGAATCCTAATCCATGAGAAGTTGTTGTCATGTTTGTTCCTAGCAGTGCCTCCAAGTTATTTACCTTTGTGAAGGTTTGGATAACTTCATCCCTTTCTTTTAGCTGGTTTTGAAGAGTTTAATTTCTTCAATCTTTTGTGTTTTCTTGTTTTTCCATTTCCAGCTTTCAGATAAGTCTTTGAATTCTTGGGTGGCCTTTTGAGAGGCAAGCTTTAGATCATCAATTAGGTTCATGAAATTTTCTTTTCTTCATTTAATTCTGTTATCTCATTTTCTAGCTCACAAATTCTGTTGTTTGAAGATTGGTTATGATAAAGGTTTTCAATTTTCTTTGAGGTGTTTTTCTTTTCTCATTCAGAATATTTTTCAACTAGTTCAGCATAAACATCCTGCCAATCTTCAACAGTGAAATCTTCAAAAGAGGGCTTACCTTTTCTTCAGAGTTGTTGGCCATGAAGCAGATTTCCTCACTCTCAGAGCTTGAGGATTTTTGTCTCTTCTTCTTCACTTGAATCTTCATCAGACCAAGTGGCTACCATGGCCTTTGGCTTCTTGAACTTCTGGAACTTCTTGTGCTTTTTTCTTGTTCTCAGGACACTCTCCCTTCATGTGTCCTGGCTTATTGCACCTGTAACAAATGACAGTTTCGTCAGATTTTTATTCTTGTTGAAATTAGAAGAGGAAGTGTTTCTTTTACTGAGGAAAAACTTCTTTTTCCCAGACATTTTCCTTTTCTATATTTCAAGAATTTTCTGAATTGCCTGGTCATGAGGGCAATTTCATCCTCATTTGACTCAGACTCCTCAGAACTTGTCTTTTCCTGACTTTTGTCTTTATTACTTGAAGAGGCCTTAAGTGCCATTGGCTTGGTCTTAATTATGTTCTTCATTCTTTTCAAATTGATTTCATATGTCATTAAGGATCCTATCAATTCATCCAAAGACATTTTGGACAAATCTTTAGAATCTTCAATGACAGTGGCCTTTGTGTGCCAAATTGAAGAAAGTGAACGTAAGATTTTCTTACCAAGTCTGCATCTGTGTAGTCCTACCTAAGGCCTTCAGTCCATTGACAATAACCATGAACCTGGCAAACATTTCAGAAATTGTTTCATTAGACTTCATCATAAACAATTCATATTCTGAAACAAGAATATTTGCCTTAGTTTCCTTCACTTGTGATGTTCCCTCATAAAGTAATTCGAGTTTATCCCACATCTCTTGGCAGATTTGCACATTGAGATTCTCGAATACTCTTTGGGATGAACCACACATTGAATCATGTTCATGGCACTATAATCAATGTGGCTTTCTTATTTGTTCCCTAGTCCAGGTTTCTTCCTCTCCCTGGTTTTCATAGGGACCAACCTCAACCACTTTCCAGATTTCATAGTTCTGGGCTCTTAGAAACACTTGCATTCTATTTTCCAGTATGAATAGTCCGTTCCATAAAGAATGGTGGCCTATTTATGGAATGCCCCTCAGCTATGAAACCTTTGGAATCCATTGACTTAAAAGAAAGCACAGAAGGAATACTCAGCAAGCAAGCAAACAATCAAGCAATCAGACACACATACTCAAAAACTGCTCAGATCAAATGTAAACCCGCTCTGATACCAATTGAAGGATCGAGGAAAAGGTGTGGATAAGATCTAGAAGGGGGGGGGGATGAATAGATCTATGCCACTTATGCGGAAGCTTAAGCAATTTAAAAATACTTTGAGAATCAGAGGCAATTTTAACAGTGAAAAACACAGATCTGATGAGATGTTAAGTGAGTTGATAAAATAGATGTGAAAACCAGTGATTAAGTGAATCTTAAGCGATCCTATGCAAGCATCTAACGGATAATAGAATCAAACCACAAATAGACAAGTGCACAGAGATTTTTAGGTGGTTCGGAAATCACCCATGTGATTCCTACATCCACCCCTCACACCAGTGAGGATTCACTAAACAACCTGGGTAACACACCCACTGGAGCCAGACAACTCCAACACCTGAGTTTACAACTCACAAAACTAGAGAGTAAAGACTACTCTAGATCCCGAGCAAGATGCTCAAACTGAGCACAATGGCTCACAAACAACTTTGCTAGACACCAACACAAGACATAGATCTTCTAGCAGCAGATCATGTCGAACATGAGAACATTCATGAGAATTATGCAGAAGCACTTGCACAATCTCAAATGTCTCAGAAGAACAAAAGTACAATGAGAATTGTATGAAAAGACTTTGTTCTTCAGTGTACTCCCTTGTAGAAGCTCAGATTGGGAAGAAGAGCTTGGATTCTTGAAGTCCCAAACGATGCTCTGCACTTTGAACTTGGGATCTTCCTTGAAATCTTCTCCAACGGATGCTTCTACTTGATCTGCTTCCTTGAGGCGCTTCAAATGCTTCTTCAAGGATCACACTCCAATTCTCACAATTGAATTGATGAGAATTGGTCTTCAGAAGACACCAGGAGAGCAGAGGAGGGAGATGAACTCTTCTCGCCGCCAAAGGGAACTTTCTGGAAGGCTCCAAGAGTTCGTTGGGTCTCTTGATGTGATGGATGGCCAATGGGGGCTTTTTATACCAAAAGATTCCAAAGATACCCTTTAGGTACAAGGGCACACGATCCTAGGTTGATACACCATCGCCCTAGGATGACACGTGGCAATCATCCATCTTAAGTTGCAATCTTTCCGTAGTGTGTCGACCTGCCTGGTGGTGGTGTCGACACACTGTCCCAATTGAAAACAGGGGTTCTGGGAATTGATCCAGTGTCGACTGCCCTGGTGGTGCTTTGTCGACCTGCTGTCCAATATGAAAACAGGTGTTCTGGGAACGAGGTCCAGTGTCGACCTGCCCTCATCTGCGTCGACCTGAGTAGGCTAATTCCTGGAATTTGCAACTCGTGTCGACCTGCTTTGACTAGTGTCGACACAGTCTCAGCATTTCTTCAGCTTTTTGCCTTTGAGTCTGAGGTGTTGTGTCGACACCATTGGGGGGTGTGTCGACACTACCTTTGCAAAAAGTATTTGTACCTGAAAATTAAACACATATTCATTAGTAAAATATTTTATTATGAGTACAAATGATAAGTGTGCTTTGAAACATGCTTTTTGAATATAAATTTCAGGTGAAATGTGTTTATCATGTTTCAATTATTTGCATTCAAATCACATTTGTCATCATCAAAATAAGAGGGGAAATGATATGAAATTACACTCAACCCAACAGATTTGGCAAGCTGGAAATTGAGCCCAAGGTATGTGGACCGTTCCAGTGATTGAGAGAATTGGGAAACAACTTATAGGCTGGATTGCCAGCAATTTGCGGATGTCCATGATATATTTCAGTTTTCTATGTTAGAAAATGCATTGAAGATCCAGCTCAAATAATCGTTATCAAGGTGGTGGACCTGAGCCAGATATGACTATCCAGAGTATCGGTGCAGATCACTGATCGAAAGATAAAGAAGTTGAGAAATAAAGAATCGAGTTAGTAAAGTGCGATGGAAAATAGGTTGGGTGGTGAGTACCTGAAATTAGCCGAGGAGATAGCTAAGGTATCCTTCTGTTTGAATATTTTTTGTATTCTTTTTAGATGATAGTACTTGTAAAATGTGTATATTTAAGTTTTTTATATTTGATTGTGTTTATGATTTCGAGGTCGAAATTTTCTTTTTTTTGATGATAGTAATGTAACGTCCGTGCTTTTCGATCCTTAGGCATGTGTGTATTGGTTGTGGTGGCCATTGTGAGGCCAATGTGGTTTGGACGTGTGGTGTGTGCAGGTGTGGTACAGTTTTGGTCCTGAGATAAGTTAGAACTGCTGCAGTTGATAGGGAGTTGACGGCCAGGTGTGGACGTTGATTGTCTTGGCGTCCATTGAAGGTGACGCCAACCCTATGAACTTAATGCAGGCTATGGGACGTTCATGGTGGCGGTTCCCTAAATGGCATTAGGGTTGACACCAACCTGTGCGACCTGCAGAATATAGGTCTGCCCGAGGACAGTCCCCTCAGCTTATTCTCCCTCTCCCTTGCCCTGTTTTCATGCCCCTTGCTTCCCCACTACTTCCAACAGTTGTATAAGGTTAATTGGAGGATCGTGGAACGTGAGGTGGTGACGAATAGGCCAAGGAAACGCCGGAACGTGGTGTAATTACCGTAGGAGCTCGCGGAGGGTTCGGTGTGGATCGAGAGAATTTAGGAGGTTTATGTGCGTATTGAGGTAGGGAATGATCCCTTTAGTTCCTATAGGTTGTGATAATGCAATTGGAAAGCATGAATCTGCATGATAATTGTGTTTGGGTAATGGTATCCATGCGGGTATATATGGTGGTTTGAGCATTTAACAATAGAAACATGTTGTTTCGAGTTGATTAGGATTCATGCATGTTAGAGGAAGTGTTTCCTCGTGTTTTTCTATTGGTTTTAGGGCTGAGAATACCTGAGGTATCAGCCCAAGGTTTCTGTGAAGTTGATGGCCGAAGATCTTAGCGTCAACATCGTTTGACTCCAGGTTCTTCAGCTGGGAGCTTAACGGCCAGATACCTTGCCGTTTACATCCCATCGACGGCAGTCGATGTTGCCGTCAGCATGCTTTTGGTTTAAATAATGATATATTGAATATTTGTTGATATCGAACGGTGCAATGGTAATTGTGGTGCACCTAGTACTCGTGGTTCTTGAGACTAGCGTACTGGGTATGCAGTTGGCTGGTTCTTTACGTGTTTACGTGGTGTTCACGTGTAGTGGACTACTAGTGCACGTGGTTTACGTGAGTCTTCACGTGGTTTATGTGTGACGTGCACGTGGTTTTATGTACGTGGCGAGTAGTACGACGCCTACCGTTGTTACCTCTCCAGTTGGGTGCCCCAGGTTCTCTGTGAGCCAGGCTGTTAGCTCGGGGCATTGTCCCGGTACTTGTGTTGTACCGTCGAGGTCTGTGTCGTCTGACCTGGACACCCTCACTCCTGTGTTTGAGTTGTACGTCCAGCTGAGGGAAAGACGACAGTGGGACAGTGACACTTGTGTTGTCTTTAGTCACTTGTAGCGCGCTCGTAGTTGGGGTACAGACACCAGTAGTCGACACTGGTCCCCAGCTAGTCCTTTTCCAGTGCCTCACTCTAGAGGGCCCAGGCCAGGGTCTCCAGAGGTGTCAGGCATGGGCCTGCGACCGTGTGGTCCGCAGGTGGTGGTGTTTAGTTGGTCTCCACAGTTGCTTGACCTTTTCACGTGGAGCGGCAGCTAAACCTTTCGTCCGTGGCTGCGAGATTGAGAGGTAGACCTGTGTTAGCTTGTCCGAGTCAGTCACTGGTGTCGTGAACCAGTTCACGTGACTCGTGTTTGGATGTCTCTACTTTAGTTCGTACACCTGTACTGATTTGCCGTTTAATTATTACAATTGTTTTCGTAGTCGGCAGACGGTGAGTACTTTTACAGCTTTCATATCCTGCTTAGCTGTTCTATAAATTGTTGGTACTGTTTACTACTTTTGTACCTGTGTTTTTGGTTTGCTCGGTTTTTGGGAGAGTTCCCTACTGAGCCAGTGACTCGCGAGGCTCACCCCTACCCCCACAGGTGAGAGCGAGGAGGACGTTTCTCGACCGTCGTCCAGTTCAGAGCTGCGTCGTAGCGGTGCAGGGTCAGTACCCCCAGCAGTGTAGTCTCAGTAGTGCAGTGTAGTAGCAGCAGTATAGTTAGTTGTTTACTTTCTTCTGTTGTACCTCGGGATATGCCCCAGGCTCTTGTACTTTCTTTCAGTTTTGTGGAATATGGCTATGTAAACTTGTGAAATATATATTATATATATATATATATATATATATATATATATATATATATATATATAAATGGTGTGTTCCTTTGTGTTTACACGGACTGTGGTTTGGTATCCCTTGCGAGGCTTTGGCCCGTTCGCGGGAGGCGGACTTGGATCAAGTACGTTATCGGTTTAACCGGGCTTGGTCGAGGTGTTCCGCCACACTGTGTCCTGTCAGCATCTCACTATTTTCAAATGTAGATACTTAATGGCTTAAGTCCAAGATTATAAATCACACTCACGAGAACGAGACGAGAGAAGAAGTGCACGCTATCTTCAGGGAACTTCAATTGTACAACCAACTCGGTCTCTACGAAGGAATCCACAGAGTACGGAGATTTACGGAGGCCTTAGAGGAAAGGTCAATAGTCTGTCGATACGGAATGACAGACCGAGAGTTTTCAATCCCCCAAGAAGGGGCTGCCTATTTGTGCAAGAGTGTAGTGTAGAACATGTCTCAATCCACAATCCATCGGTTTAAAACAACTGAAAAGCAAGTAACATAAGATCAAGCAAAACTATCAAGATTCCATTACATGGTTTCAGCATTTTAATAAGGTAAACTTTCAGTTTAAGAGCAAGTAGGAACATCAAGATGATCATGGCAATTTTCACGCTAGAAAGATCATGGAATTAAGAACACTTAGGATAGACTTTCATGTGATTATTGTTTTTACATGGATGAATAGTTTTTAAGCCATTGGACAGATTGTATACACTATCTATAACCATAACATGCAAGCCTTACACTCTAGGCTGAATAAAACAAGTCTCGAGTAGGCTTTCAAATACGTGACGGGTTCAATCGTTGCTATTTACAAGGCTTGATGACACGTAAAATAGGTAAACATTTGACTAGATTAATCGCAACTGGTGTACCTGTCACGTTATAATCGTGACGAGATAGTGGGTCGCATTCAAGACATGCAAAACATAAACGTGACGGTTAAGGTTGACACGTTCATGCGCACTTCCTGAATATGAAAAAGACACGAAAACTAATGGTGAGAAAATAATAGAATCGTGACAACACATGTGGTCGCGTTCTTGACATGCACTGAAAACGATGTGGTGCACAGTTTGATGTTGTTGGATCCTGTCAGAACAGATGTAAAACCGCAAAGTCTTGGCTGTCGTCTTTAAGGTAATCGTGACGGGTTATCCTGTCGCGATACTAGTGCCTAAAACGCGACGTCTGTTCTAGTCGCGATTTAGGGTTCAACTCGAAATCGGTAAAAACAGTGCAACCATCAATGCAACACTTATAACTCGAGATCTAGGGCTCCTTGGACAAAACTATGAGCATGAAAGTTGCAGGGGACGATGAGTAGAAGAGAACTATGGTTTTGGATTGACCTAATTTGGTCTTGAGATGCATGAAACTAGACATGATCACTAAAAGCCCTAAACATGCGTGATGTTTAGAAAAACTTACCACTCATAGTACGGTCGATGAAAATTAGGGAAAACAAGTACATATGAAACTAGACACGATGATCTTTAACATGGTATAAGATTTATTATTGTTTGGCCGAGAACATCTATCTTTGATCGATTCCTAGAGAGGTCTTCTGTAAGTCGATGTAGAAAGCTAGCTGGGGAAGAGAGCTCCGGTTGGGGGCGATTTCCACTCTCCTCTGGTGCTCAAGCTCTGCTCCTCACGACCCTATAGTAAGTTGGTAACTCGTCCCCAAAAGATTTATGACGAGTATTTAAATATCTAGGGTTGTTTAAGAATCCTAATACAACTAAGAAATGAGGGTTGCGGCTGTAGCTTGATTCCTTCCTTGTTTGAGGATTCCCAACCCAATAGAAGAATGTGAGCTAATAGGAAACCTCCTGATATGGTTAGGCACAAATTTGGGTTTCTATGTATGTCTAATTATCTTTGATTTAGTCTTAATTGTCTCTTTCTATTTTCTGCTCAATAAAGTTACGAATTTTGGAGAATTTTCTTATTGGATTCTTGTTCTTTGGACTAAGAGTATTTGTTTGACCCAACCATTGTCCACTAGTTGTTTTGTCTCATCAGGAGACTAACTATGAGATTTATTTTATTCTAAACACATCTTTCACAGATATGATCATAGCACATATGTTTTAACCATCTTGATAATTATTAAATTATTATTTCAATTTATTTTTTATTTTAGATCATTAAAATTTCGGTGTGCCATAGGGTGACCCCTTCGGCACCTCTATTGCCACACCGCCCTCCTACTCTCTCTCCCCAACCACCGTCTGTTGTTCTCTCTCGTTCTCGCACATGTTCTTTCTTGCGTGCACGTGCTCATACCATGGTGGAGGTCGGTCTCGTGACTTCTCTTTTTCTCCCTCTTCTCAGCCCGAGTCATCTCCCCACTCGATAAAACTCCCTTGTGCGCTCATGATGGGGGCCATAGCATGATGGCAACCGACGAGCTCTGTTCCGTAGACCGATTGTGGCCGCTCAAGGAGCATTGCACTGCTGCCCCAAAGATGCAAAGGACGATGACGTCAATGGTCCATGGTGAGCTTTCTCACCTGTGAGAGTGAGGGTGGACTACTGGACTCACCTTCTTGTCGTCGTCATCGCTTGGGTTGATGGCCAAGGCAAGGTCTGATGAGGGTGAGGGATTGAGGGATGAAGGAGATGAGGACAAGGTTAATTTTATCCTTTAAAAATAAATTAACAGCAAGTTCTATTTTTTTGGACCGCAACTAACTCCAGAGTTTATTTTTGGACGGCGGGGATTGCAGGGGTTATTAAAAATCACGAAGAAATCAGAGGGTATTTGAAATATTGAAAGATTTTGAGGAGTTATTTCTAAAAATCCCTTAGAAAAGGGGAAAGCGTGGGGAAGCAAGTCCAGCCCGAGAAGGCGGTGGGGCAACCTGCACGCCTTACTCAGACTGGATCTCCGGCAATCTCTGTGAGCACTTTCTGCTGTTTGGAGGTTATGGCGAGCTGTCTGTGTGCTTTCGAAGGATTTTGGAAGCTGGCATTTCTGCGAAAGGTGGGACAGAACAGAAAGGGGGTGGGACGGAACAGAAAGGGGATGTAGTTCGCTAAACGGTGTGTCGGTGTGGGTTTCGGAGAAGCCGGCCTGCCATTCCACGGCCAACCCGCATCTGGGTAGATCATCGGTGGAATGGTGGATGGATCCTAGAAGGACGAGATCTACAACAACCATGGCAATCAGGTTCTTGTTGTACCGACGATCAAGGAACAGGCGATGGATGAGATTGCCTCGTCAGCGATATCATCATGCTAATTTGAGTTATCGTAAGAAGAGTCTTACAACGACGCAGACATTAATTGTTTGGAAGTAATTTTATTAACCTAAACAATAAGAGAACGGGGTATTTGTCAGACTCTCTCAATCAATTATTATTTTTTAAGTAATATACTTGTTGCAAAACCTTCTTACAAATAAATATCTCTCTTTTTAAAATAAATCGAAAGAAACGACTACGGCAGCCTCGTAGCCTCTTCAACGAACGTAACTCGGAGGGTCTCTGTAGTGTTGGTAGAAATAGTTGTACAAAAACAATTAAAAATTCAACTCACCCATCAGGTTTTTCTTTTAATTCTTCAGTCCATCCGGATAGTTTCCCTCTCACAAGTTACAACTGCGAGCTGTTGGTTGTCACCATGCTTGGGTAGATATTAGTTTCAAGGGGAAGTACTGAAAACTGCCATAGTTGCCTGCCTCCTTTTGTTCACAGTGACAAGGGAGCGGACAACCGTGATGGGCGGTAAGTGGCTCTCTAGTTTCAAATCTAACCTCATGTGACTGTGCAATAAAGGATATTTTTGTTCACAGTGACAAGGGAGCGGACAACCGTGATGGGCGGTAAGTGGCTCTCTAGTTTCAAATCTAACCTCATGTGACTGTGCAATAAAGGATATTTAACTTTTATAAATTTGTAAGCGTGTGTAACTTAATGCTCTTTTTAGTGATGGAAGTTCTCAAGTGATATAACTGTCTGCATAGGTGGACGAGTCACATGCATATAGATGAATGTGAAGGACCTGTACCAAGGTGTCCGCCCTTACAACATGATTGCGCCTGTGTGAGTACCAATTTTTTTTAGATGGATTGGTTACGAGATTTGTTAATAAATAAAGGGTAAAGGGGAGATGGTTGCGGAACCAACGCATGCAGACGGATCGTAGGGATGCAATAAGGCTTGTCGCGACAGTCAAGGTGGTCGCGACACTGAAAGTACATGAATGGATATGCATGGGTTATCACGACGGCCAGGGTGGACGCAATCAGAAGCTAATGCGTCGCCGCGACCTGTCGCGTTAAGGATAATCAATCATATTAAAATTTTAATCGATTATTTAGGAAATATAATCAATTATTTAAAGATTATAATCGATCAATTAGCAAGAACGTGACCCTTAAGGCCGTCATGTTAAGGTCTGAGGGTTGAAACCCTAAGGCAAGGACTATGGGAGTGATAATTGGATGAGATAAGCTAAGAATTGGGTTTAAATGAGTTCAAAATGTGGCTAACAAATGGGCTCAAGGTGAGTGACCAACTTGAGGCTCATTATGGGAACAAGAAATATGGTTCAACTTATGGCCAGAATCGAGTGTCTACATATTGCTCCTCCTTGGCACTTTGCAAGGGAGTGGAGCAGAAGTGTAGCAGAGGTGTCATGAAATAACGATAAAGCATAGATGACATGGAGTGGACTGAACAGATGGGAGCCAAGGTAAAGAGACACCCACTCTAACCAACAAGCAATTAGAATCTGCTTGAAAGCCCCGAGTTAGCTGCTCGAACAGAATGTAAGGCAACATAAGTCTGGACGATAGAGAGAGAAAAGGATGATCAACCTCTCGACTGAGAGGTACCATAGCCATTGGCCTGCAGGTTTCATTTTTGAGGGACATGTGCGTTCCAGACAGGTAACTCTGACTCAAAACTTGGGAGCGGTTTGCAACCAAAATAGATAAAAAGAATTTGGATGAAAATTAGATAGAAAATCCAGACAGGGAAATTCTTGACAAACTGGCAAGAGCAACTCACTCGGAGGCAAACTTTCTAATTCAGATTGGAATGGCAATTTCTTGTTCTGAATATGGAGAACAGTTGGGCGTTCATCAAGAGCTCATTATTAGCCAGAGATGAGTCATGATAGCTCAAACCTACATGATGCATGCTGAGCTAAAAGAAAAGAAATCATAAAATCAAATGCAAAGAAATGAGAAAATAGAAAATAGAAAATAGATCAAGGATAATATTGCTTAACTAGACAAGAATGGGTCGAGAATCTTCCTGCAACTGTTGTGCAAGATAGAGTCCATCATCCCCAAACTCACCCAACTTAACGGCCTATCCAGCGATTAACAATGTGCACCTAGATCATCACTATTTTTGATGAAGGGGAACTCAGATCCCAGAACACATTGAAACCAACCTGCCCTTGAAATGATATAATAAGTAGGCTAACATATAGTAATGCAAGGGAATAGGTAAAAGATCATACCTGTGATCTTTCTGATAAATAGTCATACGATAAACAACTAGAGAGAAATATGGACAAACAAGATACAAACAAGGCCTAATAAGCAGACACAAGCACAAGAAAACACAACATACACTATCGCAACGCCTCTAGAGGTCGCGACAATGTCGCGACGCCGTAGAGGGTCGCGATCAAGACATGTCATGTCAGGGTGTCGCGACGCTGTATGTGCACTGGACCTCGAATCCAACCCCTATCTCTATCCTATGGACTATCCTATCACTAATGGGACTCCTAAACTCTATCCTAGTGCTACTTTAGCCCCTAGGTACGAATTGGAGTGGGATTAACCCCTCCTAGGGCTCTATAAATAGGGGGTGCAGGGCTCCAAATTCGTAATCCACCTTCTCTCTCTTCTTCTCTCTTGGTTTTCTCTCTCTCCAAGCCATGAAGAGGTCTTTTAGCTTCCTCCAAATAGGGGGTGTAGGGCTCCAAATTGCCCCCCTATGGCGGTCCCAAGGCAGCTAGGACGGCCCATAAGGAGCTCCACCACCTCACCTCAGTGCCAGGTCATGTGAGCTCAAGGCAAGATGTTCAAGTAAGTTTTTCTAGCTCATCATCTAGTCTTTCTCTCTCATCTTCCTTTTCTCTTCTTCTTATTTTTCTCTCTTTTTCTAGATCCTCCCAGGTAGAAGACACTATTCAAAGATTCCATGGCTTGAGCCCATGATAAAGGTGCTCCCTATAGCGTTTATCAATCTCCTGCGGGAGTGGAAGCTGACAACAGTGTTGGTGCTGGCAAAGAATTATCATAAGATCATACACATCTGGGATAGCATTACTGCGCTCATGGAATTGTAGCACCCCCAGACGCACACCTTCATCTTCCCTTGCTTCAAAGCCACGATCTTACTGGAGGAGTTGGAGATTATCCTGGGGCTCCCTAAGAATAAGAAAGGGGCGGAGCACCTCATCTCCCATACTATAGCCCCTGTCAACTTCTGGGCTATTCTCAGCGAGATCACCACCAAGACCTGGGATTTGAGTACTATGACAAGCCCAGGTTACGTCCACCTGATTCCCCTCTCTCAATGGATCGCTTCCCAATGCAAGAGGAAGACCGGGAACTACTTAGCCATTGCCAAGGCTGCTGCCATCTGTATATGCGGTGTCATCCTCTTCCCCACGTAGGATCATCTCTATATGCAGCCACCTGAGCGTTCATTAGCTACGTGTGGGAAGGCATGGACTATCCTCTGCAGCCACTGACGGACCCCTCTTCGACTCTGTGATCACCCTCGAGTGTTGGATGGGCATGCGGATCTGCTACAAGGCGACATACAATACTTCAGTCAAGTGCATGAACATGACCCATCATCCTCTCTCCTTCATCAGCACTCCACTTCATATGACCACCCAGGCATGGTGCAAGAATGCGACAGTCAAGGGATTGAAAGAGTGGAGACTATATCTGAACACTCTGCAGGTGGAGCAATTCGAGATGCGCCCGACCTTCCTCTACAACAAGATTATCCGCCTTCCTCAGTGCATCGGCCTGGACCTGCAGTTGATAGGGAACAAAGCACTAGTCCTCTACAACCCCCACCGATGTCATCTTCATCTTGGCATGGTGCACACGGTTGTACCAGCTCTCTCCCACTACCCGTCTATTCAAGTAAGGAAGATGGACAATGCACAGAACAAGCGGGATGTGAGGAGCGCCATCATACATTAGGAGGTGTGCGCTATGGGCCTTATCTCGGCAGAGGTGATGGAAGACGATGACGTGTATCAAGAGTACCTACAGGCACTGAGGAGAATCCGACCACATGGAGATTGTGCTGTGGCGGAGGCTGCACAAGGTGTAGGACAAGCTTAAAAGGGGTTAGGAATTGTATCAGGTGGTAGGTAGGGCATGAAAAGATGATTAATTGACCATAGACATGATTGGAATCTATATTTGACAATTTAGATCAATAAAATCAAACTTTTATTCACTGTTGCATGCTTCAGGTCATGTCACAACAGCTACAGATGTTGCGTTAATATCGTGACGGCTACCCAGGTCGTGACCATGTCATGGCTAGGTCGGTCGTCGTGACCTTAATGCGATGTCTATAGAGGTTGCAACTTCAATCGAGAGTTCAAAAAACGTAGTGGCCCCTCTTTCCCCTTTTCGCGCTCACCGACTCTTGCTCTCCAGCAATTTGAGCTCCGGCGATCTGACTTTCCTCTGATGACTCTCTCTCTCTCTCACCTTCCCTCTCTCTCTTGCATTCTTCCTCTCTCTTTCACTTTCTCCCTCTCTCAAGCAATGGAGGGCGGTGGTAACGACGAAGGAGGTTCTCACGGCGGCGAAAGGAGGAAGAGGCCGGTGGCGAGGGCACTTTGGCAGCATGAGGCAGTGGCTCCGGTGGCTGAGGAAGTGCTGGAGGTGGAGATGGCAGAGGAGGATGTCCCGGCCGTGGACGTGGAGGTGGCAGCCGAAGCCCAGGAGGCGGCGATGAAGAAGGTAGGCCCCAATCGCCCTAACCCTTCATTTTGATGTGTGTGGATAGAGTGGAAGCCCTATAGAGGGCATATGTAGGGCAAGATGCCCAAGAGAAATGTCGCCGGAGAGGGAAGGCTCTGGTCGGCAAACCGACTGAGAACGCGATGACCCGCCCTGTCGTGACAAGGTCTGCCACGACGGAGTCAGGGTCGCGACACTATCGTGATGGTCATGGGCTGTCTTGTCGCGGCCTACCCAAGCGTCGTGACAAGGTCGTGACGCATTGGGATGTTGCGACAAAGTCGCGACCCAACGGTCGACGTGACCTCAGTCGAGAGGTTCTAACTGCACGTTTTACTGACCAATGGCTTCCTCTTTGTCTTTGCAGGGTGAGATGAGGGCCAGGGTATCATGGCTCCTGGTGTTGGCTGTGTACCTGGCATTCCTGAGCTTCCAGAGGGAGAGGCTCGAGGAGATGGGTTTCAGCGAGGTGCTGAGGATGGAGCGGATGAGGGCAGACCCTTACCTAGGCACTGAGGAGCCAGTGAGACGCAGAGGCGACCGCATTTGTGTTCCCATCGGGTCACATGATCCCTGACCTAGAGGACGTAAGTAGGATCACAAGGATGAGGGTATACGGCCACCCCGTTAGTGGGTTCACCTACCCCTGTTATAGAGACATGGTGCAAAGACTCCTAGGGTTGACGATCGGCCATACGTAATCCTTAGTTCTTAGGGTAGACATGCAGGAGAGCCTAGGGATAGTCCAAATAGGCAGAGAGGTAGGGGAGACTGCAGATGAGCAGTTGGATCGACTAGTGAGAGGGTGTTGGGAGACCCTAGCTAGCGAGCCTGGTGCTCAGGCAGATTTGGATTTACGACGCTTCCTCACTTTCTTTCTTGGACTGTTGTTTGCTACAAGGGGCAACGTGGTCCACTGCCGCTTTCTATCACTCCTAGAGGACCTAGACAGGGTAGGAGAGTATGCTTGGGGTGCCGCCCTTCTGGCACACCAGTTTGATAGTTTAGGGTGATGACCAAACTTTCCCCATATAAATTAATTCACTTATTTATATATTAATTTTGATGATTAACAAAACAATACTAATGAATTACTTGAGCCTTGAGGACAGGAAATAAAAGTAAAAGGAAGTTCAAGACAATCAGGTAAAACTCTCACTTCATATTTTTCTCAAGTCATTGCATCGACTTCTTCATACATTATAACGACTTGCTAAGACATCGGTTTCTTTGTAAGTTATAAAGTCTTGCCAAGTCTCCGTAACGACTTGCTCGTCGCAACGATTTCTTAAGTTGTCATAATGATTTCTTAAGACCTCGTAACGATTTGCTCATCGCAACGATTTCTTAAGTTTCTTAAGACCTCGTAACGATTTGCTCATCGCAGCGATTTCTTAAGACGTCATAACGATTTCTATATTGTTCATAATGATTTGCTTACCACAACGATTTCTTAAGTGATCATATCGATTTCTGTAGAACTCATAACGATTTCTATATTGTTCATAACGATTTGCTTACCACAACGATTTCTTAAGTGATCATATCGATTTCTGTAGAACTCATAACGATTTCTATATTGTTCATAACGATTTGCTTACCACAACGATTTCTTAAGTGATCATATCAGTTTCTGTAGAACTCATAACGATTTCTGTATTGTTCATAATGATTTCTGTAGAATTCATAACGATTTCTATATTGTTCATAACGATTTGCTTACAGTAACGATTTGGTAAGTAATCACATCGATTTCTTTGATGTTTACAACGATTTTTCTTGCACAATGATTTCATAAGTACTTATAACGATTTCATTATTATGATTTAATGATACTCTGTCATAACGATTTGCCTATCAACTTATAACGATTCCATAAGTCATAAAGGCATCGGCTTTGTTCATATCGATTTCATTGCTATATCAATATAATACTCTTAGTATACGTTGAATAGTCAAAGTCGTATCTCATCTGTTTGACTGCTATGCATTCAATGCACTCTGAACGTATCTCTTATGCATGCAGACGATATCTTCCACTATTGTGCTACTCTGCCTACATCTTATTTTGACAGAAAGGAGCTTTGCTAAATCTAGCATTATCTTTTCCAACTGTGACTGACAATCAACGACAGTTCTAGCTGTCTCCTATTTATTATTGATATGCTTGCAGATACCTGACAAGATTCATCTGTACAACGTTGGACACAAAAGATACAAGATATCAAAACATTTCTTTGGCGTGTACTAAAGGATAAAAGACTGAAGATCAGAAGCTTCCTTGCAGACCAGTCTAACGTACACCAGAATGAGAGACAACGGTTCTTTAACGTTCAAATTTAAAGAAGAAGATTAAATACAAGACTACAAGACTGAGAAGAAGGCACTTTTCAAGAGGGCAACATCCTGTGATAGAGAATAGCCAATCCTTCAAGTCTTCAGTAGTTCAAACAAGAGCGAAGCACTCAATTCCAATAGATCTTAGCTCTTTAGCTCTCTGTGCTGAAAAAGAAATTCCTGTGAGAGTCAGTAAAGTCTTGGAGAGAAACCAGTGTCAAAATCCTTTCTCTCTCGAGGCTTGTTTGCTTCAGATTGTAGCTGGTTGAGCTAGTTCCTGAAGCTTGTTCTTGTGCTTACTTTAGTGGTTGTATTCCCTTCTGTGTGAAGGAAGACCTGGTGGTATCCGGGGTGATTGTATTCCCTTCTGTGTGAAGGAAGACCTGGTGGTATCTAGGGTGGTTGTATTCCCTTCAGGTTGAAGGAAGACCAATTGAGGCTGGGTGTAAGGATCCGTGAGGGGGATTGTACCCTTGATAGTGTTATCCTGAGGTATTGCTCAGGGACTGGACGTAGGTCTCCTGTGGAAAGGAGTTTCGAACCAGGATAAAATCTTTGTGTCTTGTGGCTGTGTTTTGTGCATTTGCTATTTCATTCCCTCTAACTCTAATCTTCATTTAAGTTGTTGTGTAATCCTTTTAGTGAATAGGTTTCAATCTAAGATCTTATTTTTAATAACCCATTCACCCCCCCTCTGGGCTAGCTATCTGGGGCAGTTATGGAAAAGATGGGCCAGTCTATAAGGTCCAGGAACCTAAAGAAAAGTGGATTCTCAGTGCAAAATGGGATATGGACCAAGACCTCTGTGGCAGAGGGAGAGGCCATCATTGGAGATATTCCAGAGATTCCAGAAGAAGCAGCAGATCCACCAGCAGAACTAGAAGTAGAATCAGCAGCAGTAGAACAAGCAGCAGTAGAACCTGCAGTGGAAGAACAAGCAGAGACTTCAGGATCACCTGTTATGGATGTTGACTCTCGTCCTCCAGAAACTCCAATGGGAGAAGCAGTAGCAGGTGTGGCAGATCCCTTGCCCACCTCCAGAGTTGCCTCTATTCTAAGAGAAGTGTTGGATTCCTTTCCAGTTACTTCAGAAATAGGTGGACTTACAGAGACAGAAGCTATGGCACCAGGCCATATTGAAAGATCCAATGAAGAAAATATTATTTCTGAGAAGCCAACAGTTGCGCAAAGGGAAGTAGTGATGGATGAAGCTCCTACTGAGGGGGAGTAAATTGCAAGTGTGTCTCAAGCATCTACTTCTGTGGCCGAGGGTCACATTGAATTGGAGGAAGCTACTAGCCAAGTGGAGCCAATTGGAAGTGAGCCTCAAATGTCAGAATCAGTCCACAGTGAGGACATTGTTTTGGAAGAAGTTCCCACTCTGGGGGAACAAGAAAATGTTGTTAAATCTGCTCCTATTCAGGGGGAGCAAGAGCTTGGTACAGAAGCAGGACCATCTCAAGGGGAGCCCATTGAAAATACCCCTGTAAATGAAGGACCTAGTACAGGTCATGGTGAATTTGAAGAACCAGTACCTCAGAGAAAAATAAAGCGAGTGGTTCACAGAAAGCAAAGAAAAAGCCACAGGAAAGTAAATTTGAAGCCTGTTATGGAAATACTAAAGGCTCAAGGAGATATTTTATCATCAGTTCAGTCCAGTGTCCAAGGCATTTTTGCCAGTCAAGCTACAGCCTCTTCTGAACTGTCTTCAGTCCGAAATGCTATGAGGTGGTTCAACAAGGAATTGTCAGAAATGAAGACCATGCTATCAGCAATTTCCAGGACCGGTGGACTGTCTTCTTCTGCTACTCAGAGCAGACCAGCAGCTGTTCCTCGGCCACTAGGGCCACCTGCACAAGAGTCAGGGCCATCTGGGCCATCAGTACAAGCTGGTCATCAGGACCATCTCATTAGGAATTTAGGCCATCTGGGCCGTCTGCAGTTGTCAGCGAAGGTCCAGCAAAAGGGAAAGAGCCAGTAGCAGCTACCAAGGCCCCTGAAACTTCTACTCTTGTAACTCCAATCCCCTCCTCACCTTCATCCTCTTCTACAGCCCCTCCAGCTCCACCAACCTTCAAACACCCTATGCCTCGCACCCAAACCTCATCCTCTATCATTACATCTCAACCTTCCTTCTCTCCCACTTCCTCTCAAACCTCAGCTCCCTCTTCACCTCTCTCTAAAACTACTCCAGTTCACCCATCTTCATCCTTCAATCCCAAACATCTCTTCTATCCTCCTACTCCTCCTTCTTCTGTTACTTTCATTCCGGAATCTTACCCTCGACCCTCAGAGAAGATCCATCTATAGGGAATACCTTCAAAAATGTATCCTTTCCACTATCTATGGTATTCCTTTCCTCAACCTCTCTGAGCATCTAAACATTGTTCTTCCTCTTTGCCAGTTGTCCCACCCTAAAAAATCCAAAATCCATGAGGGCACTGAGTTCAAGACTGAAGAGCAGTGGGCCAACGTCAAGGGCAACAAGTCTCAGTACTCCAAATACTTGACCACCCGTGCAGAAACTCTTACCCATAGAGATCACCCACTCACTCTTTCTGAGTGGTTCATTCTTCAGCATAAGACCTCTTGGGGCCCATTCATTCTGAAAGAGATCAGGATAGCGAAGAACTTCCAGTTGTACAGTGATTTCTGTTACCTGAACAAGCTGCCTGAAGTCCAGTTCTACCAATTTCATTCAGTCATAGTGATGCTGAGATCAGAACATCCAATTAATCTTCCCCTCACCGTGGATTTTGCCAACCTCAAAGTTGACTCTCCAGTTCTTCTGCCGAAGCTACACTCCTTAGTGTTTGACTCAGATGCAGGCTCCCATGCCTTTGATATGTTTGCTAAGCAGATGGGCAGAATGTCAGCTAAGCAAGGTAGAATGCCTTCCTTTTTGCGGTTTATTTTCAGAGAATACCACTCTGGCCGCATTTCCTCCCAAGTTTTGGCTTCACTCATTTCTGAGTGTGAGAGGCTTTCTCCCACCGTATGGGAAACGCTCTACAAGGAACACCATCTTCAGTTGCAAGCTATCAACAGTTCCTTGTTCAGACAAAATAAGCCTATTCTATCAGCAGAAGCATTCATGGATCTCAACTCCATAAATCCCATTCAAGAGATCTATGTTCAGTGGGCCGCCAGATATACTGCCATCTATGCCTTAAAGAAGGATCTTCTTGATCAGAAGATTTCTATCCAATCTCTCTGGACAGATTTCTCCATCGTGCCAGTTTTGGAAAAAGCACCTACTTCAGATTCATACTGGACAGAGATCAGTATGGAGAATTCCTGGACGAGCAGCGACAGCTATACATTCAGAGGATCACTCCAGCCATGGGTTCTTCCTTCTCAGTTGCTCCTGGTGTTTTCCACCAGATGTTTGAAGATATGGAGATCAAGGCATGGGCTGTCATTTCACAGCATGCCTCTCTTTTGTCTCCTTTGTATTATCTTACTCCCAATTAATACAAAACTTTCTCTCTTCTTTGTCTCTTAGACTATCTTTTTGCTTACTGACAAAAAGGGGGAGAAAACTAACGCAAGCAACTCTGAAAAACATGTCTGTTTATTTATGCTGTCTAGTATATTTTGTCATCATCAAAAAGGGGGAGATTTGTAACACCCCAGAAATTCAGTAATTGGAAAAAATTAAAAATAAATCGAAAATGGTAAATTCAATATATGTGCAATAGCAAAAATGCACATGTCATTATCATACATACAAAACAACCCATTAGAAAATTTCATAAAAACTACAGTTCAACTCTAAATAATACTCCCTAATGACCCACAGGGAAATTCATGCAAAGGAAAATCATATGGTCCAAGTTTAAGGCATTTTACGACTGAGTGTCGTAATCAAGGAATAGTCGGGAAGTCCTAATAACACATACTTCGATGGGTCAGAAAATTAAATAAAAATCATAGATCGATTTCAAATAATATCCTCTAATGATCCATAAAGAAATTTGGGTCAATAAAAGTCGTTTGAGATATGTTTAAGAGTTATTGTGACTTATTATCAAAGCTAGGAAATAAGTTGGACAATCCATTATTAGGTGTATAAATGGGATCATAAACTAAATGAGAAATTTATGGTGGACTCCAAACAGTATGAGGGGATAGTCCATAAAAGAAATTGGATCAAGGAACAACTTATGACCCATGAACAAATTCAAGTATGAAATTAGTAAATAAATAACTTCCGTATTATCGGAATGATAGAACTTACGTACCGCTATTGTGCGTGAGAAAACACATCAGAAAATTCCGTAAAAATTATAAATCAAGCCCAAACATTGTACCTAAGTGTTCTACGAAGGAATTCGTGCAACGAAAAATCTGATTGGTCGAGTGTACGTCACACGTGACCAAGTTACCCGAATTAGGAAACTAAGTCGGGAAATCGTTAACACGGAAAAATAAACCGATCATAAATTAAATAAACATATTGGAGAGACTTCCAATATCATGTATTAATAACCTATTAACAAGATTGGGCTAATGGGGCACATTTGGCCCAATGATAGAAATTGGGACAAGAAAATACCCAGAAATTCATGTATGTAATTAGGCAATAATTAATGAGGGCAATTTAGAGTTAAAATGTAGGTGATTAGTCATGCAAGGTAAGCCAAAACCGAACCCAACCCCAATTGGTGGTTTCCTAAACCATTACTACCTCCTTTGGAGGAAAGAGTCCCAGATTTCTTGGAAAACAGAGAGGAGAATTCGCAGCCCTTTTCTAGTCTCGTTAGGACTCTTAACTACAACCTAAATCTATAAGAACTCGTCCTCAAACTCTTGGGGAAGGTTTAACAACGAGTTAGGGTCATTAGTAGGTAGGCTAGAACTTCTGAGGAGAAGGAGAAAAGGCTGGGAATCCGGAGCTTCATCCCCTGCATCCTCTGCTACGTCCAGAACATCGACTGGTCTTAGATCTTGATAAAGGTAGGTGTTCTCGGGCCAAGATTAAAGAAAACCAACACCATCATGTAATTCTCTGAGTCTAGGATCATTTGCATTTGGTTTGACTCAATTTCATGGAGTATACGTTGTGTATTCGTCGGTTTTCTGAAGGCTTGCACAGTTAGGGCTTTTTCTTGTTCTTCTTGTTATGCACACAATTCAAGACTGAATTTGACTAAACTTTATTCATGAAAGTTCTTCTACTTGACATCACGATCATCTTCTATGTTGGACGTTTTGTCCAAAAATCCTTCGTTAGAGAGTTAGAAGCATGATAAGAGAGTTTCTGCAGAATACTGCGATTTCGGGCTACATTTAACTCTTTGTTCCTCATATGGTTTCTTGGGATTCGAGACCGAATTAGATCAAACTATAAACATCAAAGTTCTTCTACTATTGTTATCTTCATCTTTCATGTTGAACGTTTTGTCCAAATGTCATTCGTTAGAGAGTTATAAGAGGCGGAAGTGGATCGCTGCACTGTAGTCATGTGTTTTTTGTCTGGGAGGGCCACTGTGTCGACCTGACCTGAACCCGTGTCGACCTGACCTGAACTCAGGTCGACCTGCTGTCCCAAAACAGCCCAGAAAGTGTTCTGGGAAGCCCTCTAGTGTCGACACAGTCCCATCCCGTGTCGACACACTCCCCCAGTTTGACCCAGAAAGTGCTGGGAAGCTGATCTAGTGTCGACACCACCTGTGCTAGTGTCGACACACTGTCCCATATTAGTTAGGGGGTTTTCTGGAAGCTGTCTCTAGTGTCGACACTACTTGATCTCGTGTCGACACGACTTGACCTTTTTGCCTTGTTTTGATGCACTGTGTCGACACCACCTGAACTAGTGTCGACACTACCTGACCAGTTTTGCATGATTTTGTCTTGTGTTTGAAGCATTGTGTCGACACCACTTGATCTAGTGTTGACACTACCCTTACAAGATTTTTGTATAATTTGAGTCCTTGTGCATGGTGTTATATAGTATGCATGGACCTAAAATGAATCAACCCATTGAAGAAAATGGTAATTATACGAATATGATTCTAATGTGTAAATTTTGATTGTTCTTATGATCCTTGGATTATCTTGTGATCTTGCTTATTGTCAATTGATAAGATAATAATATGATATGAATGTGGGGATGAATACATGATTAGTATGGCCATATTAGTGGTCTAAATGTTATGATTTGTATATAAGTTTCATGGTTTCATGTTTTCCGGTGTTTAATTGATTATTGTCATATGCATACATGCTAGGAAATTACATGTTCTACATATGATCTATCTTTAGAAACACCCTCATGTCAAGACATTAATGAACTATGAAACATAAGATGCGTCGTTATCTTGCCTTGTTCTTTTGAGCTGTTTGTCATTCCTTGACTCTATAAATGATCATGTCCTTTTTACTATGAGCTTGTCATTGAAACTCTGTGGCCATAATATGAATATGTTTGTTCGGCACATCGTGGGACTCCGGTCCAAAAACTTGATACAATGCCTGTGCAATAGGGCCCTGTCCGGTCCTGGGGAGGAGCGCCCCAACGTACTTGTTAACCGAGGGAGTATGGACTCTTGGTGCTTGGCATAGCACAAACAAACACGCAAGATTTTGAAAATGTGCCTCCTGTTTGACTTGATAAGTTTGACTTGACATGATATGATACGTTTGTTCTTGTGAACATATGAACTCTGCTTGAATGTGGCCAATCTCTTCTGACATGATTCTATTCTTGAAATATCTGTTCATTGTATATGCAATTTGACATTTTGATCAGATACGATATCCGTTCTATTCTGCTATTCAATCTGTTAGTATTGCATGCATTGTCATCATATTCATATGCATATCTACCTACTTAAAATGTTAATCATGTATACTAGTGCCCGCACGTTATTGAGATGTAAATCCTATTGAGCTAGTTCGCTCACCCCTATCATCCTGCCCTTTTTCAGGTAGTGACGAAGAACCCGTGGAGTTAGATGGGACTGGGCAAGAGTGACGAGCACCCGTCCTAGAAATAGATGACAGTTTAGAAATAGAAATTGAGTAGTCTATGTAATAGTGAAACTTTTCTGGAAGTTATTTGAATAATGGACCCTTTGGTTAATTCTTTCTTGCAAGGTTGTATCTAGTTGAATGAAATGAAATAAAGAGTAACTTTGAGGATATTGTTATGATTTGAAAAGTGTTATTATATTCAATTGTGACTCCACGCTATTCAACTGTGATACGTTTGTTTGTATCATTCACGTCCCCCGGTATTTATTCCGCTGCTAAATATCGGGGCGTGACAAGATTGATGACCAAACTTTCCCCATATAAATTAATTCACTTATTTATATATTAATTTTGATGATTAACAAAACAATACTAATAAAAGTAAAAGGAAGTTCAAGACAATCAGGTAAAACTCTCACTTCATATTTTTCTCAAGTCATTGCATCGACTTCTTCATACATTATAACGACTTGCTAAGACATCGGTTTCTTTGTAAGTTATAAAGTCTTGCCAAGTCTCCGTAACGACTTGCTCGTCGCAACGATTTCTTAAGTTGTCATAACGATTTCTTAAGACCTCGTAACGATTTGCTCGTCGCAACGATTTCTTAAGTTTCTTAAGACCTCATAACGATTTGCTCATCGCAGCGATTTCTTAAGACGTCATAACGATTTCTATATTGCTCATAACGATTTGCTTACCACAACGATTTCTTAAGTGATCATATCGATTTCTGTAGAACTCATAACGATTTCTATATTGTTCATAACGATTTACTTACCACAACGATTTCTTAAGTGATCATATCGATTTCTGTAGAACTCATAACGATTTCTATATTGTTCATAACGATTTGCTTATCACAACGATTTCTTAAGTGATCATATCGGTTTCTGTAGAACTCATAACGATTTCTGTATTGTTCATAATGATTTCTGTAGAATTCATAACGATTTCTATATTGTTCATAACGATTTGCTTACAGTAACGATTTGGTAAGTAATCACATTGATTTCTTTGATGTTTACAACGATTTTTCTTGCACAACGATTTCATAAGTACTTATAACGATTTCATTATTATGATTTAATGATACTCTGTCATAACGATTTGCCTATCAACTTATAACGATTCCATAAGTCATAAAGGCATCGGCTTTGTTCATATCGATTTCATTGCTATATCAATATAATACTCTTAATATACGTTGAATAGTCAAAGTCGTATCTCATCTGTTTGACTGCTATGCATTCAATGCACTCTGAACGTATCTCTCATGCATGCAGACGATATCTTCCACTATTGTGCTACTCTGCCTACATCTTTATTTTGACAGAAAGGAGCTTTGCTAAATCTAGCATTATCTTTTCCAACTGTGACTGACAATCAATGACAGTTCTAGCTGTCTCCTATTTATTGTTGATATGCTTGCAGATACCTGACAAGATTCATCTGTACAACGTTGGACACAAAAGATACAAGATATCAAAATATTTCTTTGGCGTGTACTAAAGGATAAAAGACTGAAGATCAGAAGCTTCCTTGCAGACCAGTCTAACGTACACCAGAATGAGAGACAACGGTTCTTTAACGTTCAAATTTAAAGAAGAAGCTTAAATACAAGACTACAAGACTGAGAAGAAGGCACTTTTCAAGAGGGCAACATCCTGTGATAGAGAATAGCCAATCCTTCAAGTCTTCAGTAGTTCAAACAAGAGAGAAGCACTCAATTCCAATAGATCTTAGCTCTTTAGCTCTCTGTGCTGAAAAAGAAATTCCTGTGAGAGTCAGTAAAGTCTTGGAGAGAAACCAGTGTCAAAATCCTTTCTCTCTCGAGGCTTGTTTGCTTCAGATTGTAGCTGGTTGAGCTAGTTCCTGAAGCTTGTTCTTGTGCTTACTTTTAGTGGTTGTATTCCCTTCTGTGTGAAGGAAGACCTGGTGGTATCCGGGGTGATTGTATTCCCTTCTGTGTGAAGGAAGACCTGGTGGTATCCATGGTGGTTGTATTCCCTTCAGGTTGAAGGAAGACCAGTTGAGGCTGGGTGTAAGGATCCGTGAGGGGGATTGTACCCTTGATAGTGTTATCCTGAGGTATTGCTCAGGGACTGGACATAGGTCTCCTGTGGAAAGGAGTTCCGAACCAGGATAAAATCTTTGTGTCTTGTGGCTGTGTTTTGTGCGTTTGCTATTTCATTCCCTCTAACTCTAATCTTCGTTTAAGTTGTTGTGTAATCCTTTTAGTGAACAGGTTTCAATCTAAGATCTTATTTTTAATAACCCATTCACCCCCCCTCTGGGCTAGCTAGCTGGGCAACATAGGGTCCTCTGACTGGCAGACGACGATCAATGGGTCCTTCCCCTTCCTCCAAGTAATTCAAACTCTTTCTCTTGTCTAATTCAAGCTTTCCAATTTGCATATCTGTGATCTAATTGTGCTACTTTTGTAGGTCTAGACCTATCTCCACCTATCGGGCCTGGGGAGGGGTACTGTAGAGCGACCGGGCCTCGTGCCCCTAGCGAGGCGGTGGGTGTCGTGCCAAGACACGCACCCTGTGGAGGAGCAGCTAGCATCCATCTAGGATGCCATCGACGTCTACCCTTAGCTGGATGTGAGTACTATTCTCTCTCTAATCCTTAGTTGATTTCCTTAAATGCCTTAGATACTGACAAGATGTGTTCTTTGTGGTGCAGGTGGTGTGGCAGCCATACCTAGAGGAGGGATATGAGGGACATCCCTGGTTGGAGCAGGCCCACCCCTACTTCGGTAGGATGACGTGAGTGCATGCTCTCAACCTGGTGTTTCTCCTCCATCTGCATCTGACTCAGCTAGCACTCAGGCTACGTTAGAGTGCCGTGGAGTTCCCTAGCTGAGGCAGGACACCTAGGTCTGGCCAGAGCTTCTGGGGACTTCACGACACGACTGACTAGCGCAAGAAGGCCCAAGAGTAGATTGCAGACTGGGAGCACCAAGGGTGCCGAGTCACGTCCGATGCACAGACAGATAAGGCGTACATGCAGTCCTTCGCCTTTAGGTATGGGGCGAGGGTCTATAGGGGCACCCGATGACAGGTATATCTCAAGACTTAGACTTTGTGAAATTCTTTTGATTGAACTGAATCTGACATGATTTTGGTGACTTACAGGCGGACGTGACCAGACATATTGCGTCGCTCCAGGCCCTGCTACACTCTGCCGTGCAGGACCGGGGCATCGCCCGAAGGGGGGCAGACCGGCTGGTAAGTACCTACTCGGACTTCAGTAAAGTACCAATTCCTTCAGCTTAAAGATATTGAAAAGTGTTTCATGTGTAGCGTACGGAGTTGGCGAGGTTGAGGACATCACAGGCGGGTGCTTCCTCATCTCGGGCAGCGGCGAGGGACTCCCCGTCCGACCTTGCCAATTAGCTGGCGGGTGCCCTGAGGAGGCAGAGGCAGCATTGGAGGAGAGGGTAAGTGTGATTCAAACCTGATCGTTTTCAATTGAAGGTTGTATACTGACATGCCTTTTGACACAGGTTGCAGAGTTGAGGACCGCCATTGGCCAGGCGAGCCACTGGCGTGAGCAGGCTGTCGCGGCGGTCCTCTAGGCAGAGACGGCGGCGACGGAGATAGCCTGGTGGCGCTTCCAAGCGGAGACAGTGGTGACGCAGGTGGGGGAGCTATCGAGGGAGCTAGCAACACTGCAGGTGCAGGGATCGTCAGTGGACCAGGCGGAGCTATCCCGACTACGTGCCGAGACGTCTGCGCAGCAGATCCGCATTAACGAGCTTTGGAGCTTGGTGATGGGCGATTGGCGAGAGTCAGAACCGGAGCAGGAGCAAAAGCAGAGCAAGCGGGGCCTCCGTGAGGCAGTATCTTGTGGGTTCCTTCAGCCGTTGGAGGAACGAGGAGGAGGAGAGGTGCCAGGAGGGCGAGACGAGTGCCCAGAGTGTGAGGGGTGGTGGTGACATGCCACTACCATCAGAGAGGCATGAAGGATCCAGGGAGAGTGGTGGTGGACAATGAGGAGTTTGTGAGCCACCTCCCCCCTTATCTTGTACAAGATGTTTATATTTAGTGGATCTTTACTTTTGTGCCAGTGTTTGAGAGTGTTGAATGGATTGTGATTGACACGAGTGGGAAATGAGATCCGAGAGAGAGAAAATTGAGTACATCGTTGAGCTGCTCAAAACATCCTGTCCTGCACACTTAACAAAACAAGTTAGATCTGCTCTTTGGCTCAGTCCCTTGCATTAAGTAATGATTGACTTTAACTTCATGATAGTCAAGGGGTTGAGCCTTATTAAATAGACAAAAAATAGAAAGTAACAATGCATTCTAAAAATGCTATGTACATCTATTTTTTTTTGGATTTTTTTTGAATTTTATATTTTATATTTTTTGATTTTTTATTTTCTTAATATTTTTTTTGGATTTTTAAAATATTGTTTTTTTTGTTTTTTGGATTTTCTTTTTTTTGGATTTTTGGATTTTTTTTTAGATTTTCTAATAGCGGCAACACCTACATTTAGGTGATTAGCCAAGAATCTCATCTCTCTTCCTTTGTTGTCAAACATTCCCTAAGTGTAGTATGCATTTGCTAGCTACCCTTTGGTCATTTGCCCCTAGCCATTAGTGTTTCTACGCAGACCAAGCGAGGGAGCGCTTTGGCCATTATGGAGGGTAGGAAGACATGAGTGGTAAGACTTAACATTAGTTCTTAGGATGCTGGTTCGTTGACTAGTTTGGGTTTATCTCATGGGGATTCCATCTGTTGTCTAGAGACTTTGTGGTCATTGATTTTTTTTATTTTTAGTCTCTTTTGGTTTGGTTACGCATACGACTGGGCTAAAGGACGTCCTGCGGTGAACTTTTGGCCACTCTTTGCCATGCTCCTATTCGTCATTTTGACATATTCTCTTTTCTTCACCTCACTTTCTTTGACCATCTCTATTTGAGACTTCGTCACACATGAGACACCCCCTTTGAATCTTAAAACCAGTGATCCTTCTGCCCCTATGCCTTGCCCGAGTAAGAGGAAGAAAGACCATCACGTCCCCCACACAAGGGCTAAGCAAGAACACATCTATCTACAGGACAGTTGGCCAAGGGTTGTCGTGTCGTGTGTGTTGACTGAACAGAGAGGTTATTTGACAACCACAAGAGACTCAAGACTGCTGGTACTCCTTTGTGAGGTAATGCTGCTATAGAAAATTCATTTATTAAGGGTAGAATCTTTTAAGGTACAAACCATTCCACGGGTGAGAGAGCTCCTCACCATCGGCATTCACTAGCCTATAGGCATTCCCAGGGTACACCTCTTTGATTACATACGTACCTTCTCAATTAGCTGGCAATTTGGACCTAAGACCTCCAGGTTTTATGAAAATTTGCTTCAAAACTATGTCTTCTTCTTGAAATTTACATTCAATTACTTTCTTTTGAAAAGATCTTGAGAGTCTATTTTGATATGAAAGCACGTGGTCGGTTGAGGCCAGACCCCGTTCATCTAAGAGCTCTATTTGTGTAAGTAACATCTCTCGACATTCATTGAGATTAAGTTGTTTGTCCAGCTATACCCTTAGGGAAGGAATGAGTATCTCATACGGAACTACCGCCTCCATCCCATAAGTGAGTGAAAAGGGAGTTTTCCCTATGGGTGTGCAGACAGAGGTACGGTAGGCCCATAGAGCCTCAATCAATTTCTCAGGCCAATCAGCAAATTTGTGAGACTCACAAGTTTTCTTTAATATTTTAAAAAGTGTTTTGTTTGTGGCTTCGGCTTGAACGTTACTGTGACGGTCCTTGTTGTTCAAACTCGTTAACCTAATAACGAGCTTGACCCGACTCCGTCTCCCACGAACCAGCCAAAGTACAGAGTACAACTGAAATGTACATATACACATGAAAGGTACATATCTTACACATATACACATGAAATGTACATATCCAGTTCTGAACCAAAGTCAAAGTACATAGTACAACTGCTTGGGACAAAACCCCCAAGGCACAATAAGTAGAAAATTACTCTGCTGGTGGCGTAGGCCCGACCCCACTACGGTGTGGTCCCGAACTAGAAGAGGGATGGGAACCCTCCTGCTCTCCTTCACCTGGAAGAAGAAGGGGTGAGCCTCACAAGTCACTGGCTCAGTAGGGCAACTCCCCACAAGCTGAGAGAACAATGTATAAAAAATAAAGTAAGCAAGGCTTTTAAGCAATCAAAAGATAACACTACCTATACATGGTACTACAACTGAAATTTAAACAAATGACAAATCACGTACACGTGTACAAGCTAAAGAAGGGCACGCCGCACACGAGTCATGAGAACTAGTTCGCGACACCAGCCACTGACCCAGACAAAGCACACAAGACTACCTCTCAGCCTCGCAGCCACGGATGAAAGGTCCAGCTGCGGCTCCACCTCAACAAGGCCAAAAAATTGTGGAGACCAACCAACACCACTCCTGCACATCACACAGCTGCAAGCCCAAGTCTGGCACCTCTAAGGACTCCGGCTCAAGCTCCCTAAAGTGAGGCACTGGAAAACATGACTAGCTGGGGACCAATACATCTACCGGTGTCCATCCCCCAACCACGAGTGCGCTACAAGCGACTGCAACAACCCAACTCACTATGCACACATATCCAAGCAAAACCCGACGTTTTCAACCACAATATAAACCAACACAATCTTTGCATACCCTACATTGCTTAACCAACACCGCCCAAGCAGTGCACAATAGAAAACAGACAGACTGGCCACAGAACCCCACAGCTCGGGTGGCCACATTCTAAATCGCGACCAACACAGTGGACACCAATCGAAGCTTGAATCGCGACAGACCAACCCGTCGCCTATAAAGTCTGAATCGTGACCGGACAGGTTGTCGCGTTCAAGAATGCAACGTCTGGGTCCGTCGCCTTTCAGACAGAAGAAACCTATCTTGTTCTCTCATTCCGGAAATCACATCAAACGACTGAACAAGCTGATTAAATAGGAAATAACTATTCACATGATATCCTAGGCATGCTTTCTATCAAGTATATGTGATTTCCCAAACCAAAATCCTCAAACCCTAACCTACACAACCCACACAAGTGAAAATAGAAGAAAGTTCCCCTACCGGTATGAAGAACACAGAAACAACACCGTCCCGGCGTTTCCCGCGCTCCGAAGCACCTCCTCGTGTCGGAAGCACGCCAAAATTCACACGAACAACCCAAATCGCCAGCAAAAGCCTCCACAGCCCTCCCCTATGGCCGAACAGTGCAACCTGCACTGTTTGTCCAGGGCTCGGAGCCAACACAAAGTACAGGCTAAATCGCTACGTATCGGGCCGTCACATTTAAAATGCGACATACTTGGGCATCGCAATTAAGCCATGTCAACCTTGCATGCGCCACGCGGCGCGCATGTAGTCGCGCCCACGTAAAAGTGGTGTTAAATTGCGATGTAGAAGGTGGTCGTGTTCATGAAGAATCGCGATGCCTGTGTTGGTCACTGAACACACATTGTTGACTGTGCACATTCGTTGTCCAGAGTTTCTTGCACACGTCAATATGCTCACCTTCTTTAAACTGTCTCACAAATTTAAAATAGCAAAGATGAACTAGCAAAGTGGTGAGAACATGTCATTTCCATAGGGAGACTAAATAAATTTGACTTAAGAAACTACTTGTTGGAACACTCTATCGACAATTTTCACCAGAATAACACTGTATTAAAAGTAATTCTGTAAACAACACCAATTAATTCCTCACAACTTGACAAGTCAAACATAATGAAAGAATAAGCAGAATGAAAAATAGAAGAAAATTAGTATCACTGTACCCTCACAATTGAGGGATCAAACAGGTAGACAGAAATCTGAACTAGAAACATAAAGATGCACCTTTAATTCTGAAATGATCTGAACTCAAAAGATAAAAATATGAAAGAACAAGAATCTCAAAAGAAGATTATCAAACCACTTTACCCCTACAGCTTAGGGGATAAACATTAAGCAACCTTAGATCTCTACAAACACTCGATCACTACTTTCACAGCTCAAGAATCGAACAGAAAATTCAGAACAAAAATTTACTTTTGCTAAAGCAATGTCCTAATGCTACCACTTTGATCTGGACTGGGTAGACCTCAGGAAGCCCTCTAGATGCCGTCACCCTCCCAGACTCCAGACAGCTTCTCAGACACCAGACATCTATAGAAGGGAGGAAGAAGCAGTCGAACTCTCCAACAGCAGAAGAACAAAAATAAAACAAACTCTATTGGATTGATCTCACCAACATAGAGGAAAGGAAAAAGTAGAAATCGCCTAGATCGCCTTCCTCTAAACAGAAGAAATGAAAAGTAGAAATTGCCTGGATCATCATCCTCTACAGCAACGAAGAGAAAAAGAAAAAAATCCAAAACAATCCCAGTCGCCCTCCCCTGGAGCTCTCGCAGTAGAATAAAGAAGAAACTCTACTGGAACTAATCTCCCCAACATAGAAGAAATGAAGAACAAATGCAGTCAGAAAAAAATGGAAAAATCGAATTCCACTGGATCGCCCTCCAATTCCTCACAGAACAGAAGAAGTAGAAAACTTCTGAAATCCCAGACTCCAATCTCTTTAACCCAACCCCGAACCAAAGACAGGAAGAAACAAAATTCGAATTCCCTCCCAAAATGCTGAAAACTAGAGAAGAATGGAAGAAGAAGCACTGAATAGATCCTTCACAGCAGCCGAACAAATTCTAAGAAAATGCTGAACAACGAAAAGAAGAAAAAATCATAGCAGCCGAACTCCCAATAGTAGAACCAGCCAAGAAACGAACAATCTAAAGTGCTGAACAAAACCAAAATGCCGAACCATCTCCCCCAGCCCAACCATCCACAGAAGAAAGGAAGACAAATCAGAAGAAAGGAAAAACCCCAACCCTTATAGCAAAGAAGAAACCCAAAAATCTGAACCCAAAACCCCCCAAAAATACTGAACCCGGGAAGAAAGAAAAAAGCTAAAACCCCATAAAATCGAACCCCCCAAATCTCTCAACTCCCAGATCTGAGGACCTTGGGGTCCTTTTATAAGCTCCATCGAATCTGCTGGACGCCCAGAATCCACACGCGCCAAGCTCCTCACGCGGGCCAGCTGCACCCGCTTGAGCTGCACAGCTTCGCACGACCAGCAGCAGCTTCGCATGGACATCTGCGCATGCCCCATACGCACTGCCTCCAGCTTTCTCATCGTTGCGCGCCCCAGCTCTAGCCTCCAAATCTCCAGCACACGCCGGATGCGCAGCGCCAGATGCGTAGCACCTTAGTTCCTGCGCAGTAGCTCCAACTGCCATCCGCGCACACCCCTGCCGTGTACCGGGAGCTTCTGCATCCCTCATGTGCCAGCCGCACCAACTTCGCACACACACCG
This sequence comes from Colocasia esculenta, assembly GCA_014218235.1. Taxonomy (NCBI): domain Eukaryota; kingdom Viridiplantae; phylum Streptophyta; class Magnoliopsida; order Alismatales; family Araceae; genus Colocasia; species Colocasia esculenta. The sequence continues at coordinate 36,534,977 of CM024765.1, read as the reverse complement.
CCAACTTGACCTTTCCCTACCTCCTTCCAGCTACTTCCTGGTGGGGAAGAATCAAAATGGTAAATATGGGCTTCGTGGCCAAAGGTGTGATGGGTTAATAAAAAAAAAACTTATTTATTTAATGAGATTGGTGGGGTAAAAAAAATCTTATTTATTTACAAAGATATACTTATCTACTACTTAAAAGATATTTACAAAATATTATTGCGATAAGAATTATTTATATACAATATTTATTTTGAAAAGATCTTTTATTTTCCAAAATAAACTTGATTAGTCAATTGGAAAGAAATGACTTATTAAATGAAAATATAACTAATATGTTCAAAAACTTATTCATGGATGAAATAAAAATTAAAATCAAAATACACATTATTTATAGACAAAGTATGTCTAAAATCAATTATATGTATGAAATTTAACACGAAAATTTTTACAATTATCACTCTCCCCTACTTGAACATTGCTAGTCCCTTAGCAATAAAAATTACTCCAAATATATGACTAGAGGATGTAATGTCTCATGCTAAACAACCATCATGTAAAAAATTAATGTAGAGATGTGTCTTTCCTAATTGTAAGGGCTTATGACAAGAAATTAGTGCACAAATGATAGCTCACTTAAGAGTACACATCAGCCCTCTTGGAGCTTCTCTGCCTCAACTAGTAATTGAGATTAGATTAATTCGAGGGAGAAGAAAAGAATTGTGGAATAAGATCCTTACTCAGTCAGATTGGGTTGTTTCTCTCAGTTCCATTATGCCCAACTTCTTTGAGGATTATTTCTCTGAACTGAGGACTTTGCCCCTTTATTTGCACTTTGTGCACTCAGAATTTTTTCCTTTCTTTTTCATCCATAATGCTGCATAACCCATCACTTTTCAAGAGTATCGTGTCCAACTTTACTCAGATCTAGAGAATTTTTCATGGATATTTTTTTTCTTTTCTTTTGCCTTTTCTTTTCTTTTCTTTTCTTTTCCTCTTAAAAGAAGGATGGGCAGTCAGGTTCCTTGATCACATGCCTTCACTTTCTTCGCAATTCACTTAAGGGGAAGGGAGAAAACCAATCACCTCTCTCCTACTAGCCTTAACAAATTTGCTACATTCGGATTCAGCTAGTCTAAGTGGCTGTGTAGTGTGTGTATAAAAACTTCTTGCCATAAATCCTTACATAAGGTAGATAAGGAGTACATGTAATCCTTTACTAGAGGCTACCTAACATGGATGTTTGCAGAGGGATGTGAAAACTTTAAAATTTTAATGGTTAAAGATCAGACACATAGTCTGTGATTCGAAATGCCAGATATTTTTATTCAAAGATGAAACATTGTGAAATTTTCTTTTTATTTGCACAAACTCAATATAAAGAAAGAAAACGAAGCATTGGTTAGGATGAGGACTATGAATGCATGCTTATTCTACCTCTCCCCCCTACTTATTTACAGGAAAAGAAAGTAAGACAAAGAATTACCTGATAAAGAAAATCTGTACACATGGGTTACCTCCCAAGAGCGCCAAGTTTATCATCTTCAGCCGGACACAATTAGGCTCCATTTGGCTCAGCTAGCTTGGTAGACTCAATTTTCAAAGAAAGTGGGCTTTCAAAGAAGAGCTTTAATCTCTGCCCATTAATAGTGAATGATTGTCTAATTTTCGGATCAAGAATAATGACAGCACCATTGTCACAAGGTTTGACAACAGTGTAAGGACCATCCCATCGGGACTTCAAATTTCTCGGGAACAGACGAAGCCTAGAATTAAATAGCCAGACCTTATCATGCACTTGAAAAAAATTTCTATGAATGTGTTTATCATGGAATGTTTTGGCTTTGGCTTTATAGATCTTTGGCTTTGGCTTTGACTTTACAAGATTATGATGGGCCAAGTCTCATTCTCTCCTAAAAAGATGTACTTTGAACTAACAAGGAATGATTTTAGCTCAACCTTAGGAGGACACTCTGATGATGGATCATTATTCTGAAATAAGGAATTAAATTGTCCTTCCTCTCCCTTAAACCCTAGAGCACAGGGCTGGTCTACTGTTTTTTCCACACAAGATTCTTCCAAGAAGTCTACCACTAGACAACTCTCTCCTTGATCATGATGCCTAGATGCCTTAAAAATATTGATATTAACCCGCTTTTCCCCAAATGATATATCCATCATTCCGATAGCACAATCAATGTTAGCTCTAGCTGTGGCCAAAAAAGGTCTACCAAGGATGATGGTGGACTGAGTTAAATCTTGAGGAGTGTTCATATCCAGAATGATGAAATCGGCAGGGAAGTAACAATCGTTGATTTTCACAATAACATTCTCAACTAAGCCTTTAGGAGTGATGACAGAACGATTGGCTAGTTGAAGGACAACATAAGTGGGTTTTAATTCTCCTAACTTGAATTTCTCAAAAATAGCATAAGGTAGGAGATTGACACTGGCTCCCAAATCCAAAATGTCGCTTTCAAAAGTAACTCCACCGATGGTGCAAGGAATTAGTGGAGTGCCTGGATCTTTGAGCTTTTTAGGGAGTTGGTTCAAGATAATGGCACTCACAGTTTCTGGAAGAATGATTGTTTCAGTTTTATTTCTCATTTCACGTTTTGGAGTGCACATTTCTTTTAAGAATTTGGCATAAGCAGGCACATGCTTAATGGCATCAAGGAGAGGAATGTTGATGTGAACTTGCTTAAAGAGTTCCAAGAGTTCTTCATTACCAGTTGGTTTGTTTTTGGATTTTGGCTTTAAAGCTTCAGGAAAAGAGACTCTTGGAATGTAACAGCTTGGGTCTTCATTCATTTTGATTTTGTCTAGAGATTCTTCAATCATTTTTTTCTTTTCCCTTGGATTGTTCTTTTTCAACATTTTCTTCAATCTCTATTTCAATTTCATTTTCTTTATCCTCATGCAATGTTGACATGTGTGGGTGAGGATTTATTCTGATTTTTTCACTTCTAAAGTAGACATAGTTTTAACATTTTCTACTTGGGGGCCCCTAACTTGGGTAGGAGAAGGGTCCTATTGTATAGGTTGATTCTGGTTTTGTGGTGCTGGAATGTTCTGGACAAAAGCTTGTTGTGAGTTTGGTGGTGGAGGGGCATTTGGTCGAGCAGGTGGTCTGTACCCTGGACTTGATGGTTTTGCTGGTTCTGATAAAATCCGGGAGGGTTGTTCCTTGGGTTTCTATAGCTTGACTTGGCAGCTTACCTGACTCCCTCCTTGACATACATCAGCAATCTGGGACTCTATCCTTGCCATATTTTGTTGAAAATTTTGGTTGATTTTGATATTTATTTTGTTGTTCTTGCACAGTTTGGCACAAAGTCACCATCATGTTTTGGGGTTGATTTATTTTATCTTCCCAATTGGGCTGAGGAGGTGGTGGTTGATTATATGAAGGTTGCTGGAAATTGGTATGAGCAAATTGATTGGAATTTTGATTTTCCTGGACTTGTGGAGGTTTGGAGTAAGAAGATTGGCCAAATCCTAGATTCTGATTGGGATAGGATTGACCGTACACAGATTGCTTAAAGGAAGGTTGAGACACTTGTTCAGATTGATTTTTCCAAGAAAAGTTCGGATGGTTTCTCCAACTAGGGTTGTATGTGTTAGAATATGGATCATAGGAGGGTTTGTAGAAACCTTGGGCAGCTTGGACTTGTTCTTGAATAAAAGGGGGCAATTGGACAATAGTGGGACAAGCATTGGTAGGATGAGCTAAGCTAGCACACATAGAGCAAGTTTCAGGTGGTTGAGAAAGTTTGGGTGTGGCTTGCCCAGTCAAAGATAGTAATTGATCAAAATTTTGTTCCAACTTCTGCTCCAATCTCTGGTCAAGTCTAGCTATCAGATCTTCTACCCTCGAATCTGACTCTTCTCTCCCTCTTAATTCATACAACCCTGCCTTCTTTGATGGTCCTAGTGCCCTCTCATAAGAGTGGAGTGAGGCATGATTGATAGAATTCTCACTCAATGTTTCAAACAGATCATATGCCTCGTCCTCGCTCTTAGTCATGAATGCTCCTCCATACGAGGCATCAACCATCTGCCTATTTGATTCTGTCAAACCTTCATAAAAAGCTTGGACAATTTTCCACCTCGACAGATCATGATTGGGGCATTTTCTAAGCAACTCCTTTAATCTCTCCCATGATTCATGCATTAACTCTCCCGGGTGTTGGGAGAATCCAGTTATTGCTCTTCTCATGGTGTTAGTACGGCCAATGGGGTAAAATTTCTTCAAAAACTCCTGCTGCATTTCTGTCCATATTCTAATGGTTCTCCCTATGGTTCCTAACCAATGTTTGACCTCATCTTTTAAAGAGAATGGAAATAGGGTCAGTCTTAAGGCATTTTCAGTGAAATTTTCGATCCTGACAGTGGAACAAATCTCTAGGAACTCATCTATATACTTATAGGGGTCTTCATTGGGATTGCCATAAAAGGATGGCAACATCTGAATGGTTCCTGGCTTGATTTCAAAGTGATTTGCAGGAATTTCTGGTCTGATGCAAGTAGTAGGTTGATAATTAGAAGGAATAAAGTACTCCTTCATCTGTCTGGGTGCGACCTCCTCTCCATTCCTAGCAACATGGTTTTGGTCTTGGTTAGCCATCCTATGAAAGAATCTTTCGATCTCGTCTATAGGTTGAGCCAAATCTATGTTCAGGGAGCGTCTACCAAGCATGCACATTTGAAAAGCCTTCGATTTATAATTTTTGAATTTTTAGATTTTTATTGATTTTTGATGAATTTTTATAAACAAACATAAACAAACAAACACTTTCAAAACAAATTAACCTAACTAAGTGATCCTTGGACCTATGTTATTTTTCTCAAAATCGGATTTATGCTTGCTTAAACCCAATCCTAACTCTTCTTGTATCGGCCAGGTAAGAGGTGGAGTAGAGGGAGGCCCCCCTTGCTTTCACAAGGACCCAATTAAGTAACCTCTAGCTCACTTAAGCATAAGCTTTTTAACCTCTAATCCTAGACACCAGACTTAAAGAGTAGTTTTAGAATTAGGAAAGGATAAATCTAATTATGAACCCTAGGGCCAAGTCTACTAGTTTTTATTAAAAGTTGAGGCAAATGCAAGAATGTGGAAATTGTTTGTGATTTTTGGGAAAAGGAAAGGGTGATGAAATCCCTCACCTTATCTTTATTTTTTCTAAAGGTGATGCTCTTAAGCAGTCTCTTTTACAAATATGAAATGCACAAATCAAGTTCAAACAATGGTTTTCTAATGCTAAGTCTAATGCATGAAACAAGAGATAGAAGTCATACCTTTCCCCTCACTCTTCAATACAGAAAAAGAAATGACAACTAAAATGATGAATGTCCTAAAACAAGTGTTTCTAATCTTAAGAAGATGAAAAAATTTTAATTTCACAACAAACGGCTTACATGAAAGAGCGATTTGAAAGATTTTTTAGATTTTAGATTTTTTTATTTTATTTGATTTTTGATCTAAATGAAATGAAATTTAACTAAGAAAATATAAAGTGATACTATAAACTAATTCCAAACCATTCAAACCACCAAAAGACCAATTATTACATGCCAACGAGAAAGAAATCTCTGTACATGCACAGAGAGTACATGAAATCCTCACTACAAGTTTCACTCACACTCTTCTATCTAAAATTCTGAATTAAAAACAAATGTAGAAAGAATTCAGCAAGCTCTCCTCCTCTAATGGGCTCAAATGTCAAGCCCAATCTCCATGTTCCCTTCTGTGCAAATCTGAAATGAAAAACCCAATAACAAGTCAATAAGAAGCTCAATGCAAATGAAATAAAGTGAAAATAGATTTAAATCAAACTCTAACGCCTCCCCGGCAACGGCACCAAGATGAACGCGGCATTGTTGACTGTGCAATTTCATTGTCCAGAGTTCCTTGCACACGTCAATATGCTCACCTTCTCTAAACTATCTCACAAATTTAAAATAGCAAAGATGAACTAGCAAAGTGGTGAGAACAGGTCATTTCCACAGGGAGACTCAATAAAGTTTAACTTAAGAAACTGCTTGTTGGAACACTCTATCGACAATTTTCACCAGAATAACATTGCATTAAAAGTAATTCTGCAAACAACACCAATTAAATTCCTCACAACTTGACAAGTCAAACATAATGAAAGAACAAACAGAATGATAAATAGAAGAAAATTAGTTTCACTGTACCCTCACAATTGAGGGATCAAATAGGTAGACAAAAATCTGAACTAGAAACATAAAGATGCACCTCTAATTCTGAAATGATCTGAACTCAAAAGATAAAAAGATGAAAGAACAAGAATCTCAAAAGAAGATTATCAAACCACTGTACCCTACAGCTTAGGGATGAATATTAAGCAACCTTAGATCTCTACACACACTCGATCACTACTTTCACAGCTCAAGAATCGAACAGAAAATTTAGAACAACAATTTGCTGTTGCTAAAGCAATGTCCTAATGCTACCACTTTGATCTGGACTGGGTAGACCTCAGGAAGCCCTCTGGATGCCGTCACCCTCCCAGACGCCGGACAGCTTCTCAGACACCAGACATCTACAAAAGGGAGGAAGAAGCAGTCGAACTCTCCAACAACAGAAGAACGAAAATAAAACAAACTCTACTGGATTGATCTCACCAACACAGAGGAAAGGAAAAAGTAGAAATCACCTGGATCGTCTTCCTCTAAACAGAAGAAATGAAAAGTAGAAATCGCCTAGATCGTCTTCCTCTGCAGCAATGAAGAGAAAAAGAAAAAAATCCAAAACAATCCCAGTCGCCCTCCCCTGGAGCTCTCACAGCAGAACAAAGAAGAAACTCTACTGGAATTAATCTCCCCAACATAGAAGAATTGAAGAACAAATGTAGTCAGAAAAAAAAATGGAAAAATCGAATTCCACTGGATCGCCCTCCAATTCCTCACAGAACAGAACAGAAGAAGTAGAAAACTTCTGAAATCCCAGACTCCAATCTCTCTAACCCAACCCCGAACCAAGACAGGAAGAAACAAAATTCGAATTCCCTCCCAAAATGCTGAAAAGCAGAGAAGGATGGAAGAAGAAGCACTGGATAGATCCTTCACAGTTTCCGAACAAATTCTAAAAAAATGTTGAACAACGAAAAGAAGAAAAAATCACAGCAGCCGAACTCCCAACAACAGAACCAGCCAAGAACAATCTAAAGTGCTGAACAAAACCAAAATGCTGAACCATCTCCCCCAGCCCAACCATCCACAGAAGAAAGGAAGACAAATCAGAAGAAAGGAAAAACTCCAACCCTTACAGCAAAGAAGAAACCCAAAAATCTGAACTCAAAACCCCCCTAAAATACTGAACCCGGGAAGAAAGAAAAAAAAGCTAAAAACCATAAAATCGAACCCCCCAAATCTCTCAACTCCTTGATCTAAGGACCTTTGGGTCCTTTTATAAGCTCCATCGAACCTGCTGGACGCCCGTAATCCACACGCGCCAAGCTCCTCACGCCTCCATCTTCACACGTGCCAGCTGCACCCGCCTAAGCTACACTGCTTCGCACGGCCAGCAGCAGCTTCGTATGGACATCCGCGCATGCCCCATACGCACCGCCTCCAGCTTCCTCATCGTCGCGCGCCCCAGCTCCAGCCTCCAAATCGCCAGCACACGTCGGATGCGCAGTGCCAGATGTGCAACACCCTAGTTCCTGTGCAGTAGCTCCAACTGCCATCCGCGCACACCCCTGCCGCGTACCGAGAGCTTCTGCATCCCTCATGTGCAGCCGCACCAGCTTCGCACACACATTGCCAACCTGACCTTTCCCTGCCTCCTTCCAGCTGCTTCCTGGTGGGGAAGAAACGAAATGGTAAATATGGGTTTCGTGGCCAAAGGTGTGATGGGTTAATAATAAAAAAAACTTATTTATTTAATGAGATTGGTGGGGTAAAAAAATCTTATTATTTACAAAGATATACTTATCTACTACTTAAAAGATATTTATAAAATATTATTACGATAATAATTATTTATATACAATATTTATTTACAAAAGATCTTTTATTTTCCAAAATAAACTTGATTAGTCAATTTGAAAGAAATGACTTATTAAATGAAAATCTAACTAATATGTTCAAAAACTTATTCATGGATGAAATAAAAATTAAAATCAAAATGCACATTATTTATAGACAAAGTATGTCTAAAATCAATTATATGTATGAAATTTAACACAGAAAATTTTGCAGTTATCAGTCACATTCTTAATGAACTCTCCAGAGGTCTGTTGGGCTGAGGTTTCCCAGCCCTCCAGCCTCACACCCTGCTATACAAAGCTGCAAACTCACATATACACACACCAACTCAACTAATGGGCCATACACTGGCCCCAAACCTGGTAAATTGCGATCCGAACATTCAGGATATTACATTACTATCACCTAAAAGAAAATTCGTCCTTGAAATTAAAGAAGTAAGCTCAATCAACAGTTCAGCACATATAAGACTATCACCTAAAAGAATTAAAAGCTTACTCAAACAAGTATGGATACATCTTATGCATCTCATCTGCCAACTCTCAAGTGTCTTCTCCATTCTGCATGTTTTCCCATCTGATCTTTACTAGCTCAATATCTTTATTTCTCAACCTTTGTGTTCGTCGACCTGTAATCAGTACTGGATACTCTGGCATGGATATATCCAATTTCAAATCATCTCGTGTGTAGCTGACAATCTGTGAAGGGTCCCGAATGTATCTTCTTAACATTGAAACATGAAACACATCATGAGCATCTGTGAAATCTGTCGGAAGCTCCAATCTATACGCCGTCTCACCAATCCTTTCTAGAATCTGGAATGGACCCACATACCTGGGACTCAACTTGCCCTTCCTGTTGAACCTCAAAACACCTTTTGTTAGAGAGACTCTCAAGAACACATAGTCGCCAACTTCAATATGTAGTGGCCTGTGCCGTGTATATGCATAACTCTTTTGTCTGCTTTGGATTGTTTGAAACTTCTCCTTAATAAACTTGACCATCTCTGCACACTGCTGCACCAATTCTGGTCCCATTACTTGCCTTCCAATTCAATGGTGTTCTACAAGGTCTTCCATAAAGAGCTTCATATGGTGCCATCCCAATACTTGTATGATAACTGTTATTGTAAGCAAATTCAACCATACCTAGATGTTGCTCCATCCGCCTCCCCAAACTAAACAACAAGCTCGTAGCATATCTTCAATAGTCTGGATTGTTCTTTCCTTTTGCCCATCAGTTTTGGGATGGCATGCTGAACTGTACCTCAACTGTGTACCAACAACTCTTTGCAAACTCCTCCAAAAACCTGAAGTAAACCTGGGGTCCCTATCTGAAACAATGGTTACTGGAATTCCATGCAACGATACAATCCTATCCACATACAACCTTGCCAATCTGTCCACTGCCCATGACATGCTCATGGCTAACAACCTGCACACCTTTGTCAACCTGTCAACAAAGACCCATATACCATTGTGACCTGACGTTGTCCTGGGCAAACCTGCAACAAAATCCATAGCTATGTCATCCCACTTCCACTGTGGTATGGGTAATGGCTACAATAAACCTCCTAGCCTTTGATGCTATGCTTTAACCTACTGGCACACCAAACATCTTGCTATAAATTCTGATATTTCCCTCTTCATGCTCGGCCACCAGAAATACTTATTCAAGTCCTGATAGATATTTGTACTTCCTGGGTGTATAGTGTACCTAGATCGATGTGCTTCTTCCAATACTTTCTGCTTCACTCCAGCTTCACTTGGGACATATAATTTGTTATTGAATCGAACCACACAATCATCATCAATGGTAACATCTTCCATTTTTCACAATTTCAGCCAAGTTCTCATCTACTTTCTTAGCTTCTATTATCTACCAATACAAAGATGGTTCCACTGTGCTGCTGGCTAACACTACTCGTCGTTGGCTATTTGGAACAATTAAAGAGTTCTCTATCACATCTTCATACAACTTCCATTCTCTTATCATCATGTGACTCATAACTGCCTTTCTACTCAAGGCATCCGTAACAACATTGGCCTTGCCTGGATGATACGCTAAGCTGAAATCATAGTTCTTTAAATACTCCATCCATCTGCGTTGCCTCAAATTCAAATCCATTTGCGAAAAGATGTACTTGAAGCTCTTGTGATCCTTGAAGATTTCAAATCTTTCACCATACAAGTAATGCCTCGATAACTTCAATGTAAATACCACTGATGCTAGCTCTAAGTCATGTGTGGGATAATTATCTTCATGCCGCTTTAATTGCCTAGATGCATAGGCCACCACTTTTCCATGCTGCATTAGTACTGCCCCAAGTCCTCTCCTGGATGCATTTGTGTACAACACAAAACCATCTCGGTCTGACGGTATTTCCAATATGGGTGCTGTAGTGAGCTGCTTCTTCAATTCCATAAAGCTACGCCTGCAATCGGATGACCACATAAAAGGTACTCCTTTCCTGGTAAGTCTTGTCATTGGTGCTGCAATCTTTGAGAAATTTTGAATAAACTATCTGTAATAACATGCCAAACCAAGGAAACACCTGATTTCTGGCACTGTCTTTAGCTCTTCACACTTCATAACGGCTTCTACCTTAGCTGGGTCCACTAAAACACATTCACCTGAAATCACATGCCCCAAAACTAAATTTCTTTTATCCAAAACTCACACTTACTGAATTTAGCATATAGCTGGTCCTCCCTCAATGTCTACAATGTAATTCTCAAATGAACTACATGTTCTTCTTCTGAAGCTGAATACACTAATATATCATCAATGAACACCACAATGAACCAATCTAAATATAGATGGAAAATTCTATTCATCAAGTTCATAAAAGCTGCGGGTTCATTGGTTAGTCTAAATGGCATAACCACAAACTCATAATGTCCATACCTTGTTCTAAATGCTGTTTTATCAATATCCTCTTCCCGACTCAATTGGTGATAACTTGATCTTAAATCTAACTTAGAGAATACCTTTGCCGATTGCAATTGATCAAACAAATCATCAATCCGGGGAAGTGGATACCTGTTATTAATAGTGACCTGATTCAACTGACGATAATCAATACACATTCTAAGGCTGCCATCTTTCTTTCTAGCAAATAAACTGGTGCTCCCCATGGCGAGTGACTAGGTCGAATGAAACCCTTCTCTAACAATTCTTGCAACTGTTTCTTCAATTCTTTCAACTCTGTAGGTGCCATCCTGTAGGGTGCCTTGAAATCAGCATACTACCCGACTGCAACTCCACTTCAAAATCCACCTCTCTATACGGTGCCAACCTTGGTAATTCTTTTGGAAATACATCCTCAAACTCTTTAACCACTGATACCATTTCTACCGTCTTATCTGCCTCAACCAAACTAACTGATGCTAAATATGCTACACACCCTGCATTAATCAATCTCCTAGCCTTAAGAGCAGAAATAATGAACTTAGGAGTGTAGAATGGCATACCTTGGAATTCAAACATATTTCCTCCAGAATGACTAAACCTTACTCTCTTCTTCCTGCAATCAACCACTGCCCCATACGCTTCTAACCAATCCATGCCCAAAATTACATCATATTCCTTTAACTGTAGTGCATACAATCTGGCTGGCAACTGATTACCTTATATCATTATAGGAACCTCATCCAAGTAACAGGAAGTAAGCATAAAATTACCTGAAGGAACCTCTACCACAAGCTCACACTGCCTCTCCTCAAAAGGATGTACCATACTATCCATAAAGTCCTCAGAAATGTAAGAATGTGATGCACTTGGATCAATTAATGTTCTAGCAGAAAATTTAGGGAGAGGTATTATACCTTCAATCAGATTTGATGCCTCCGCTTGAGCTCTCGTGATTGCCATTACTCGTCCTCATCCCCTCTAGTAGGTGAACCTCTACCTCGCTTAGCTGGTGGCTGTTGGAATGGTTGTTGTTGCTGCTGCTGCTGTTGTGCCCCTCTACCATAGCTGCCTCTTCTGGGATATGGACAATTTCTTGACAAGTGTCCTAATTTATTACAATTATAGCTTCTATACTCTATAGGCTACCTAGCTGTGCTTTACTGTGATTCCTCCGTCTCCGGCCTAAAACCTCGGCTCTACTGAAAACCCTACTGCCTGCCACCTCCTCGACCTCTAAATATCTTCTTTAATTTGGAACCCCATTTGCCAAAACCTGATGTAGACACTCCTCCTGAGGCTGCCTTGCCCTTGCTAACACCCAAAGATTGTTGTGGAAGCTGAAAACTACCTGATCCACTCGACTGCCTAGTCTGTACAGTCCTCTCAAGAATTGCTGATCTCTGGGCTGCCTTTTCCACCGTCCCGCACATAAGAGGAATCACTACATCTTGCAACTCTGGCCTCAACCCTCGAATAAAGTATTCTACCATCATAGCATTATTAGTTACCACATAAGGTGCATACCTGCTCAAAGCCATAAATCTTATTTGATACTCCAACACTGTGTAGTGTCCTGAATTGCTCCCTCTTAGCTTGCTGAATTTGCTCCAGAAAGAATGTGTTGTTGAACACTTCAAGGAGTTCTGGCCAAGTGATTGTATCCTCTGCCTGACCTGCAAACACGGTCTGCATCTTAAGCCTCCACCACTCTTGTGTAAATCCCCGCAATTGATAAGTAACCAATATCACTCTATTGGCCTATGGACATCTCATAGTAATAAAGACTCTTTCTATTTCATGTACCCAATGCTCCGTCGTGTCCAGATTCGGACCTCCCGAGTACGTAGGTGGCTGTAACCGTAGGAACCTTTCCACTAACATCGTAGACTCCTCCCCGCTAGCTAGCCACACTAGTACAACTGGGGGTAAAGGTACAACAGGTGATACCTCAACTCCAAATGGTGGTACTAACGGTACCGGTACTACTGCCTCCTCCTCCACTATTGGTGCTGTAACCGCTGGCTGAATCGGTGGCTTCCGGTCTAATAGTGTCCGAATCTGCGTGATACTTTCCCATCACTTTTCTATCGTCTAATGTGTGGACTCCTCAGGTTTATCTCCACCACCTCCCCAATCTCTCCTATCAGCCATTTCTGATCCTGCACATACATCATTCCAACCACATAACACACAAACATATCATTACAAAAATAGGGCCATCTATCAGCAGTAGACTATAGTAGAGAACAGACTATGTACATTCCTTGTTCCTTCATATTTACATGGACCTTGCTCTGATACCAACTGTGATGGTCCTCGTCGTTCAAACCCGTCAACCCAATAACGAGCTTGACCCGACCCCGTCTCCCACAAACCGGCCGAAGCCTCACAAGGGATATCAACACACATGTCCATGGAAATATAAAAGAACACGCTGAATATATATGAGATTCCATATCCTACACATATACACATGAAATGTACATATCCAGTTTTGAACCAAAGTCAAAGTACAGAGTACAACTGCCTAGGACAAAACCCCCAAGGCACAACAAGTAGAAAATTACTCTGCTGATGACGTAGGCCCGACTCCACTATGAGGCGGTCCCAAACTAGAAGAGGGACGGGAACCCTCCTGCTCTCCTTCACCTGGAAGAAGAAGGGGTGAGCCTCACAAGTCACTGGCTCAATAGGGCAACTCCCCAAAAGTCGAGAAAACAATGTACAACAAATAAAGTAAATAAGGCTTTTAAGAAATCAAAAGATAATGCTACCTATACATGGTACTACTGCTGCAATTTAAATAAAGGAAAAATCGCATACACGTGTACAAGCTAAAGAAGGGCGTGCTGCATATGAGTCACGAGAATTGGTTCGCGACACCAACCATAGACCCGGACAAAGCACACAAGACTACTTCTCAGCCTCGCAGCCACGGACGAAAGGTCCAGTTGCCGCTCCACCTCAACAAGGTCAAGAAACTGTAGAGACCCACCAACACCACTCCTGTAGACCACACAGCTGTAGGCCCAAGCCTGGCACCTCTAGGGACTTTGATTCGAGCTCCCTAAAGTGAGGCACTAGAAAACAAAACTAGCTAGGGATCAATACGTCTACCGGTGTCCGTCCCTCAACCACGAGTGCGATACAAGTGACCGCACACCCACAAACACAAGTCACTGCTGTTGGGCATCGAATAGGTGACTTTGACAAAAGAACTAAGAAATTGTGTGTATGGCAGCGGAATTAAAATAAGTAAAACACACAATACGATCAGACCCAAGTGTGATGTGTGAGAATAGTGACTAAGAACAGTAAACCACACGTCAAACCACAGTGCACTGAAGATTTTTAAGGTGGTTCGGAGAACACAACTTGTGTCTCCTACGTCCACCTCCTCACAACGGAGGAGCCACTAGCACAAGTGCAGTACAAACTAGAGCACGACGACTCTGACCTCTTTGAGTGCAACGACTCAAAGAAACCCAGGAGATAGGCACGACAACCTACTCCACAGACTACTTGTGAATTCAGCAAATTCACAAGCCCTTGAGCACTACAACTCAAGCACCAGAGCACAACGGCTCCAAACCAGAGTACAAAGTACTCAAACCTCTGGATCACAATAGATCCAAGTTCTACTAGAACAAGCACACTTAGAGAATAGATCCTCTAGCACGATCTATCTCAGTACAATAGAAATGGTAGAGACAAATAGAATTGGGAGATCTGTGTAGAACACATACACAGATTCCCCAGAGAAATTGACACTCTAACCAAGTACAGACTCGGCTGGATCTCCTTCTTGATCAGCACTGCTGCAATCACGAGCTCCTCCTCTTCTTCTCCTTCTTCTTCCCTTGGCGGCGCTGCTCTGCTCCTCTGGATGCAGATCCCTTTTTCCCGCTCTTCTTCCCTTCTTCCAGAATGCTCTTGGCTTTGTCTTGCTTGGGATGGCTTTGGAGAACCAAACACATGGGTATTTATAGCCCCATATGTCCATAAGAAGCCTTAGGGTACGTGGGCACAAAAACCTGGGCAGATTCCCTTGATCCCCAAGCGGCCACGTGTCTAGAAAAATCATAAGTTGAAATTTCAGCCGGAGTGTGTCGACACTACCACTGAGTGTGTCGACACACTATCCCAATTGTCCAAAAAGGGTCTTCTGGAAGCTGGGCCTAGTGTCGACACTGCCACTGGCTGTGTCGACACACTGTCCCAGTCAGGCAACTGGGTCTTCTGGAGACTGGGTCTGGTGTCGACACTACCAGGGACTGTGTCGACACACTTGACCCTGTCTTCATGAAAAAGTTTCAGGGACTCTGACCCAGTGTCGACACCATCAATGGGTGTGTCGACACTATCAATGACAAGAGCTGTATACACCTGCAAATTTAACACATAAATCATTAGTACAAGATATTATCATAAAAATATGAGATATTAAACATCAAAAACATGTTGTTTAAGCATTATTGTGATATGTATAAAATGTATAACATGTTCAACATATCATCATCAAAATCACAATATGTCATCATCAAAATCAAAGTATGAGTGATGTTCATTGGTCATCATTAAAATACAACTTTAGGAAATTCCAAAACACACTCAACCCAACAATCTCCCCCTTTTTGATGATGACAAAACATATGCACAATCTCCCAATAGCTTGACTCCCTTGACTGCAATAACTCCCCTTGATCATATACACCCTTTGAACTTTCTCCCCATAAAGAACTTTCTCCCCCTAGAAACTTTTACTGTCTCATCCTTTAAGGAACTTTATCCCCCTTTTTGACAACATAAAAAGATAGATAAGAGAGAGAAACAAAGATGGTAAGAGATCAAGAAATGAATGGTCAGAATGATCAAAATAAATGAGGCAGAGTGATATTGACAGATGAGAGTAATTATTGTGTTCTTTGTATTGTGCAATAAAGTTTAATCGCAAAGACACACTCAACACAAAGTATAGCAAAATATAATGATCTGAATGTAGTTAAAATAATGATGCAAATGTGAAGAAAAGTGACCTATATGAATGAGCAGAAATATTTAACAAGGATGTTAGGAGCTTTAAGTTTAACACATTGTAAAATAATAGGTCTAAATTCAGTATACATGAACTTTATGAAGGTCTTAAGTTTTTCCATCCTGTCAATTTGATTTTCTTTCATTTTTAACTGGGAAAGAATACAAGAATAAATTAGTTAAATCTCACTTTTCAGTGCAAGAGATCACATTGATTAGATGCAAGATCTCCTGATTACTCAGTGGTTTAACTTTCATTATCTTATACAGAGTTGAAAACTTCGATTTCCACTTTTTGACGCGAAATAAATCACTTTTTAGGTGAAATGGCCCGGTTACTCAGTGGTTCAAGAATTTGCATTGCTCTGTTTGTCTCTTTCCAGATTGTTAATCATTTTCTTTTGATGTTTTGCAGGAATATGTTTGCTTTGACCAGAAAAGTCATGACTACGAATTTAGAAAAATTATTCTTAACATGTGGTAAAAATGAAGCTTAAACATACACATATGAAATATTAAAGCCACTAATGTGCCTATAATAGTGTTTTGAAATCATTTTAAAAACATCCAGTATTAAGATTGCTTAACCTTGAAATGATAATGAATCTTTGAAATTAAACTAAATGCATAATAAGTTTAGTTAGAACGTTTTAATTCTCTCATAAGAAAATAGCACAAGGACTCAAAAATTCTGATGATTGGGGCTTAGTATAGACAACAAATGTCAAGAGAAATGAGTGAAGAATAGACAATGACTCCCCCTCAACAAATACTCCCCCTCAACAATTGCATAAAGGAATCTTGATACTTGGCGGAGACATATACTCACGCATAGTGAAAGTGTCCAGACAAGCCTAACTTGCCTTTCTTCAAATCACTATTTGATATACCAAGAATTTCAATGCAACTGAGAAGTAGGAATTTATTTGTAAGAGAGAATGACTTTTATTTGCACAAAGAAATGAGATGAAGATTTCAGACATGAGAAAACTTGCATAAACCAAGTTCCCTTCTAAGAGATGTGAATCTAGGTTCTGCAAGAGGTTTAGTGTAAATGTCTGCAATTTGTTTTTCTGTGTCAATGAAGTGGAGTTCAAAAGAGTTCTTTGAGACTTCATCTCGAAGGAAATGATGCCGAATGTCAATGTGTTTTGTGCGGGAATGCTGAATAGGATTTTTGGACAGATTTATAGCACTTGTATTGTCACAAAGAATGTGAATGCAACCTAATGTGTGATTATAATCTAGAAGTTGATGTTTGACCCAAAGGACTTGGGTACCACAACTACCAGCGGCAACATACTCAGCTTCTGCAGTTGAAAGAGCTACAAAATGTTGCTTTTTGGATGCCCAAGAAATAAGACACCATCCTAGATATAAACACAACCCACTAGTGCTTTTTCTATCAAGTTTGCACCCGGCATAATCAACATCACTATATGCATTCAAGTCCAATTTACATCCAGTAGGATATCAAAGACCCAATTCACATGAAGAAAGAAGATATTTGAAAATTCTTTTAACGGCAGACATGTGACTATCTTTAGGATTTGCTTGAAATCTTGCGCACATGCAGACACTGAATTGAATATCTGGCCTAGAGGTAGTTAAATAAAGAAGAGATCCAATCATACCTTTGTAAAGTGTAGCATTAACAGGCTTACCAGAAGCATCACTCTCAAGTCTTACACTTGTGGCCATTGGTGTGTTGGATGGCTTGATGTTTTGGAAGTCAAACCTCCTGAGCAACTCCTTGACATATTTTGTTTGACTCAGAAAAATTTCTTCAGCAGTTTGATGTACTTGCAGACCTAAAAAGAATGTAAGTTCACCTATGAGACTCATTTCAAATTCAGATTGCATAAGATGGGCAAACTCATTGCATAAAGTATTATCTGTTGATCCAAAAATGATATCATCAACATAAACTTGAACAGCAATGAAATGATTTTTTGCAGTTTTTGTAAACAAGGTTTGATCAATGTTTCCTCTTATGTAACCTTTATTTACAAGAAAGGAGCTCAACCGGTCATACCAAGCTCTTGGAGCTTGTTTAAGACCATAAAGAGCCTTATTAAGTTTAAAAACATGATTGAGAAATTTTTCATTTTCAAAACCAGGGGGTTGTTTGACAAAAACATTTTCTTTTATGTATCCATTTAAAAATGTACTCTTGACATCCATTTGAAAGACTTTGAATTTCAAAGAAGCAGCAAATGCAAGGAATATTCGAACAGCTTCAAGTCTTGCTACAGGGGCATAAGACTCTTCAAAATCAATACCAAGTTCTTGGTTATACACTTGAGCAACAAGTCTAGCTTTATTTCTAACAATTTGACCAGATTCATTCAATTTATTTATGAAAATCCATCTAGTTCCAATGACAGAAGTTAAATCTGAAGGTTTTGGTACTAAATCCCAAACTTGATTTCTTTCAAATTGATGAAGCTCTTCATGCATAGCATTTATCCAGTTTTCACAAGATAAAGCTTCATCAACATTTTTGGGTTCAATTTGGGAAAGTAGTGCCAAAGAATCTTCAACTATGGCAGAATGAAAAGATGATCTGGTTCTTATTCCATCTTGCAAATTAGCAACAATGCTTTCAAGTGATGATCTCTTAAAAATCTAGGTTCAGAAATTACCTTAGGGTTTGCATGATTTTCGGAACATGATTACCTGAATCACTTGAAGTTGGCAATTCAAGAACCTCATGTGCATTTGGTACTTCTTGCTTTTCAAGATTTGTAGATGGATGTTCAAGAAAATCATCCTCATCATCACATAATGGAGTTCTGCACAAAGTAGGAATGTCAATCTTTTAGAAGTTTTCATCAAAAATGACATGTGAAGATTCTTCCATAGTCTTATTTTTTAAAATATAAACTCTGTAAGCTCTTGAAGTTTCAAAATAACTTAAGAAGATTGATTCAAAATTTTTGCATCAAATTTATCAAGATTTTATTTGTTGTTATTGTGAATAAAACATTTGCAACAAATTTTTTTGAAATATGACACACTTGGCTTGCAACTCATAAGGGGTTTTTTTTTTGATCTTTGGTCTTACCAATGCTCTATTCAAAATGAAATTAGCTGTATTTACAGCTTCTGCCCAAAAAGATTTAGACAGTTTACTTTCAATGAGCATAGTTCTGGCCATTTCCACAAGAGTTCTATTTTTTCTTTCTACAACTCCATTTTGTTCCGGAGTTCTAGGGGAAGAAAACTTATGGAGAATTTTCAGTTCAGTACAGAGATCAAAAACTGATTTATTTTCAAATTCACCCCCATGATCTGTCAAAATGGAATTCAGTTTGAAAGATAAACCCACTAAGGCAGAATTGTAAAATCTCCTGAATTTTGAACATGCATCACTTTTATGGGATAAGAATAAGACCCAAGTATATCTTGTAAAGTCATCAATGATCACAAAGCCATATCTATTACCACTGAGACTTTGAGTTCTAGTTGGACCAAAAAGATCCATATGAAGCAACTCAAGTGGTTTACTTACGTACGTCATTGAACACTTTAAAAGATTTTCTTGTTTGTTTTCCTTGAGCACATATCCCACAAACAGGATTGTCAATGACTGGGAAAGATTCAGGAAGACCTTTTACAAGATTCATTCTTATGAGTTTACTAATGGTTGTGAAACTTGCATGACCCAACTTTTTGTGCCACAACCAAGCAGTGTCATTTTTATTTGCAATCAAACAAACATTTAAAGAGGAATTATCACACAAATCAATCATGTAGACATTATTTTCTCTTTTTCCAATCAATTTAATTTTCTCAGAAGAGGAGTCAATTATTTTGCATGAATCATGTTCAAAAAGAATCTTGTGACCATTGTCACACAATTGACTAATGCTAAGCAAGTTGTAATTCAAACCCTCAACTAAACAAACATCATCACTTAAGGTAATGCAAGACTTACCAATTTTCCTTTGCCAATTATTTTTCCTTTATTCTTACCTCCAAAGGTGACTGATTCACCTTCCTTTTCAATCAAGCATGAAATTTATTTCTGTCTCCTGTCATGTGCCGTGAGCATCCACTATCAAGAATCCAGATGTTGTTGGAATTAGATGCACGGCTTTCCTGCACATAAAAATTAGACAAGAAAAGTTTTTGGTACCCACATGAGATTGGTACCAACATCCTGAGTGAGAAGAGATAACAAATCCTTTCTAACCCAATTTGTGTATTTTTCTTCACAACGTTTTTTGAAACAAAAGATTCAACTTTTTGTTTTTCAATTTTCTGAACATTATACCTCTTAGTTGATTTGTTCCACTGTGAAAAACTTGGCATGTATTGCTGTTGATATGCAGGAAAAGATGAATGATAGAAATAAAGATTGAACCATTGGTTACCACTGTACCTTTGGTTCCAAGACTTATTCCATCTTGAATTGTAAGAGGAGAAAACATTCCAATTTCCATGAGAAAGATGGTTATTGATTGGTTTGAAGTTTTGTGTTTTTTATAAGAAGGGTAGGTTGACCTCTGACTGGGATAGGTCGACCTGTGCATAGTGTGTGTCGACCTAGGTAGGGTATGTGTTGACCTCTCAGGTTCTTTTTGTTTTTGTATTTTTCCTTTGTTTTCAGATGAGCTTGCCTTGACAAATTTTATTAAAGGAGTTTTTGATGGTTTTATTTTCTTTGGAGATGATTCAGTTTTCTTTGAATTTGTGGTTCAAAACCTAAGCCATGCTTATTTGAATTCATCTTAACTCCAAGTAGAGCATTCAAATTGTTTGTTTGGCAGCGAAATTAAAATAAGTAAAACACACAATACGATCAGACCCAAGTGTGGTGTGTGAGAATAGTGAATAAGAACATCAAACCACACATCAAACCACAGTGCACTGAAGATTTTTAAGGTGGTTCGGAGAACACAACTTGTGTCTCCTACGTCCACCTCCTCACAACGGAGGACCACTAGCACAAGTGCAGTACAAACTAGAGCACGACGACTCTAACCTCTTTGAGTGCAATGACTCAAAGAAACCCAGGAGATAGCACGACAACCTACTCCACAGACTACTTGTGAATTCAGCAAATTCACAAGCCCTGAGCACTACAGCTCAGCACCAGAGCACAACGGCTCCAAACCAGAGTACAAAGTACTCAAACCTCTGGATCACAATAGATCCAAGTTCTACTAGAACAAGCACACTTAGAGAATAGATCCTCTAGCACGATCTATCTCAGTACAATAGAAATGGTATAGACAAATAGAATTGGGAGATCTGTGTAGAACACATACACAGATTCCCCAGAGAAATTGACACTCTAACCAAGTACAGACTCGGCTGGATCTCCTTCTTGATCAGCACTGCTGCAATCATGAGCTCCTCCTCTTCTTCTCCTTCTTCTTCCCTTGGCGGCGCTGCTCTGCTCCTCTGGATGCAAATCCCTTTTCATGCTCTTTTTCCCTTCTTCAGAATGCTCTTGGCTTTGTCTTGCGTGGGATGTGAAGAGTTATGCGGAAGTACACAATACGGTAATCTAGAAGGGGGGGGGGTTGAATAGATTACGGCAATTTTAAACTATCGATGGCTTCTTTTAGATGCTACAGCGATCTTAATGAAATTTGATTCAAATTCAATTAAGTGTGAGACCGCTTGAGTTGATTTAAGTGAGACAGAAAATCAAACGTGCGTATGACACCGTGCCTACCAATCATCTATCGCAAAACGCGAACAAACCACAGAACACGATGATTTAAGGTGGTTCGGAGTACACAACTCGTGTATCCTACATCCACCGTCCACACACACACGCAGAAACGACTGCTTATGAGCGAGTTCAACACTACAACTCAACCACACACACGTTGTCTGATGAACCACGATCAGAACAACCACAAATACGTGAATCAAGCACAAGGGATGCTCGAAACACACCACACACACACACGATGGAATGGAAATTATGAAATGGAGAAGAATTGGGAATTAGGGAACAAATCCGGTTGGAATTCTTCTCGTGGATCGTCCAAACACTCTTCAAACTTCGATTGGATGTAGATTGATCGATGTAGAAGGTTGAATTGATGACGATCCGGCTTCAGCTCCGCATAGATGGTGATTCCACGTCGATCTGGGCGGAAAGTTGAAGCAGAGCAGCAATTTGGGGCTTTTCCTCTTGGTCCCTTGGAGGCTCTTGGATGGGAGGCTGCTCTCTGCGAAATTGGCTCCAAAAGGATGCTTATATAGTGTTAGGTAAAGGTGGGGGTCGTGGAGGAAGGAAACACCCAAGTGGGGCCGGATTTGGAAACCCAAAATCTGAAGTTTCCGTCGGCTGTCGACAGGTGCACTTGCATCTGTCGACAGGCAGACTCAGGCTGAGAACTGGGTTTCAGGAAAATGAGTTTCTGAGTGTATCTGTCGACAGGCAGTTTGCATCTGTCGACAGATGCACTCAGGAATTGAAAACCTGAGCTCTGTCCTGGGTTGTCTGTGTGTATCTGTCGACAGGTACATTGCATCTGTCGACAGATACACTCAGAGATGCAAACCTGAGTTCTGTCTTGGAATGACTGTATGCATCTGTCGACAGGTAGAGTTCATCTGTCGACAGATACACCTTTTTGACAGATTTTTGTGCTTTATGCTCATCTCTTCAATGCTCCATGTTTCATGCTTGTGCACCTACATGCAAATACATTGTTAGTGATATACATTGTATGATTTAGCAATGTTTAACTCAATCACTTTCATGGTGTTTTTCATGTTAGTTAGCACATCAATTTTGCATTAAATCAATGTTCAAGGGTGTTAATGTGATCATCAAAAACATGATATATGAAAAACCCAACAATCTCCCCCTTTTTGATGATGACAAAAACATTCAATTGATGCATATATTGATGTTCTCCCCCTTTTGACAACATGCAAAAGGTCAAGTCAAGCACAAATAAACATGAACTGAGTTTTCATTGATTGATCATTGAAATTTCACAGTACATTTGATAATCATTGCATGACTCAATAAAAAGAAAGGGAAATAACATGAACAAGCAAAAGATGATAAGACAAGTGAGACTAATTCCCATCTAAGACTCTTAGTGACCTCTAATGACCCTGAGACCCTCTATTCATGTCATGTCCAGCAGAAGGAGGGTGACGGGATCCATCTCTCTCGGAGTAGAGGTGGTCAAGCCGGTCATCCAGAGTGTTGAGGCGAGCATCCACTTGATCAAATCTTGAAGTCATCTGAGCAAATCCTGAGATCATTTCTTGATGGATTTGTGCCAAGTAATCATGAACGGATTGTTGTGGAGGCACAGGTACATCATCAAACTCTTGAGCTTGGTCAGGCATTTGCTCATCTTCAGGTTCTTCATCACTGCCTTCATTTGCTTCATCGCCTTCATTGTCTTCTTCACCAGTTGACACGTCAGCTCCTTGTGGTTCCTGTCCCTTGAGAGTCCTAGTGACGACGCCGTCTACAATCTTGTAGCCCATGCGGTTGGCGGCAGTGAGGTCAAAGGCACTTCGGGATTTTAGTGAGATGAGCTCACTTGGAGGGATAGGAATGCCAAGGAAAATAAGAAGAGAAGTGATGGGGCAAGCATATGGCATTGATCTTTTGGTGTTAGAGAAACACCGACGGATGAGGCTTATCATGAGTTCAGGAAGATTGATTTCTTGACACTTGAGGAAAAAGATGAACAAGGATTTGTGGACCTCGGTGACTAACTCTCGACTTCCATCCTTCGGGACGATCAAGGTAGTGAAGATGTGATGGATCATCCGGATCAAGGGAGGAAAGGAGTTGGCGTTGAGACGAGCAATCTCCTTGGTAGTGTCATAAGGTTCCAACGTGAGAAGCTCATAGTACTCAGAAGCAGAGGGATTGTAGTTGAAGATTTCAACTCCTGAGTTTGGAATTTCAAGGGCTGTGGAGAGAAGATTTGCGGTGAGGCGAAAACGAGTGCCTTTCACCGAAGAGTAGATATCTCCCTGATCGGAAAGCCCTAAGTTATTGTAGAACTCGGATACGGCAGTTGGAGAGTATTGCAAGTGGGAGTATAAGAAGGATGTCCACCCTTGAGTGTCAAAATAAGGTAGGAGTGAGGGGAACATCGGTGCTAAGGACTCGAAGTCCACATACCGGGATTGGACAATCTTCTTGAAGGTGCCGTTGGGTCGGATAAGACGGAGACCTTGAGGAACGATGAGTTCCGGTAACCGATCCTCACGATGCTTGCTGCGGCGTTCAGAAGGACCCCTGGAGCTTTCTCCGGCGTCCGTCGGAGCGCGACGACGGCGAGCGAGAAGCTTCGATTTGGGTGCCATCGCAGGAGGAAGGATGAGAATGGTGTGAAGGCAGAGTGGAGGGATCCCAGACGAGGAGCAGGATCGTCGGAGACGGAGCCCTGAAGGGGGAAAGAGGGGGTTTGGAGAGGAGGAGGAGGGAACAAGAGAGGAGGGGTGAAAAAGGGTCGTGGGTGGCCTTAGAATGGACTTGGAGGGTTTTAAAAGGAAGGCCCCACAAAAAGGAGGTGAACCGGCGCGAGGGTTTTCTGAAAAAACGGATCTGGGCCGTCGTCTGTCGACAGATGCCAGTCTATCTGTCGACAGATAGCTCCTTTTTGGTGAAAACTTGATTTTTGTCAAAATTTTTCAAAGGGACAAGTGTTCATTTGTTGTTTTAAGGCAAAATGGGTGTATGTGCAAGACAAAAATCCATATCCATTAAGATGAAGACATGACACAAATCTAAAAAGATTTTGAATTAAAAATGATAAGATCTTTAATTAGATCATGAGGAACACATTTCACAAAAGCCAGTGAAAATTAAATAACTCTTTTGATTAAGGCCGTTGAAGACAAACATGCATTTAAATAGAGATGATAGTCAGATGACAATTGAATTAAATGCCCACAAGAATGTCTTACCGAAGAAACACATTGGACTTGACAAAAATTTCGGAGGCTTCACTCTATTTCTGGTATGATCTTGGAAGATTTAAGCAACGAAGATGGAAAAGAGTGGCAATGAGGAGCACTTTCACTTTTTCATGTGAAGGTAGACATTTGTGATGCCAATACCCCCAGTTACTCAATGTGAGTGTCCATCAAGCCATTGTATAGAGATAATGAAACAACCTTTTGACGCGAAGACTGACATTTGTGATGCCCATGTCCCCGGTTACTTAGTGATTTTCATCATTGCTCTACCTCCATCCCACAAATGAAAAACAAATTTGTTGATTGAACTGAAGAAATAGGTAGCTTTTCTCCCTTTTTTTTTTTTTTTTTTTGCTTTTTGTCAAGTACATGAGATTTCTTTAGGCAAGTTGTAATGTGGAACATTAAATTCAAGAGTTTTCTGATTTTTCAAATCATTTTAGATTCATGTTTAACGACAAGGGAGTTATTCAAAGGAGATGTTTAAAAATCATTTGGTTTGCTCATTATGTTCAAAATGATCTAAAAAGACCTTAATCAGGTCATGCATCAAACAACATTTAGACTTGGTTCATGACTTCGACATGAAGTGGATATGAAGGGTTATATTGCACACAACAAACCAAGGTTTACCTTTAAATCAATTAAGGAACACTTTTCTTGAAAAGTATGAAAGGATTTGAAAAATAAAGAAGAATGGGTGTATCTGTCGACAGAAGAAGTCTGTCTGTCGACAGATGCACACAGACTGAGGAATTGAAGTTTCTGCCAGAACAAGACTGATTGAATCTGTCGACAGATGGAATGTGTCTGTCGACAGATAGGAACAGAGTGGATTTTTCTTGTTTCAGATTGATTGCACTTTTGAGTTCAAGGAAGTGAGAATTCAACAAGTAGATGTATGAGGAGTTTCCTCAATAAGATACTCATCTATCCTTAACTCACTCCCCCATAGTGTGTGCACGTGTTGACACAACATCTAAGCAAGGATTCACACAAGCACTTGATACAAGACAAACATGTTCATGAAAGGAAGGTCATACACAAGCACATGGTCACAGAAAAACATTGTCTCATGGAGTTAACATGATAAAATGTAAGGAAACTAAAAATCCTATGTGAAGTACAGGACCTTTATATGTAATGGGACTATGGATACTTGGCGGAGAATGTTTCTCACGCATGATGATAGTTTCCAAACAAGCCGAACTTGTTCTTCCACAGTTCACCATTTGATATACCACATAGTCATTCACACATAAAGAGCATGTATTCCAAAATGGATAGTCAGTTTCATTGCATTTTACACAAACCCAATTCTCTTCTTAAGGATGTGAATCTATCTTCAGACAAGGGTTTGGTGAAAATATCAGCCAATTGTTTTTCTGTGGGAATGAAAATGAGTTCCAAGGTTTTATTGGCAACTTCATCTCTCAAGAAATGATGACGGATTTCTATGTGTTTAGTCCGTGAGTGTTGGACAGGGTTTTTTGAAAGATTGATAGCACTTGTGTTGTCACATAGGATAGGTGTGCATCCAATTTGAACATTATAGTCAGCTAACTGACTTTTGATCCACAACACTTGAGCTGCACAACTTCCTGCAGCGACATATTCTGCCTCTGCAGTGGAGAGTGCAACCGAGTGTTGTTTCTTGGATGCCCACGAAACCATGCAACCGCCAAGGAATTGGCAATATCCACTAGTGCTTTTTCTATCGATTTTACATCCAGCATAGTCAGCATCAGAATATGAAATCAAATCAAAGCTACTGCCTGCTGGGTACCAAAAACCCAAATTGCATGTTCCGGAGAGATATCGGAAAATTCTCTTGACTGCAATTAAATGGCTTTCCTTTGGACTAGATTGATATCTAGCACAAAGGCAAACACTAAATTGAATATCCGGTCTACTTGCAGTAAGATAAAGGAGTGAGCCAATCATACCTCGGAAGTGCTTTGCATCTACCGGTTTACCTTTCTCATCATTTTCCAATTTGATGCTTGTGCTCATTGGGGTGGAGGCCGGTTTAGCTTGCTCAAATTGAAATCGTTTGAGAAGCTCTTTGACATACTTTTCTTGATTTATGAAGAATCCGTCTTTATGTTGTTTCACCTGCAAACCAAGAAAGAATTGAAGCTCCCCCATTAGACTCATCTCAAATTCACTGTGCATGTGTTTAGAAAATTCTTCACACAGTGAAGGGTTAGTAGAACCAAATATGATATCGTCCACATAAACTTGAACAACAATTATGTGATTGCGAACTTTCTTAGTGAAGAGTGTTTGGTCTACTTTACCTCTTGAGTAGCTCTTGCTTACCAGATAATTGCTTAGTCTATCATACCAAGCTCGAGGTGCCTGTTTCAAACCATAAAGAGCTTTGTGCAATTTATACACATGGTTAGGCATTTCAGAATTTTCAAAACCTGGTGGTTGAGAGACATAGACTTCTTCTTTGATATAGCCATTTAAGAAAGCAGTTTTAACATCCATTTGATAGAGTTTAAACTTATGGGAGCATGCATATGCCAATAAAATTCTGACTGCTTCTAACCTGGCTACAGGAGCAAAGGACTCTTCAAAGTCTACACCAAATTCTTGACTATATCCTTTTGCTACGAGTCTTGCTTTATTTCTTATCACTTTTCCTTCTTCATTAAGTTTATTCCTAAACACCCATCTAGTTCCTATGATAGAGATTTCAGGGGTTTTAGGAACTAAACTCCATACATTATTTCTTTGAAATTGACCAAGTTCCTCATGCATAGCATCAATCCATGAGTTGTCTTTTAAGGCTTCTTCAACATTTTTGGGTTCCACTTGAGAGACAAAGGCAAAAAGATCATGTTCAATTATTTTTCTTACTTGAGACCTCGTTTGAACAGAATCATTTAAACTACCTATCACATCATCAAGTGGGTGATCTTTGGAATACCTCACATTTGTGATTGTTGAAGGGCCGGGAGTATCTTGTCCTTGAGGAATTTGATCTTGTGAATGTTGTTCTTCAGGAGGATCACTTTCTGGTGGATTCTCTTCAAGTGTTTCATCTTGTTTTCTGAATGCTATTTCATCATCTTCATCGTAGTCCCGGTGAAGATATCCACCTTTGGTCTTGGAGTCTACTTCAGATTTGTCTTTTGCTTTGACTTGTAGATCCTTAAGCGATGTTCCTTCATCCTCTTCTTCAATCCTGTTAACATTCAATCTGTTAGACTTGGCATAAGTCTCATCAAAATGACATGTGGAGTTTCTTCCACAGTTCGTGTTTTATTGTTAAACACCCTATATGCCCTAGAGTGTTCTGAGTAGCCTAGAAAAACACCTTGATCACTTTTGGCTTCAAATTTATCTAAATCAGATTTATCATTGTTGTGAATAAATACCTTTGAGCCAAAAACTCGGAAGTACCCAAGGTTGGGTTTCTTACCTTTCAATAACTGGTAGGGGGTTTTCTTTATCACAGGTCTTACCATGGCTCTGTTTAGAATGTAGCACGAAGTGTTCACTGCTTCTGCCCAAAATCTTTTGGAGAGTTGGCCTTCAACCAGAAGAGTGCGAGCCATTTCCACCAATGTTCTGTTTTTCCTCTCCACTACTCCGTTTTGTTCTGGAGTCCTTGGGGAAGAGAACAGATGTTCAATCCCTTGGTGCCTGCAAAAATCAGAAAATGCATTGTTATCAAATTCTCCCCCGTGATCGGTGCGGATTGAGCATATTTTATTCACATTGCCATGCTCAATCTTGTTAAAGAATTCTTGAAAGATTGTGAGTGTTTCACTTTTGTGTGCCAAGAATTTGACCCATGTGAACCTAGAGAAATCATCTACAATGACAAAACCAAAACGTTTGCCATTGAGACTTAGAGTTCTAGTTGGTCCAAACAGGTCCATGTGCAACAGTTCAAATGGTTTAGATGTGCTTACCGGTGCTTTAGATTTGAAAGACTTCCGGGTTTGTTTTCCTTGTGCACATGCATCACAAAACTTTCGTTGTTGCTAAAAGAGATGTCAGGAAGTCCACTTACCAATTTGAGCTTCATGATCTTGTGCAACACGTTGTAGCTCGCATGGCCAAGCCTACGATGCCACAAGGTCAATTCATCCTGTCTATTTGCAACAAGACACAAGTTGTCATTTTCTGGATCATCTAAATCAACTAAGTAAATGTTATTCACTCTTTTTCCAGAAAATTTTACACTTCCTGTTTCTTTATCAACAATTTGACATGAATTTGATTCAAAAATGACGTTGTGACCTCTATCACATAATTGACTTATGCTAAGCAAATTGTGATTAAGGCCATCAACCAACAGTACATTTTCAATTGAATTGGAGGAACACTTACCAACATTACCTGTGCCAATGATTTGGCCTTTGTTGTTACCTCCAAAAATGACTTGTCCTCCGTCTTTCTCCACTAGGAAACAGAATTTACCTTTGTCGCCCGTCATGTGCCTCGAACAGCCGCTATCCAAGTACCATTTGTTTTGATGTTGGGCTGCTAGGCATTCCTGCAAATGTGGATCAGACAAGAGGTTTTGGTACCCAAATTACTTTGGGTCCCAAAATTTCATTCATGCAACAAAGTAGATGTTTAGGAATCCAAACTTGTTTGACTTTTTGTTTCTTTGGATTATTCCAACATTGTTTTTCATGATGACCAATCTTTTTACACACATTGCATGAAGGAATTTTCTTTTCAATTTTCTGTTGCTTGATAGACTGTTTATTCATTGAAATTGTTCTTGTCTGTCGACAGGCACCATTGTATCTGTCGACAGGTGGCTTTTTTTTCTTTTGTTTGTTGGGAACATTTTGTTTGTGTAGTATTGGCTTGGTCTGAGACTTTCTTGAATTATGCTTTGTGGGAGCATGCTTGGTTGTGCTTGGGCTAGGATCAACAAATGAAGTTATCAATGACTCTCCTATTTTCTTTTGTTTGACAGGTTGATATCCTAATCCATGCTTGGTTACATGTATTTTGGTGCGCCAAAACCGCATCTAGATTTTGCTTCCCTTTTACAAATTTCATTAAGTCCTCAGATTTTTCTTTCAATTCCTTTTCAGTTTGTTCCAACTTTTTCTTGGTTTCCAATTGTTCTTCTTGAAGGAATTCAATAGAATGTCTTAAACAGTCTTTTTTCTTTTTGTGTTTCTTGCAATTTCATTTTCAAGCAATCCATTTCTTCATTATGAGTCTTTTCATCAACTTTCATCATTTCTAATTCTTTTGTCAGGAATGCAATTCGTTCATCATTGTTCTTATCATGCACAAGGGAGTTGCATTTCTTTTTTAATGCTCTATTCTCAGATCTATATTCACGAAATTTTTCAAATAAAGTAGTGTATGCTTCCTCCCATTCACTTGCAGTGAAATCATCAAATGAGAAATTTACCTCGCTGGAGTCATCACTCCTGGCCATCAAGCATTTCACTTCTTCATCATCGGATGTTTCTTGTGCATCTTCATCTTCATCTTCATCACTCCAGGTGGCCAACATTGCTTTGGCCTTTTTGGAGGTGAATTTGTCTTTCTTCAGCTTCTTCTTGAGTTCCGGGCATTCTCCTCTCATATGCCCCTGTTTCTTGCATTCATAACAAACAATGTCAGATTTTTTGTTTGACTCATATTTCTGTGAAAATTTTTCTTAGGAAAGGATTTGGAATTACCTGTTTCTCTCCTCTTGAACTTCAAAATTTCTTGAATTGTCTAGTGAGCATTGCCATTTCACCATCATCACTCTCACTAGATGTTTCTTGCTCATCACTATCTTGTTGAATAGATTTCTTGGAGCTTGTTGATGTTTTATTGGATGCTTTTAAGCAATTGACTTTCTAGGATTTTCTTCTAATTCTTTTCTTTTGATGTTGATTTCATATGTCATTAGAGAGCCAATTAGTTCATCCAATTTCATTTTGGAAAGGTCTTTGGAATCCTCAATGACAGTGGCCTTAGTATTCCAAGATGAAGTAAGAGATCGAAGGATCTTTCTCACTAAGTCACTTTCAGAGTATTCCTTCTTAAGACCTTTTAGCCCGTTAACTATTAGCATGAATCTTGCAAACATGTCTGATATGGTTTCATCAGTTTTCATCTTGAACATTTCATATTCAGACACTAACATGCTAACTTTAGTTTCCCCTTTTCCCTTCTTCCAGAATGCTCTTGGCTTTGTCTTGCGTGGGATGTGAAGAGTTATGCGGAAGTACACAATACGGTAATCTAGAAGGGGGGGGGGTTGAATAGATTACGCAATTTTAAACTATCGATGGCTTCTTTTCGATGCTACAGCGATCTTAAT
Source organism: Colocasia esculenta (assembly GCA_014218235.1). Classification (NCBI taxonomy): domain Eukaryota; kingdom Viridiplantae; phylum Streptophyta; class Magnoliopsida; order Alismatales; family Araceae; genus Colocasia; species Colocasia esculenta. Next base: position 36,503,797 of record CM024765.1, on the reverse strand, counting down.
GAAATTTGATTCAAATTCAATTAAGTGTGAGACCGCTTGAGTTGATTTAAGTGAGAACAGAAAATCAAACGTGCGTATGAACACCGTGCCTACCAATCATCTATCGCAAAACGCGAACAAACCACAGAACACGATGATTTAAGGTGGTTCGGAGTACACAACTCGTGTATCCTACATCCACCGTCCACACACACACGCAGAAACGACTGCTTATGAGCGAGTTCAACACTACAACTCAACCACACACACGTTGTCTGATGAACCACGATCAGAACAACCACAAATACGTGAATCAAGCACAAGGGATGCTCGAAACACAACCACACACACACACGATGGAATGGAAATTATGAAATGGAGAAGAATTGGGAATTAGGGAACAAATCCGGTTGGAATTCTTCTCGTGGATCGTCCAAACACTCTTCAAACTTCGATTGGATGTAGATTGATCGATGTAGAAGGTTGAATTGATGACGATCCGGCTTCAGCTCCGCATAGATGGTGATTCCACGTCGATCTGGGCGGAAAGTTGAAGCAGAGCAGCAATTTGGGGCTTTTCCTCTTGGTCCCTTGGAGGCTCTTGGATGGGAGGCTGCTCTCTGCGAAATTGGCTCCAAAAGGATGCTTATATAGTGTTAGGTAAAGGTGGGGGTCGTGGAGGAAGGAAACACCCAAGTGGGGCCGGATTTGGAAACCCAAAATCTGAAGTTTCCGTCGGCTGTCGACAGGTGCACTTGCATCTGTCGACAGGCAGACTCAGGCTGAGAACTGGGTTTCAGGAAAATGAGTTTCTGAGTGTATCTGTCGACAGGCAGTTTGCATCTGTCGACAGATGCACTCAGGAATTGAAAACCTGAGCTCTGTCCTGGGTTGTCTGTGTGTATCTGTCGACAGGTACATTGCATCTGTCGACAGATACACTCAGAGATGCAAACCTGAGTTCTGTCTTGGAATGACTGTATGCATCTGTCGACAGGTAGAGTTCATCTGTCGACAGATACACCTTTTTGACAGATTTTTGTGCTTTTGCTCATCTCTTCAATGCTCCATGTTTCATGCTTGTGCACCTACATGCAAATACATTGTTAGTGATATACATTGTATGATTTAGCAATGTTTAACTCAATCACTTTCATGGTGTTTTTCATGTTAGTTAGCACATCAATTTTGCATTAAATCAATGTTCAAGGGTGTTAATGTGATCATCAAAAACATGATATATGAAAACCCAACAATCTCCCCCTTTTTGATGATGACAAAAACATTCAATTGATGCATATATTGATGTTCTCTCCCCTTTTTGACAACATGCAAAAGGTCAAGTCAAGCACAAATAAACATGAACTGAGTTTTCATTGATTGATCATTGAAATTTCACAGTACATTTGATAATCATTGCATGACTCAATAAAAAGAAAGGGAAATAACATGAACAAGCAAAAGATGATAAGACAAGTGAGACTAATTCCCATCTAAGACTCTTAGTGACCTCTAATGACCCTGAGACCCTCTATTCATTGTCATGTCCAGCAGAAGGAGGGTGACGGGATCCATCTCTCTCGGAGTAGAGGTGGTCAAGCCGGTCATCCAGAGTGTTGAGGCGAGCATCCACTTGATCAAATCTTGAAGTCATCTGAGCAAATCCTGAGATCATTTCTTGATGGATTTGTGCCAAGTAATCATGAACGGATTGTTGTGGAGGCACAGGTACATCATCAAACTCTTGAGCTTGGTCAGGCATTTGCTCATCTTCAGGTTCTTCATCACTGCCTTCATTTGCTTCATCGCCTTCATTGTCTTCTTCACCAGTTGACACGTCAGCTCCTTGTGGTTCCTGTCCCTTGAGAGTCCTAGTGACGACGCCGTCTACAATCTTGTAGCCCATGCGGTTGGCGGCAGTGAGGTCAAAGGCACTTCGGGATTTTAGTGAGATGAGCTCACTTGGAGGGATAGGAATGCCAAGGAAAATAAGAAGAGAAGTGATGGGGCAAGCATATGGCATTGATCTTTTGGTGTTAGAGAAACACCGACGGATGAGGCTTATCATGAGTTCAGGAAGATTGATTTCTTGACACTTGAGGAAAAAGATGAACAAGGATTTGTGGACCTCGGTGACTAACTCTCGACTTCCATCCTTCGGGACGATCAAGGTAGTGAAGATGTGATGGATCATCCGGATCAAGGGAGGAAAGGAGTTGGCGTTGAGACGAGCAATCTCCTTGGTAGTGTCATAAGGTTCCAACGTGAGAAGCTCATAGTACTCAGAAGCAGAGGGATTGTAGTTGAAGATTTCAACTCCTGAGTTTGGAATTTCAAGGGCTGTGGAGAGAAGATTTGCGGTGAGGCGAAAACGAGTGCCTTTCACCGAAGAGTAGATATCTCCCTGATCGGAAAGCCCTAAGTTATTGTAGAACTCGGATACGGCAGTTGGAGAGTATTGCAAGTGGGAGTATAAGAAGGATGTCCACCCTTGAGTGTCAAAATAAGGTAGGAGTGAGGGGAACATCGGTGCTAAGGACTCGAAGTCCACATACCGGGATTGGACAATCTTCTTGAAGGTGCCGTTGGGTCGGATAAGACGGAGACCTTGAGGAACGATGAGTTCCGGTAACCGATCCTCACGATGCTTGCTGCGGCGTTCAGAAGGACCCCTGGAGCTTTCTCCGGCGTCCGTCGGAGCGCGACGACGGCGAGCGAGAAGCTTCGATTTGGGTGCCATCGCAGGAGGAAGGATGAGAATGGTGTGAAGGCAGAGTGGAGGGATCCCAGACGAGGAGCAGGATCGTCGGAGACGGAGCCCTGAAGGGGGAAAGAGAGGGGGTTTGGAGAGGAGGAGGAGGGAACAAGAGAGGAGGGGTGAAAAAGGGTCGTGGGTGGCCTTAGAATGGACTTGGAGGGTTTTAAAAGGAAGGCCCCACAAAAAGGAGGTGAACCGGCGCGAGGGTTTTCTGAAAAAACGGATCTGGGCCGTCGTCTGTCGACAGATGCCAGTCTATCTGTCGACAGATAGCTCCTTTTTGGTGAAAACTTGATTTTTGTCAAAATTTTTCAAAGGGACAAGTGTTCATTTGTTGTTTTAAGGCAAAATGGGTGTATGTGCAAGACAAAAATCCATATCCATTAAGATGAAGACATGACACAAATCTAAAAAGATTTTGAATTAAAAATGATAAGATCTTTAATTAGATCATGAGGAACACATTTCACAAAAGCCAGTGAAAATTAAATAACTCTTTTGATTAAGGCCGTTGAAGACAAACATGCATTTAAATAGAGATGATAGTCAGATGACAATTGAATTAAATGCCCACAAGAATGTCTTACCGAAGAAACACATTGGACTTGACAAAAAATTTCGGAGGCTTCACTCTATTTCTGGTATGATCTTGGAAGATTTAAGCAACGAAGATGGAAAAGAGTGGCAATGAGGAGCACTTTCACTTTTTCATGTGAAGGTAGACATTTGTGATGCCAATACCCCCAGTTACTCAATGTGAGTGTCCATCAAGCCATTGTATAGAGATAATGAAACAACCTTTTGACGCGAAGACTGACATTTGTGATGCCCATGTCCCCGGTTACTTAGTGATTTTCATCATTGCTCTACCTCCATCCCACAAATGAAAAACAAATTTGTTGATTGAACTGAAGAAATAGGTAGCTTTTCTCCTTTTTTTTTTTTTTTATTTTTGCTTTTTGTCAAGTACATGAGATTTCTTTAGGCAAGTTGTAATGTGGAACATTAAATTCAAGAGTTTTCTGATTTTTCAAATCATTTTAGATTCATGTTTAACGACAAGGGAGTTATTCAAAGGAGATGTTTAAAAATCATTTGGTTTGCTCATTATGTTCAAAATGATCTAAAAAGACCTTAATCAGGTCATGCATCAAACAACATTTAGACTTGGTTCATGACTTCGACATGAAGTGGATATGAAGGGTTATATTGCACACAAACAAACCAAGGTTTACCTTTAAATCAATTAAGGAACACTTTTCTTGAAAAGTATGAAGAAGGATTTGAAAAATAAAGAAGAATGGGTGTATCTGTCGACAGAAGAAGTCTGTCTGTCGACAGATGCACACAGACTGAGGAATTGAAGTTTCTGCCAGAACAAGACTGATTGAATCTGTCGACAGATGGAATGTGTCTGTCGACAGATAGGAACAGAGTGGATTTTTCTTGTTTCAGATTGATTGCACTTTTGAGTTCAAGGAAGTGAGAATTCAACAAGTAGATGTATGAGGAGTTTCCTCAATAAGATACTCATCTATCCTTAACTCACTCCCCCATAGTGTGTGCACGTGTTGACACAACATCTAAGCAAGGATTCACACAAGCATTGATACAAGACAAACATGTTCATGAAAGGAAGGTCATACACAAGCACATGGTCACAGAAAAAACATTGTCTCATGGAGTTAACATGATAAAATGTAAGGAAACTAAAAATCCTATGTGAAGTACAGGACCTTTATATGTAATGGGACTATGGATACTTGGCGGAGAATGTTTTCTCACGCATGATGATAGTTTCCAAACAAGCCGAACTTGTTCTTCCACAGTTCACCATTTGATATACCACATAGTCATTCACACATAAAGAGCATGTATTCCAAAATGGATAGTCAGTTTCATTGCATTTTACACAAACCCAATTCTCTTCTTAAGGATGTGAATCTATCTTCAGACAAGGGTTTGGTGAAAATATCAGCCAATTGTTTTTCTGTGGGAATGAAAATGAGTTCCAAGGTTTTATTGGCAACTTCATCTCTCAAGAAATGATGACGGATTTCTATGTGTTTAGTCCGTGAGTGTTGGACAGGGTTTTTTGAAAGATTGATAGCACTTGTGTTGTCACATAGGATAGGTGTGCATCCAATTTGAACATTATAGTCAGCTAACTGACTTTTGATCCACAACACTTGAGCTGCACAACTTCCTGCAGCGACATATTCTGCCTCTGCAGTGGAGAGTGCAACCGAGTGTTGTTTCTTGGATGCCCACGAAACCATGCAACCGCCAAGGAATTGGCAATATCCACTAGTGCTTTTTCTATCGATTTTACATCCAGCATAGTCAGCATCAGAATATGAAATCAAATCAAAGCTACTGCCTGCTGGGTACCAAAAACCCAAATTGCATGTTCCGGAGAGATATCGGAAAATTCTCTTGACTGCAATTAAATGGCTTTCCTTTGGACTAGATTGATATCTAGCACAAAGGCAAACACTAAATTGAATATCCGGTCTACTTGCAGTAAGATAAAGGAGTGAGCCAATCATACCTCGGAAGTGCTTTGCATCTACCGGTTTACCTTTCTCATCATTTTCCAATTTGATGCTTGTGCTCATTGGGGTGGAGGCCGGTTTAGCTTGCTCAAATTGAAATCGTTTGAGAAGCTCTTTGACATACTTTTCTTGATTTATGAAGAATCCGTCTTTATGTTGTTTCACCTGCAAACCAAGAAAGAATTGAAGCTCCCCCATTAGACTCATCTCAAATTCACTGTGCATGTGTTTAGAAAATTCTTCACACAGTGAAGGGTTAGTAGAACCAAATATGATATCGTCCACATAAACTTGAACAACAATTATGTGATTGCGAACTTTCTTAGTGAAGAGTGTTTGGTCTACTTTACCTCTTGAGTAGCTCTTGCTTACCAGATAATTGCTTAGTCTATCATACCAAGCTCGAGGTGCCTGTTTCAAACCATAAAGAGCTTTGTGCAATTTATACACATGGTTAGGCATTTCAGAATTTTCAAAACCTGGTGGTTGAGAGACATAGACTTCTTCTTTGATATAGCCATTTAAGAAAGCAGTTTTAACATCCATTTGATAGAGTTTAAACTTATGGGAGCATGCATATGCCAATAAAATTCTGACTGCTTCTAACCTGGCTACAGGAGCAAAGGACTCTTCAAAGTCTACACCAAATTCTTGACTATATCCTTTTGCTACGAGTCTTGCTTTATTTCTTATCACTTTTCCTTCTTCATTAAGTTTATTCCTAAACACCCATCTAGTTCCTATGATAGAGATTTCAGGGGTTTTAGGAACTAAACTCCATACATTATTTCTTTGAAATTGACCAAGTTCCTCATGCATAGCATCAATCCATGAGTTGTCTTTTAAGGCTTCTTCAACATTTTTGGGTTCCACTTGAGAGACAAAGGCAAAAAGATCATGTTCAATTATTTTTCTTACTTGAGACCTCGTTTGAACAGAATCATTTAAACTACCTATCACATCATCAAGTGGGTGATCTTTGGAATACCTCACATTTGTGATTGTTGAAGGGCCGGGAGTATCTTGTCCTTGAGGAATTTGATCTTGTGAATGTTGTTCTTCAGGAGGATCACTTTCTGGTGGATTCTCTTCAAGTGTTTCATCTTGTTTTCTGAATGCTATTTCATCATCTTCATCGTAGTCCCGGTGAAGATATCCACCTTTGGTCTTGGAGTCTACTTCAGATTTGTCTTTTGCTTTGACTTGTAGATCCTTAAGCGATGTTCCTTCATCCTCTTCTTCAATCCTGTTAACATTCAATCTGTTAGACTTGGCATAAGTCTCATCAAAAATGACATGTGGAGTTTCTTCCACAGTTCGTGTTTTATTGTTAAACACCCTATATGCCCTAGAGTGTTCTGAGTAGCCTAGAAAAACACCTTGATCACTTTTGGCTTCAAATTTATCTAAATCAGATTTATCATTGTTGTGAATAAATACCTTTGAGCCAAAAACTCGGAAGTACCCAAGGTTGGGTTTCTTACCTTTCAATAACTGGTAGGGGGTTTTCTTTATCACAGGTCTTACCATGGCTCTGTTTAGAATGTAGCACGAAGTGTTCACTGCTTCTGCCCAAAATCTTTTGGAGAGTTGGCCTTCAACCAGAAGAGTGCGAGCCATTTCCACCAATGTTCTGTTTTTCCTCTCCACTACTCCGTTTTGTTCTGGAGTCCTTGGGGAAGAGAACAGATGTTCAATCCCTTGGTGCCTGCAAAAATCAGAAAATGCATTGTTATCAAATTCTCCCCCGTGATCGGTGCGGATTGAGCATATTTTATTCACATTGCCATGCTCAATCTTGTTAAAGAATTCTTGAAAGATTGTGAGTGTTTCACTTTTGTGTGCCAAGAATTTGACCCATGTGAACCTAGAGAAATCATCTACAATGACAAAACCAAAACGTTTGCCATTGAGACTTAGAGTTCTAGTTGGTCCAAACAGGTCCATGTGCAACAGTTCAAATGGTTTAGATGTGCTTACCGGTGCTTTAGATTTGAAAGACTTCCGGGTTTGTTTTCCTTGTGCACATGCATCACAAAAACTTTCGTTGTTGCTAAAAGAGATGTCAGGAAGTCCACTTACCAATTTGAGCTTCATGATCTTGTGCAACACGTTGTAGCTCGCATGGCCAAGCCTACGATGCCACAAGGTCAATTCATCCTGTCTATTTGCAACAAGACACAAGTTGTCATTTTCTGGATCATCTAAATCAACTAAGTAAATGTTATTCACTCTTTTTCCAGAAAATTTTACACTTCCTGTTTCTTTATCAACAATTTGACATGAATTTGATTCAAAAATGACGTTGTGACCTCTATCACATAATTGACTTATGCTAAGCAAATTGTGATTAAGGCCATCAACCAACAGTACATTTTCAATTGAATTGGAGGAACACTTACCAACATTACCTGTGCCAATGATTTGGCCTTTGTTGTTACCTCCAAAAATGACTTGTCCTCCGTCTTTCTCCACTAGGAAACAGAATTTACCTTTGTCGCCCGTCATGTGCCTCGAACAGCCGCTATCCAAGTACCATTTGTTTTGATGTTGGGCTGCTAGGCATTCCTGCAAATGTGGATCAGACAAGAGGTTTTGGTACCCAAATTACTTTGGGTCCCAAAATTTCATTCATGCAACAAAGTAGATGTTTAGGAATCCAAACTTGTTTGACTTTTTGTTTCTTTGGATTATTCCAACATTGTTTTTCATGATGACCAATCTTTTTACACACATTGCATGAAGGAATTTTCTTTTCAATTTTCTGTTGCTTGATAGACTGTTTATTCATTGAAATTGTTCTTGTCTGTCGACAGGCACCATTGTATCTGTCGACAGGTGGCTTTTTCTTTTGTTTGTTGGGAACATTTTGTTTGTGTAGTAGTGGCTTGGTCTGAGACTTTCTTGAATTATGCTTTGTGGGAGCATGCTTGGTTGTGCTTGGGCTAGGATCAACAAATGAAGTTATCAATGACTCTCCTATTTTCTTTTGTTTGACAGGTTGATATCCTAATCCATGCTTGGTTACATGTATTTTGGCGCCCAAAACCGCATCTAGATTTTGCTTCCCTTTTACAAATTTCATTAAGTCCTCAGATTTTTCTTTCAATTCCTTTTCAGTTTGTTCCAACTTTTTCTTGGTTTCCAATTGTTCTTCTTGAAGGAATTCAATAGAATGTCTTAAACAGTCTTTTTCTTTTGTGTTTCTTGCAATTTCATTTTCAAGCAATCCATTTCTTCATTATGAGTCTTTTCATCAACTTTCATCATTTCTAATTCTTTTGTCAGGAATGCAATTCGTTCATCATTGTTCTTATCATGCACAAGGGAGTTGCATTTCTTTTTTAATGCTCTATTCTCAGATCTATATTCACGAAATTTTTCAAATAAAGTAGTGTATGCTTCCTCCCATTCACTTGCAGTGAAATCATCAAATGAGAAATTTACCTCGCTGGAGTCATCACTCCTGGCCATCAAGCATTTCACTTCTTCATCATCGGATGTTTCTTGTGCATCTTCATCTTCATCTTCATCACTCCAGGTGGCCAACATTGCTTTGGCCTTTTTGGAGGTGAATTTGTCTTTCTTCAGCTTCTTCTTGAGTTCCGGGCATTCTCCTCTCATATGCCCCTGTTTCTTGCATTCATAACAAACAATGTCAGATTTTTTGTTTGACTCATATTTCTGTGAAAAATTTTTCTTAGGAAAGGATTTGGAATTACCTGTTTCTCTCCTCTTGAACTTCAAAAATTTCTTGAATTGTCTAGTGAGCATTGCCATTTCACCATCATCACTCTCACTAGATGTTTCTTGCTCATCACTATCTTGTTGAATAGATTTCTTGGAGCTTGTTGATGTTTTATTGGATGCTTTTAAAGCAATTGACTTTCTAGGATTTTCTTCTAATTCTTTTCTTTTGATGTTGATTTCATATGTCATTAGAGAGCCAATTAGTTCATCCAATTTCATTTTGGAAAGGTCTTTGGAATCCTCAATGACAGTGGCCTTAGTATTCCAAGATGAAGTAAGAGATCGAAGGATCTTTCTCACTAAGTCACTTTCAGAGTATTCCTTCTTAAGACCTTTTAGCCCGTTAACTATTAGCATGAATCTTGCAAACATGTCTGATATGGTTTCATCAGTTTTCATCTTGAACATTTCATATTCAGACACT
>CM024765.1:36330396-36494231 GCA_014218235.1 Colocasia esculenta | reverse complement strand
TGGCCTTTGTGCCTTGCGTGGGCGTTGTGGGCCTTAGTTCTCAACCCATTAAGCCCACAGATTTTCTGGTGAAGAAGGCGACAGGGTGTGTAGTCGTGTTTTGAACGTGATGGCTTCCTACGTCGCGATTCACCAACTGCCATTTCGCGGTGTGGCATGAGTGGCAACGGTCTGGTCTGTCGCGTTTAATGTGTTATAAACGTGATGTCTGCCTTCGTCGCGATTTTGACTGTGCATTTATGCTCTGTTTCGGCTAGACAGAGCAGAGGAGCTCTGCCCGGCAATGGGGGAGGTTGCTACGGCGTCCCCTGGGTGATTTTGACTTCCCGATGGTCTGTGCGGCGCGGTTTCCACACGAGGAGGGTGTCCGGAGCGTGGGTGCACCGGCGATGTGGTGTTTCTTGCGTTTTGCAGGCTCTCCGAGTTGGTAGGAGACTTCCTCTTTTAGTTTGTGTTATTTAAATGGTTTACAATTTTAAAAGCATGATATGCAAGCATGTGGAAGTTTAGCTTTTGGTTTATGAGCTTCTGTGTGAGTTGCATGGTGTGTGGGGTGGTTTTTTAGAGGAGGGAGAAGGGTTCAGTCGCCTGCCTGAGAAGGCAACGGACTGAACCGTCACATTTTGGTTTGGAATGCGACGCCTTGAGCCATCGCATTCATGTGTTCTGATTGGGTTGGACCGACTGGTCTGAACGCGACCACTTGACCCGTCGCCTTCTTGTTGAATGCATCGGTGTGGTTCGTCGTGATTTTGTGTATCGGTCTTTATCACGACATATTATCTTGTCACAATTTTCACTTCGACTGTTAGTGTTTGATCGTTGGTCTGAAGGTGACGTATCGGGCCGTCGCATTCTTCTGTCGCGACTCTGTGCTCTGTCGCGTTAGGTTGGAATCACGACCATTGAGGTCGTTGCGTTTCTGAAGGCGACGCCTATGTTCTGTTGTGTTGAGTGTGCATTGGAATTTCTCAAAGATGAATTTTTTTAATAATGACCAATGAACATCACTCATACTTTGATTTTGATGATGACATATTGAATATATTGTACATATTGATATATTACAATAATATTCAAACAACATGCTCTTGATATTTAATATCTCATATCTTACTATGAATGACAAGTTTTGATGGTCTACTCTTCATTCATACAGGTTTACAAAGTTCTTGTCAAAGTAGTGTCGACTCTAGTTGACAGACAGGTCGACTCTAACAGTCTACCCAACAAAGCTCCCAAAGAAAAAGTTCCAGTAGTGTCGACACTAGTATCTTTCCAGTGAACCTTATTTGAAGGGATACACAAGAGATCGACTCTAACAGTTGAACAGTCGACTCTAACCGTTGAGCAGGTCGAGACTAGTGGTATGTCAGGTCGACACTAGTGTTCTGCCAGTGAGATGCTTTTGGGGATTGGTCAGTAGTGTCGACTCTCTTGGAGACTAGAGTCGACTCACTTTTGTATACAACCCAGAATCGAATAGAGCATCATATCCAACGGCTGTGATCTCTTTTTGAGAACTTTATGGGAGATTCAATAATTACCAAAATGCCATTTCATCCAAGTGCCAATATGATAAAGGTCTTTTTGGACACGTGGTAGCCTAGGGTGCAGTCTAGGATTCTGTGCACATCCTCTTCAAATGAACTGCGCAATGGCTATATAAGCCTCGATCTCATCTGTAGCAGAGGACAAGCAAGAGTAGAGCAGGAAAAAGGCATCTAAGTCTAGAAGGGGAGCAGAGCAGCGCTGCCAAGAAGAAGAAGGAGAAGAAGAGGAGGAGTTCGTGATAGAAGAAGTTGCTACTGATGAAGACAGATCTGAAAAGCTTGAGAATCTCTCAGAGTTTATAATTCATCTAGTTGACACTTTCATTGAGTGATCTGTGTATGCATTCTACATAGATCAACTAATTATGTTGTTCTTTTTCATCATTGTATTAAGATTGATCGTGCTAGAGGATCTATTCTCTAATCGAGCTTGTTCTAGCAGAACTTGGATCCATCATGGTCCAAAGGTCTTGAGCACAGGGTGCTCTGATTTGGAGCCGTAGTGCTCTGGTGTATGAGCCATCATGCTCAATTACTTGTGAGTCATTGAACTCACAAGTGGTCTGTGGAGTAGGTCGTTGTGCCTATCTCCTGGGTTTTCTTTGAGTCATCGTACTCAAAGGGTTTGGAGTCGTCGTGCTCTAGTTTATACGTACTTGAGTTAGTGGTTCCTCCGTCGTGGGGAGGTGGACGTAGGAGACACCAGTTGTGTTCTCCGAACAACCTTAAAATCCTCTATGCATAGTGGTTTGTTGCCCCGTTTCACTCTCTATCCATACACCACTCTGTGATCTAATTGAATTGTGTGTGTCACTTGTTTTAATTCCGGTGCCATACACACCATTCTTAATTAATACTGATTCAGTCACCTTTTCGATCCCAACATCTGGTATCAGAGAAGGTCAGAGTCTATACTCTGAGGTGCTTTGTTGAATCATCTGTGTTTCTGGTTTTGATTTACTCATTTACTTGCTTAATTTGTGCTGTAGTTTCATATTGTAAGGCCCTCATTTTGTTGCATTATTGTATTGCATGTAAATAGTTCATGTTGTGTATGTACGTATGTAAATATCTACGTAAGTACTAGTTAGTATACTATTGCATGCATGTGTATAAATTAGATGTAAATAATGTACGAAGGATATGATGGTAGTGTGTACGTAATAGTATACATATGACATATATAAGTATAAGATGTACATGGTTTCTGCATGTTTTAGAGTTCTGGCCGAAGGCCAGATTGGCGTCAATATCAACAGACGTCGATGTGGTGTCGGCGTCAACCATATGGACGCCAACACTAACCCCAGCGTCCAGCGATGTGGACGCCAACTTCTCTGACCTGCATGCGTTGCAGAGCCCAGAATTCGGGGCAAGCTAGCTCACCCATTGGGGAGCTGTCTCCAACGGTTTGAAAGCCCTCTTATCCGACCTGCGTGAGAGGAGAGCTCCTCTCCTCTATATAAACCCCTGTTTCAACCCTCAGCCCTCTCTTGGCTCTTTGCAAAGAGAAGAAGACAAACCCTAGTTTCTGTGAGAAGGACCTATCTTTGCAAGCCTAGATCCGAGAATTTGGAGCTTCATCCGACCATCTACAACGACTGGGAGATAGCTGGAGCATCAGGGAAGGCTTCCCCGACCTCTCCTTGGTGGCTACATCAGTCAAGAACCCGGAGGAAGGTGTCATTGGAGGCTTCTTGGGACTGCCCAAGGAGAGCTTCACCGCCATTTTAGATCCCCATGTAGTATTTTTCAGAGGCAAGTAACCCTCACCCTCCGTCTATGTAGATGTCAAGTAGGGTTTTATAATTTTATGTATTTTCTCTCGTCCTAGATCCCCTTTCACCTTTGCATTTGAGTTCGGTCTGTGTTTCTGCACAGACAAAACTTGGCGTCAATGCCCTTGACGCCGAGATCCCTGGTGTGCGTCCAGCGATCTTGCCGTCCACTTCTGGACGGCCAGAGACCGCCACCATTTTTGTCTGGACAGAACAGTGAACTGTTCTGCCCTCTTTATGATTAATTTCGACGTGTTTTGCGATGAGGATATAATGTAATTCTTATGTTCTATGTATACTAGCTAATGTGATGAATGGGAGAATGAATGTACATTTATTTTGTGGGTGGTTGAGTTTATTCGTCTATCTAATGTGTATGCGAAAAGAATGGCAATGTGTATTCACCATGATTCTAATGATCGTGGCAAAGTTTTGTTGCCCAAATTTGTTAGACCATGTATGCATGATCCTATTGTGCTATGAGTTTCTGACATTTTTCCCCTGCTTGTATGGTTATTGAAATTTCTGTTTTGGGGAATAGAAATCATGCGTAGGTCTGTTAAATTTCCAGTAAATTGCGATTGCTCCGTAAATTCAGGAATAAATTCTGTGACCCTGTGCATGCTAGGGTGCAGACAATGAGCTGTTAAAATTTGTGATTATGTTCAACTCCATGTTAATTTGCATTATGAATAATAATGTGAAATTGATGTTAATTTTCTGTAACTTCATTTTGAGTCAAAAAATCTGAAAAATTTCATGTGGAATCATAACCTGAGATCAGCATGTATTTAAATTTTCAAGTCGTTTGGACAACTGTATAGTGAAATATGAATTTTTCCATGCGAGAAATGTGAAAAAGAATGCATGCTAATGTGGGAATAATGTGACATGTGTGTGTGATCTGATTTGTGTAAAATTCTGAACCTGTAGTCCCTGTTAACTGTAGAATCATGTTAGGAAAAAAGAGCCCTTGTGTGAGTGAGAAAAAAATGAGAGGCAAGTGATATGCGTAAAGATATGTGTTAAAAATCGGTAAATGTGTAAATTGTGCCAAGTGTGACATTGCTTCCATAGAGGGCAGTGGAACCGTATCAGGGAAAAGTCCCCTGAGAAGGTTCAATGTGTTGTGATCCTAAGGGCATTAGGATGAAATCCTGGAGGTGGACAAGTACCACTGGTTGGGTGGAGACTTGTTCTCCCGGTCTGCGCAGTCCAAGAGTCGTCACTGTATTGCCTAGGTGACGTCTATGTGTATGTGATGTGATGTGTCCTTCTCTGGTGGTTTGGACTATGTGTCACGGCACTAAATGTGAAAGTGAAAATGTGTATGTGTTCATGTGTAAAGAAATGTGAATGTGAAAAATGTGTAAATGTGCATGTGTAAAGTGTATACTATGTGATTAAGAAGTTGTGTAAAAATGTGAAACAAAATGTGAAGTGTGAATTTGTGATCCATGTTGAAGTAATTGAAATCATGTTAAAACAGCAAACTAATATACTTATAATCATGCTTTACATGTGCAAATTGCCTAGAATCCATGTTAGAAATGAATCTTAGTGATGAGTAGGTAATTTCATGCTTGTTGCCTTCATGTCGTGACTTAAATTGATTAAGTAGCTCTCACTGTTAGATTATGCTTTCTAGTCCATGAAAACCAGCAAGCTTAAAGTATGTGAAATGGTTATATGCATGTATACGAATGAGTAGTAACCATGTTAGCAATGTGTTCTTTTATGTATGTAAGCTAGTCATGCTAGATTGCTCTCATGTTTTAGTTTAAATGAAGGTAGAACACTCATGTGTAGGAATGATTAGAGAGCATGTGATAGGAGATTTTGATTTAGAAAAACTGAAAGCATGAATCATGTGTTTAATAAATAGAATCACCATGATAGGTTGTGAATTTCAATGACAAGCATGCTACAGGATTGTGCCTTGTAAATGTGTGTGTAAAACCTGCTATGATATGTGCATGTATGGTAGGTGTAGAGTTATTTGCTGAGTCTTTTAGACTCATTACTTGCTTCGCGTACAGGTGTAGTTGGTGACGACACACTTGCGAGGAGGCAGTGGACCGACTCCGAGCGTGGAGATTAGATCGTCGGTGTCCTTGTGATATTTTATTTCCTAGTATGTAATTGCAACATTGTACTAGCATTATTATGGAAAGGAATGTTTAAGTGTGGACAATTATGTATTTGATTTTCAGCAATTTAATTATGTGGACTTTTAGTTCTTTAAATGTTATCGAATCATGTATGTTAAATGTGGATGATGAATGAAATGAAGACAGTGGTTCTTTTACTTCCGCTACTCTGTTCTTATATTCACGTGTATCTCAGCTGAATGTTATTGTTGGGTAAATGTCCCACTGTGATGACGCTCGCTATACCGACGTGGGTTGGTATAACCGTACCGATATAATGAGGGTCGTCACAGAGATTGGTATCAGAGCAACCGGTGAGATTGCACATGAATATACAAAAGTCATCATCTTCATTACATGCTAAGTCTACATAGGAATGTCCACATGTGAAGAATTGATTAATAATGAATGAAAAGTAGATAAAAAATGGTTAGAAAACTTAGTAACCTAGCTAATGGTGGCTGAAATTTATTACAGCCATGGCTTCGAGAGGTAGGCGTGGCGGAGCGCCGGCCCGTGAGGACGAGCCGAGACGTGACGAGCGGGCGGAGCAGCAGGCCCCGGCACCGCAAGGTCCTGTACTTCCCCCACGCCGCCTGTAGATTATGGAGTATTCATGCAAGGTCTGTTGCAAGCCATGCAGACGCAGGCTCATACCCAGGCAGCACTCCAGGCACAGTTGGAGGCTCAGGTTAGACTAATAAATGATTATAGTCTGTTTTATTTATTATGCGATATTATGTTGATTGTGTATTGCTTGCTTTGTACTGTAGCAGGCTCAGGTACCAGCTCAGGACCATGGTGGACCTTCTACCATGGAAAGATTCAAGAGGATGCTGCCACCCTCTTTTAAGGGGAGAGCGATCCATTATTGGCAGAAAGCTGGATGAGGGAGATAGAAAAGATCTTCCGAGCCATCAGGTGTGCAGATGAGGATAAGGTTACATTAGCCACCTACATGCTACGGTATGCTTTAGTTATATGCTTGTATGTTTTGTTAAGTTAATTTGTTTAGATGGTGCTTATGAGCGGTGTACTGCAGGAAAGAGCTGATGTATGGTGGGCTTCATTGCTGCGTACCCAGTTTGAGGACGGAGCTATCGATGTTGCTTGGGACGAGTTCGTGAGGCTCTTTGGGCCAAGTTCGTCCCCGAGCATGTGCAAGATCGGATGGAGCAGGAGTTCCTCTCTTTGGCTCAAGGCTCCATGACTGTGCTGGAATATGAGGCAAGATTTTCTGAACTCTCTAAATATGCACCTCATATCGTGGCAGACGAGCGCAGGAAGACAAAGAAGTTTGTGATGGGACTCAAGCCATCACTGCGGACGAGACTCGTGGCATTTGACCACCGCACGTTGGACGAGGCCCTTAGTGCTGCTTGTAGGCAGGAGGGAGAGATGGATCAATACCTGGAAGAAAAGAAAGCTTCACAGAAGAGGCCAGCAGCGACATTCCAACGGCAAGACAAGAAGAAAGCGGTGTACCCGACACAACAGCGATCAGTGGCAGTCGGCAGATTCTCAGGTACCCTCTGTACGTCCCCTGGTGTGAAGAAAGAGTGTCCCCACTGTGGGAAGATACATGGTGGTACCGAATGTTGGATGATTACGAGCAAGTGCTTGAAGTGCGGAAGCAGCGACCACAAGATCAAGGATTGCCCAAGAGTTCAGCAGGGAGGTCCAGCGTGGAGTGCCAGCCCCATTAGTAGTAGTGAGCAAGTGCGTGCCAGCTAGGGAAACCAGGAAGGCCTCGAGCCCCAGCTCGAGTGTTTGCTTTAGCGTGCGAGGACGCCGAGCAGGCGGAGCATGTCACCGAAGATACGGTTTTGCTTTTAGGTGTGCACGCTCGGGTTTTGTTTGATACGGGTGCTACTCACTCGTTCATTTCCGAGCGGTTCACTAGGCAGTTAGCCCTAGAGTTAGGCATAGAGTCTGAGGATTTAGAGGTCCCTTTGTCTGTACACACCCCTGCGGGTACGGTATCGACTAGGAAGTGCATTCCATCATTACCTGTGTGCATTGAGGATAGAATCCAAGATGGGTGTTTCTTCTTGCTAAAGATGAAGGACTATGATGCTATTCTTGGTCTGGATTGGCTAGAGAGCACTATGCGTTAGTGGATTGTCGTCGGAAGAGGATTGTTTTCCGCATTCCTGGTGAGGACGATTCTCTCATCCCTTGCCAAGGAACTTGGCGGGAAGTTAGTCATCTCTGCCATGAAGGCGATGCGCATGGTAAACAAGGGTTGTTACGCTTTTCTTGCCAGCGTGGTGTTAGTGCCAGAGGCTGATGAGTCACCTACTCTTGCAGAGATTGAGGTAGTGCCGGATTTCCAGACGTCTTTCCTGATGATTGTCTGGTTTGCCACCGGATAGAGAGATAGAGTTTACCATAGAGTTGCTTCCGGGCACCTCTCCTATCTCGAAGGCTCCATATCGGATGGCACCTGCAGAGTTAGCCGAGTTGGGAGGCAGTTGTAAGAGTTGCTTGATAAGGGATTTATTCCCCGAGTGTTTGCCTTGGGGCGCACCTGTATTGTTCGTCAAGAAGAAAGACGGGTCACTTAGGTTATGCATTGATTACATAAAAGGTGAACCAAGTGACTGTGAAGAACAGGTATCCCTTACCTCGTATTGATGATTTGTTTGACCAGTTGCGAGATGCATCAGTCTTTTCTAAGATTGACTTGCGATCTGGTTATCATCAGTTGAGGATTTGGAGTGAGGATGTGTCCAAGACGGCGTTTAGAACCCGTTATGGACATTATGAGTTTTTGGTCCTTCCTTTCGGATTGACCAATGCCCCTGCAGCGTTCATGGATCTCATGAATAGGGTGTTTAGGCCTTATTTAGATAGCTTTGTCGTAGTGTTTATTGATGATGTGCTGGTCTACTCTCCGGACGAGGCACACACCGTCAACATTTGAGGGTAGTGTTAGAGGTTCTTCGTGAGCACAAGCTGTACGCTAAGTTCAGCAAGTGCGATTTTTGGTTGCGCGAGGTTCATTTCCTCGGGCATGTTATCTCGGTGCTGGTGTTGCAGTTGATCTAGCAAAGGTCCAGGCAGTTATGGATTGGGAGATTCCCAAGACCCTTCGGAGATTCGTAGTTTTATTGGTTTAGCTGGTTACTATCGGCGATTTATTGAGGGATTTTCATCCATCGCCGCCCTTTGACTCAGCTTACCAGAAAGGGAGTGAAGTGTTTGGTCCGAGAAGTGTGAGAGTAGTTTTCAAATGTGAAGACTAAGCTCACGACAGCCCGGTGTTAGTCTTACCGAGCGGTGTAGAGGGTTTCGCTATCTACACGGATGCGTCTCGGATTGGGTTAGGCTGTGTGCTAATGCAGCAGGAAAGGGTAGTGGCTTATGCTTCTCGTCAGTTGAAGGAGCATGAGAAGAACTATCCGACTCATGACTTGGAGCTCGCAGCAGTAGTTCATGCACTAAAGATCTGGAGGCACTATTTATGGTGTCAGATTGAGGTGTTTACCGACCACAAGAGCTTGAAGTATCTTCTCCCAAAAGGAATTAAACCTGAGGCAGAGGAGATGGATTGAGTTCTTGAAGGACTATGACTTCGACCTTCAGTATCACCCTGGAAAGGCGAATGTTGTAGCAGATGCTCTGAGTAGAAAGATGCCATCTCTCCAGCAGGATTGGAAGATGTTGAAAGATGCGGTTTGCGCGTTGACTGAGTTAGAGCCATCGCTATGCCAGGCTTTTGTAGCTCAGTTATCTCTTAGGTCCTCGGTTTTGGATGAGGTGATCGAGCAACAGAAGGCCGACCCTAGACTCTTAGAGTTAGTGGGCAAGGCAGGCATGCTCGTGATGAGGACGGTGTGATTAGATTTCAGCACCGTGTCTGTGTCCTGATTTAGTAGATGTCCATGAGCATGTGTTAGCGGAGGCTCATAGCGCGATTCTCTATTCATCGGGTAACACAAAGATGTACCAAGATTTGAAGAGATCCTTTTGGTGGTCCGGTATGAAGAGGGATGTAGCGGATTATGTATCCCGGTGTTTAGTATGCCAGCAAGTGAAGGCCGAGCGACAGCGACCATCCGGTCTTATGCAAAGGATGGACATCCAGTGTGAAGTGGGAAGCTGTCACTATGGACTTTGTTTCGGGTTGCCTCGATCTAGAAGGGGCAATGACTCGATTTGGGTAGTTGTAGATAGATTCTCGAAGACTGCTCATTTCTTACCTATGAAGAAGAAGCAGCCAGTAGAGAGTTTAGCTAGATTGTATATTAGTGGTATCATTAGATTGTATGGTGTGCCGAAGTCGATCATTTGGATCGAGATCCGAGATTCACTTCGAGGTTGTGGAAGGGTCTTCAAGATGCTTTAGGTTCGGAGCTGAAGCTCAGTTTGGCGTTTCATCCCCAGACTGATGGACAGTCCGAGAGAAACTATCCAGACGCTCGAGGATATGTTGAGAGAGTGTGTGCTGGATTGGAAGGATGATTGGGGGCGTCATTTACTCTTGTGGAGTTCGCATACAACAACAGCTTTCATGCGAGTATTGGTATGGCTCTATTCGAGGCGTTGTACGGTAGGCCTGCAGCTCCTTTATGTTGGGAGGAGACTGGTGATAGGCAGTTGATCAGACCGGAGTTAGTCAAGAAACTTCGGATAAGATCCAGCTGATCAGAAAGAGGCTTATTGCGGCACAGGATAGGCAGAAGAGTTATGCCGACAATAGGAGAAAGGATTTGGAGTTCGAGGTTGGCGAACATGTCTTCTTGAAGATATCGCCTACTCGAGGAGTCGTCAGATTTGGCAGGCATAGTAAGTTGAGCCCTAGGTTCATTGGCCCATATGAGATTCTCAGACGTTTGGGCAGTGTAGCGTATGAGCTAGCCTACCCCCAGCGTTGGCTAGTGTTCATCCTGTTTTCCACGTTTCGATGCTCAGGAAGTATGTCCGAGATCCGTCTCGTGATTAGTCATGAGCCAGTGGATATTCAGCCAGATCTGTCGTATGTTCGAGCAACCAGTAGCTATTCTTGACCGGAAAGTTCAGCACCTCCGGAACAAGAGTATTGTCGGTGAAAGTTCTATGGCGGAACTCCTCACGAGAGGAGGCTACTTGGGTGCTTGAGGATGCGATGAAGAAGAAGTATCCCCTTTTGTTTGGGTAGCGTCGTTCTAACTTCGAGGACGAAGTTTCTTTTAAGGGGGAGAGGGTGTAAGGCCCTCAATTTTGTTGCATTATTGTATTGCATGTAAATAATTCATGTTGTGTATGTACGTATGTAAATATCTACGTAAGTACTAGTTAATATACTATTGCATGCATGTGTAAATTAGATGTAAATAATGTACGAAGGAATGATGGTAGTGTGTACGTAATAGTATACATATGACATACATAAGTATAAGATGTACATGGTTTCTGCATGTTTTAGAGTTCTGGCCGAAGGCCAGATTGGCGTCAATATCAACAGACGTCGATGTGGTGTCGGCGTCAACCATATGGACGCCAAACTAACCCAAGCGTCCAGCGATGTGGACGCCAACTTCTCTGACCTGCATGCATTGCAGAGCCCAGAATTCCGGGAGCAAGCTAGCTCACCCATTGGTGAGCTATCTCCAACGGTCTGAAAGCCCTCTTGTCCAACCTGCGTGAGAGGAGAGCTCCTCTCCTCTATATAGAAACCCTGTTTCAACCCTCAGCCCTCTCTTGGCTCTTGCAAAGAGAAGAAGACAAACCCTAGTTTCTGTGAGAAGGACCTGTCTTTGCAAGCCTAGATCCGGGAATTTGGAGCTTCATCCGGCCATCTACAACGACTGGGAGATAGCTGGAGCATTAGGGAAGGCTTCCCCGACCTCTCTTGGTGGCTACATCAGTCAAGAACCCGGAGGAAGGTGTCATTGGAGGCTTCTTGGGACTGCCCAAGGAGAGCTTCACCGCCATTTAGATCCCCTTGTAGTATTTTTCAGAGGCAAGTAACCCTCACCCTCCGTCCATGTAGATGTCAAGTAGGGTTTATAATTTTTATGTATTTTTCCTCGCGTCCTAGATCCCCTTTCACCTTTGCATTTGAGTTCGGTCTGTGTTTCTGCACAGACAGGACTTGGCGTCAATGCCCTAGACGCCGATATCCCTGGTGTGCGTCCAACGATCTTGCCGTCCACTCCTGGAACGGCCAGAGGACCGCCGCAAGTCCGTCTGGATAGAATAGTGAACTGTCTGACTTGCTAATGATGACCTTTCGACGTGTTTTGCGATGAGATATAATGTAATTCTTATATGCTATGTATACTTGCTAATGTGATGAATGGAGAATGAATGTACATTTATTTGTGGGTGGTTGAGTTTATTCGTCTATCTAATGTGTATGCGAAAGAATGACAATGTGTATTCACCATGATTCTAATGATCCGTGGCAAAGTTTTGTTGCCCAAATTTGTTAGACCATGTATGCATGATCCTATCTGTGCTATGAGTTCTGACATTTTTCCCCTGCTTGTATGGTTATTGAAATTTCTGTTTTGGGTAAATAGAAATCATGCGTAGGTCATGTTAAATTCCAGTAAATTGCGTATTGCTCGGTAAATTTGGGAATAAATTCTGTGACTCTGTGCATGCTAGGGTGCAGACAGTGAGCTATTAAAATTTGTGATTATGTTCAACTCCATGTTAATTTGCATTATGAATAATAATGTGAAATTGATGTTAAATTCTGTAACTTCATTTTGAGTCAGAAAAATCTGAAAATTTTCATGTGGAATCATAAACTGAGATCAGCATGTGGTTAAATTTTCAAGTCGTTTGAACAACTGTATAGTGAAATATGAATTTTTCCATGCGAGAAATGTGAAAAAGAATGCATGCTAATGTGGGAATAATGTGACTGTGTGTGTGTGATCTGATTTGTGAAAATTCTGAACCTGTAGTCCCTATTAACTGTAGAATCATGTTAGGAAAAACAGAGCCCTTGTGTGAGTGAGAAAAAGAATGAGAGGCAAGTGATATGTGTAAAGATATGTGTTAAAAATCGGTAAATGTGTAAATTGTGCCAAGTGTGACATTGCTTCCATAGAGGGCAGTGGAACCGTATCAGGGAAAAGTCCCCCGAGAAGGTTCAATGTGTTGTGATCCTAAGGGCATTAGGATGAAATCCTGGAGGTGACCAGTACCACTGGTTAGGGTGGAGACTTGTCCCCCGGTCTGCGCAGTCCAAGTGTCACGCCCAACGCGGAATATCGGAGCGCGAAGGCAGTTGCAAGAAACAGGTATAGAGCGAGTACTAGCCATCAACCATTGCACATGAATATTACAAAACAAATCTTTCTCATTGATAACTTTTCAAATGTCTAGTTGTTACACCCACTAATATTAAGCCATTCTATAGGCCCAATTACATTGCAATAAAAGGAAATGACTAACTACAACTCTAAGATAACATAACGACTCGAGGGCACTCCTGGCTTCACTCTTGTCATTCCCTTCCTCGTGAGTGTAGGTGTCATCCTCGGTCTCACCTGAGAACACAAATCAAATAACATAGGGTGAGCGATAACGCCCAGTAGGACTTAAATCTCAGGCTCAAGCAGGCTTTAAATAATTAACGTATTTAATGGCAGAGCATCTAAAGATAGCAGGTACAAGAGAGTCAAAATATAGCAAGAGATAGCACAACAACGCGAGATCGAGTATAGTTTCCAAAAATAGCACAACAGCGCGAGATCGAGTATAGTTTCCAAAAATAGCACAAGTATCGAGTATAGCACGAAGAGCAGGATGCCATAGCACAACTAGCACAAGTATAGTAATAGCACGACGAGTATAGCACTTGTTTGTCTTCTAGACATCGAGAGAGTATAGCACGTTTTTGTGTTTTTGATTGTCATATAGATAGTCGAGATAGATAGCACTTGAGTGTAATGCCAAACACTCTGATCATTTAACTCCCATAGGCACAAGCACTTTCGGGTGCACATCCCAGGACCATCGGGCCCTTTATATATTGCCAGGCATTGGTTATAGGTTATCTTTAGACAATCAGTCAATGGCCAATATAGAGTACCAAGAAGTAGACGAGAGCACTAGATGAATAGACGAGATAGTTGAGTGAACGTGAATAGACAGCGCGAGTGGAGTACAGATGAGAGCTAGTGGACATTGTACGTAATGCGACGAGTAAACATGCGATAGTAACAGTTGCACAACACACGCACGTGGTGTTGACAGTCAAGGTGGAACTCACGGTCTTTTCCGCTGGCCATGTTACACACAAGTCCAGAGGTCCCGACGTGATTCAAGGTAAAGGCGAATTTCTAATAGCCGTTGGGATCATATCGATCCCTAAAGGTGTAATGGGTGTTAGGGTACAACCGGCTCGTCGACCATGTGGAATCCATGATCAGAGGAGACTTACGGAGCCTTGTGCAAGAGTTTACTAGTCCGGCGAAAGGAATATCCGACGGAGAGTTCACCACAAGCCAAGTAAGTGTGCTTATAAAACAGGTGCTTCGACGTTCTAGAGGATTTTTAGGACAGTGGAGCGTCGATATCGGTATATAAACAATGCGAGAATCAAATACAAGTCCTTTTAAAATAGGGCAATTTATGTACTTTATTTCCATAAATACCAGGCACACTATGAGATATTTTTCTGCTATATTTCAGCCATAAATAGATGGTTTAAGTGTGTGCAAGTGCAAGAGAAATCATAGATAAATAAGTCGTGAACATGTATTTTAAATCATTCAATATAGCACCATTTTTAAGTAGGGTTTTTACTGGGGGTATAACGGTAAGAAGGCGTAGGATTTTTAGAAAGTGACAGAAATATTTATTATTATATATTTATGGGTTTTTTCATCAAAAACTTGTGAAGGCGACATACCCCTGTACGGGTCGCGACAGGGTCAGGACAGAACGCGACAGGGCCTAAAACGGGTCGCGACAGGGCTTGCAGATCGGGTTCTGAGAAGGCGACGACTCACCTGTCGCCTTCTTGAATGCGACAGGTAGGCTGTCGCAATCGTAGCCCAAAGTGACATATCGAGGTGTCACCTTCTGGTTGTCTGCGCCTGACCTTGACAGGAGTCAGACCAGACATTGGATTGCGGACCAGAGCATTTAAATTTCGATACAGGGTTGTTCAGAAATCCATAACTATTATATACGTGATGAAAAATCATGAAATCAGTTGCAAATTAAACTAGACATGTAAGGGTACTTCCAGTAAATCGGAATTAGAGAGAGAGCATGGTTTGAACATGGTTTGAAAACGAACAAGGACGAGTAACATAGAACATGACATAGAGAGCAAGACTGATTTAATTCGAGCAACATGCTCAATGAAATTAGGCTTTTTAGGGGCAAATGATCCCTAACAACAAGAAGTATCTACAGTAAAACTTTCGTAGCATGGGATCAAGTCTACATAGAGATCAAGAGTTAAGAAGAGGGCTCGGGGTCAAGAGAGTTGCAGAACTTCTAAATTCAGGAAGAAAATATTGGCTTGATGAAAATTATGAAATTCAGGGTTTTGTTCCTGATGTATGGAACCAATCTACAGATGAAATTTTAGGATTTGTGCTTGTGAGAAGCCTACCTTGACTTGATTTGTCTTCTAGGGCTAGAACTTGAAGAACAAGGGAAGAAGCTTCAATCTCTTCTTCTCTCCACGAAATCCTCTCCTCCTAGCCTCTTCTCTCACGTCCAGCAACTCTTGGCAAGAGCTAGGGTTGCCCAAGAGAGTTTAAGAGGTGTATTTATGCAGTATGTATTTCTATTCCTACTATTACTCTAATTCCCCTTTAATTACGAAATTTCCTTACTTCCTCCTTCCTTCCTTGCTTTCCAAACTCTATTTAGACTTGGAAAAGATCCAAATTCGTGCTAACCATATGGGGTAGGTTTAGGAATCCAATTCCAACTCTACTTCCTATTAATGCATTAAATATCCCTTTTTATTTAGGTAATAATTTAGTTACGATTTATGGTATTTTCCTATTATTCTCCATTTGTAAATTCCTATTTTTGACCCAATAAATTTTAGAGGATCCATTAAGCAAAGCCCATTACTCTTTTCCATTTAATGGGTTTTGTTTAATGCTCTTTTCAATTAATATCCATTTAGCTAGGTTTTAATTCTTTATTTAAAATTTTATTTTCTTAAAAATTCAGTTGCTACACCAAGAGTCGTCACTGTATTGTCTAGGTGACGTCTATATGTATGTGATGTGATATGTCATTCTCTGGTGGTTTGGACTGTGTGTCACGGCACTAAATGTGAAAGTGAAAATGTGTAGGTGTTCATGTGTAAAGAAATGTGAATGTGAAAAATGTGTAAATGTGCATGTGTAAAGTGTATACTATGTGATTAAGAAGTTGTGTAAAAATGTGAAACCAAAATGTGAAGTTGTGAATTTGTGATCCATGTTGAAGTAATTTGAAATCATGTTAAAACAGCAAACTAAATGTACTTATAATCATGCTTTACATGTGCAAATTGCCTAGAATCCATGTTAGAAATGAATCTTAGTGATGAGTAGGTAATTTCATGCTTGTTGCCTTCATGTCATGACTTAAATTGATTAAGTAGCTCTCATGTGTTAGATTATGCTTTCTAGTCCATGAAAAACCAGCAAGCTTAAAGTATGTGAAATGGTTATAGCATGTATACGAATGAGTAGTACCATGTTAACAATGTGTTCTTTTATGTATGTAAGCTAGTCATGCTAGATTGCTCTCATGTTTTAGTTTAAATGAAGGTAGAACTCTCATGTGTAGGAATGATTAAGAGCATGTGATAGGAGATTTTGATTTAGAAAAACTGAAAGCATGAATCATGTGTTTAATAAATAGAATCACCATGATAGGTTGTGAATTTCAATGACAAGCATGCTACAAGATTGTGCCTTGTAAATGTGTGTAAAACCTGCTATGATATGTGCATGTATGTAGGTGTAGAGTTATTTGCTGAGTCTTTTAGACTCATTACTTGCTTCGCGTACAGGTGTAGTTGGTGACGACACACTTGCGGAGGAGGCAGTGGAGACCGACTCCGAGCGTGGAGATTAGATCGTCGGTGTACCTTGTGATATTGATTTCCTAGTATGTAATTGCAACATTGTACTAGCATTATTATGGAAAGGAAATGTTTAAGTGTGGACAATTATGTATTTGATTTTCAGCAATTAATTATGTGGATTTTTAATTCTTTAAATGTTATCGAATCATGTATGTTAAATGTGGATGATGAATGAAATGAAGACAGTGGTTCTTTTACTTCCGCTACTCTGTTATTATATTCACGTGTATCTCAGCTGAATGTTTGTAACACCCCATATAAGAATATATTAAATGGACTAAATTAGTAGACTACCCACAACTCGGACTAGTCATTTTTAGAGCTTGAGATGGAAAAGAACTGTGAAGTTAAGCGTGCTCAGTTGGGAGTAGTCCCAGGATGGGTGACCTTCCTGGGAAGTCTACAACTGGCACGGTTGTTGGGTCAGTTTGCTGCTTGGGTCGTCACAAATGGTATCAGAGCCTTACCCTTCCGGAAGTGCAGGAACTAAGTGCCACACAGGGCAAAGTGCTACGCTATGGAGCCACCTCTTGAAGCCATAATGGCGCAAAGTGCTACATAGTGGGAGCCACCTCTGTGCCGACCCTCATTATACCGGTACGGTTATACCAACCCACGTCGGTATAGTAAAGGTTATCACAGTGGACATTTACCCAAACACTATCACATGATTGAGATATACACAATATAGACACAGAGTCGCGGAAGTAAAGGACTAACTGTCATCACATTTCATCATCCACATTTCTCATACATGATCCATATAGCAAATTAAAGGACTAAACTTTCATAATTGAAATTAAACCAAACTACATTGTCCACAAGATTAAAGTTCTACATTTAATACATAATTTGTCCACAATTACATAATGAAACTCTAATACAAGCTACAATTTACAAACTATGAAACAAAAAGGGACACAACGTCAACTCCACAAGCTACTTTCCACGCTCGGAGTCGCTCTCCACGGTCTCCTCCAAAAGTGTGTCACCAACTAAACCTGTACGCCGAAGCAAGGAGTGAGTCTAAAAGACTCAGCAAGTAACTCCATACACATCATTCATGCATACATCATAGTAGGTTCTACTATTTCAATTTTCACGGCAATCATACAGCATGCTTGAAACATCAAGAGACAACCTATCATGGTATTTCTACAAAGTCAAAACACATGGCACATGGTTTAAGATGTTTCACATAACACTCCTTATCACATGCTTTCTACTCATTTAATCACATGAAACTACACTTCCAATTTGACTATAACATGATGGCAATTTACATGGAGTTAGAAATCATAGCATGAATTATCGTCTCATACTCTAACACATTCACTCACTGGTTACACATTCCCATATTTCACATGGTTCTTTTTTCAAACATTTCACATGTACACAATGTTCACATTCTAACATAAATAGTTCACATGATTTCACATTTCACAGTCACATGTTCACATATACACATTTTACACATGCTCACATTCAATTCACAATTTATTTGCCGTGACACATGGTCCAAAACACCGCTAGAAGGACACATCACATACACATAACACATAGCACATCACCTAGGCAATACAGTGATGACTCTTGGCATGCGCAGACCGGGAGAACATGTCTCCACCCTAACCAGTGGTACTTGTCCACTCCAGGATTTCATCCTAATGCCTTAGGACATCTTAACACATTGAACCTTCTCATGGGGACCTTTCCATGATACAGTTCTACAGCCCTCTATGGAAGCAGGTCACACACGGCACATTTTACACATTACATATTCCGATTAACACACGTTTACATAT
Organism: Colocasia esculenta; assembly: GCA_014218235.1. Classification (NCBI taxonomy): domain Eukaryota; kingdom Viridiplantae; phylum Streptophyta; class Magnoliopsida; order Alismatales; family Araceae; genus Colocasia; species Colocasia esculenta. The sequence goes on along the minus strand of CM024765.1, from coordinate 36,475,892 downwards.
GATATTCCACTTTCTTGTTTATGCACATGGTTCTGTTCTTCCCTAGCATGGTGCTACTAATAACAGAAATCAAACATTATTAGCTCTCATGGATTAATTGGAATGCACATCATTTAACCTAAATCATGGTACATATATTTGTAGCTCATTTTCATATGGAAATCTCATAGAGTAGGCTAATGTATCAATTTTTCCTGAAAATTTAACCACATGCTGTTTTCGGTATAAGAACACACATACAAATTTCAGATTTTATGAATTCACATGTATTATAGAAATTAAAACATTTGGTTTCATGTCATTCATAAATTAAGTTAACATAGAACATAGCATGGATTTCAGATTTAATCATGCACAGTCATGAACCACACATACATATTGGCACAAGAAATTTTTCCCAATTTAATTCCCAAACACGATTTACTAGAATTTTCGCAAGGTCTACACATGTTTTCTTTTTCATTGTAGAAATTATAAAAATCACATGGGTATGGGAAAATTCCAAGTTTGCAGGGCATGGGCTGATACATATAAACATGGTTCATAAAATTCACAGCCTTTAATTCCTCAGAATTCATGGGAACAAAATTAAACATGCGTAACCTCTTTCCTACACATGCCTTTCAATAATTCTAATAATTAATTCCATCCACACAAAAATACAGGAAATTTCACACACATCACATTATTATTTACATAACACATAAAATTTACATTATATCCTCATGCGCAGAAATCCAAATTTAAAGATAGAGGGAGAACAGTCCACTGTTTTGTCAAGAAGAAACTCAACGGCATAGTCTGGCCGTCAAACAAAGTAAACGGCAATATCGTTGGCCGTCAACGGAAGATCTTGACAGCGAGTGATCTTGCCGTCAAGTTCGGGCCTGTGCAAAAAAACAGTCGAGCTTCAAGGAATGGTGAATGTAGGGGATCCAGGATACGAGAAAATCCATAAAAATGATAGAGAACCTCCTAGACACATACATGGACAAGGTGAAAGGTTACTTGCCTTTGGAAAAACTCCTAAAGGGATCAAAATGGTTGGAGAGGCTCTCCTTGGGCAGTCCCAAGAAGCCTTCAAGATGCCTCCACTCCGGCTCTGTGATGCTCCCCTCTGCAATCCAGGGTCGGGGATGTGTAGCCGGATGTGTTGTCTCCCTCCTTGTCGAAGTAGATCTCCAGATGAGGCCTTGGATCGCCGGATCAAAGCCTCCAAACTCCAAGTTTTCTCACAGCTCACTAGGGTTTCTCTTATCTCTTTGCAAAGAGCCTAGAGAGCTCTAGAGGTTGCAACAAGGGCTCTCTTAAGAGAGGACCCTCTCACCCCACGCAAGAGGTCGGTTGGAAGGCCAAGGAGCCGTTGGGGAGTGGTTGGTATCTCCATCAAGGCATGGCACACCATGCTGCTGCAGACTGGTCTGTCAGGATATAGACGTCCACCGATATGGCCGTCGACTGAATAATCGACGTCCACCTATATGGACGGTTAACAATAAGGAACGTCCTCATGTTGACGTCGACTAACCTTCGGCCAGAACCCAAAACCATGCAAAACTCTAATTTCTCCTAAGTTCATGCATGCAATACATAGGGTGTAATGCACACACTCACTATGTCACGAAATCAACCGATATATATATACACTAAGTATATACATACATTCATAAGTACACAAGATAATGTATACATAATACTTACACAATAATGCATATACATACACAAGCAAAATTGCACACAATAAAATAATAAGGACAAAATTCGAGGGCCTTACAAAGGTCTGGCCGTTTTACTCAGGTTAACGGCAGTATAGCATGCCACAACTTAGGATCTTAACGGCAAGGGATCCCGCTGTTAAGTCCTATCTGCAAAACACAGACTGAACGCAAGAAATTGGTTAAAATTGGGTTCCAGGACTCGAATAAAACTCCAAAAAAATACTTAAGACTACTAGACATATGTATGAGTAATGAGGATGGTTTACTTGCCTCAGGAAAAAATCAACAAGCGGATAAAAGGTCGGATAAGCTCACCTCGGCTAGTGCCAAGAAGCCTCCAAAACCTCCCAGCTATGGGCTCTGTGATGAGTCTCTCTGCACGCCGGAGTCGGGGAAGTGTTCCTCGATGTTCATGGAGTCCTCCAGTCGTCGTAGACCGTCGGAAGACGCCTTCAGTCGCCGGATCAAGGGCCACAAACTTCAGGTTTTCTCACAGCTCTAGGGTTTCTTTGTCAAAGAGACAAAGGGGTCTCTTCTTGTCACAAGAGGGTGTTTTTATAAGTTGTGGCTTTGGGGTATGCGTAGATGGGATGGGAGAGTCGTTGGGGACAGCTCTCCAATCAAAGAGCAAGGCAATCGCGGGATCTCTGGATCTACTGCGCACATAATTTTAGAGAAATAAACGTCCACATACATGGCCGTCTACAAGTTTTTGCGTTCATCGATATGGACGTCAACTTCTCATGAACGTCCATTCATGTTGCCGTCAATTGCCCTTCGGCCAGGTCATGAAATTATGCAGAAAAACATATTTACTCTATGTATATACATGCAATTTATGATAGAATTGTAACTACTATCTACACAATGCCAATGAACAACATTTACGAACTAAACACACATACATACATAGGTACACCAAGATAATATGTACATAAATATCTACATGTTTATACATGATACTATACACAAGCATGAATCAACACACGACAAAATAAAAGGACAAAAATTTTTGAGGGCCTTACACCCTCTCCCCCTTTAAGAAACTTCGTCCTCGAAGTTAGAACAACACTACTCAAACAATTGCGGATACTCCTTCTTCATCGCATCCTCAAGCTCCCAAGTAGCCTCCTCTCGCTAGAAGTTCCGCCAAAGTACCTTCACAGACACAATGTGCTTGTTCCGAAGTTGCTGAACCTTCCGATCAAGGATAGCTATTGGTTGCTCAACATACGACAGATCTGGCTGGATCTCCATTGGCTCGTGACTAAAAACATGAGATGGATCTCGAACATATATCCTGAGCATAGATACGTGGAAAACGGGATGAACGCTAGCTAAAGCCGGGGGTAAAGCTAGCTCATAAGCCACGCTACTTAAACGTCTGAGAATCTCATATGGGCCAATGAATCTAGGACTTAATTTTCTATGCCTGCCAAACTTGACAACACCTCGAGTAGGTGAATCTTCAAAAGACATGCTCACCCACTCCAAACTCAAATCCTTCCTCTGTTGTCGGTATAACTCTTCTGCTATCCTGTGCCGCAACAAGCCTCTTCCTAATCAATTGGACCTTATCTGAAGTCTCCTGAACTAACTCCGGAAGATCAACTGCCTATCGCCAGTCTCCTCCCAACATAAAGGAGATCTGCAAGGCCTTCCATACAACGCCTCAAATGTTGCCATACCGATAGTCGCATGAAAGCTGTGTTATATGCGAACTCCACTAGAGGTAAATGGCACTCCCAATCATCCTTTCAATCCAGAACACACGCTCTCAACATATCCTCGAGCGTCTGAATAGTCCTCTCAGACTGTCCATCTGTCTGAGGATGAAACGCCGAACTGAGCTTCGCTCCAAACCTAAAGCATCCTAAAGACCTTCCACAGTCTCGAAGTAAATCTCGGATCTCGATCCGAAATGATCGACTTCGGCACACCATGCAACTAATAATGCTACTAATATACAACCTAGCCAGACTCTCAACCGACTGCTTCTTCTTCATAGGCAAGAAATGCACAGTCTTGAGAATCTATCTACGACTACCCAAATCGAGTCATTACCCGTCTAGATTGGGGCAAACCCAAACCAAATCCATGTGACAGCTTCCCACTCCATACTAGGATTTCCATCTTCTACATAAGACCAGATGGTCGCTGCCGCTCGGCCTTCACTTGCTGGCATACTAAACACCTAGATATAATCGCTACATCCCTCTTCATGCCAGACCACCAAAAAGACCTCTTTAAATCTTGGTACATCTTAGGTTACTCGATGAATAGAGAATCTCGACTATGAGCTTCTGCTAATACATGCTCACGGACATCTACAATGTCAGGAACACATACCGGTGATGGAACCTAACCATGCCGTCCTCATCGCGAACAATGCCTGCCTTGCCCACTAAATCTTGGAGTCTAGGGTCGGATTTTGTTGCTCGATCACCTCATCCAACACCGAAGACCTAAGGGACAATGAGCTACGAAAGCCTGACACAAAGATGACTCTAACTCAGTCATCGCACACGCTGCATCCTCCAACATCTCCAATCCTGCTGGAGAGAAGACTTCTCCTACTAAGGGCATCTGCTACAACATTCGCCTTTCCAGGATGATACTGGAGGTCGAAGTCATAGTCCTTCAGGAACTCAATCCATCTTCTCTGCCTCAGGTTTAATTTCTTTTGGGAGAAAAGATACTTCAAGCTCTTGTGGTCTGTGAACACCTCAAATCTGGCACCATAAAGATAGTGTCACAAGATTGAGATGTACACAAATATAGTCATAGAACAGCGGAAGTAAAAGAACTAACTGTCAATTTTTTTCATCATCCACATTCGACCACATAGCCCCTATAGCAATTTAAAAGAAACTAAAGTCCACATAATGAAATTCTAGATCCAAATTACATTGTTCATCCACATTACACAAGTCTCAAATTTCATACTATGGAAAAGAAAGTACAATATCGTGACTCCACAACAATCTACTCTCCTCGCTCGGAGTTGCTCAACGATCTCTCCAAGGAAGTAGGGTCACCTGCTAAACTTGTACGCCAAGCAAGAGTGAGTCTAAAAGACTCAGCAAGTGGTCCATAAAATTATACATACACACATCATATGCACATTTACTCTCAATTACATCAATCAATACATACGGCATGGTGGAACAATCTTTAAAGAAAGCCTATCATGATACTTTACCAATTTCATAACACATGGTACATGGTTTATGTTATTCCACAATAATATACCTACTGCATGCTTCCTGTATATTTACTCACATGGTAGCTAAATTATAATGTGTGTAACATGATAGCAATTTAGGCATGAAGTTTACACATAAAGGAAGAATGTTCTTAACATGGATTCTACGTACTTTTCCACATGCATATCACAATTGTAAACATAATGAGCTTGCTATTTTGGGCATGGATCTTACACCATCATATCATATTTCACAATTTTACATGCTATCACATTGGTTTCATATATTCACATATTCACTTACACATTACACAATTTCACTTATACACAATCACATTGACACATAGTCCAAACCACCACTAGAAGGACACATAACACATTCACATAACACATAGATGCCACCTAGGCAACATTGTGACGAATCTTGGTACTGCGCAGACCGGGAGAAGTCCTCTCCACCCTAACCAGTGGTACTTGTCCACCTCCAGGATTTCATCCTAATGCCCATAGGATATCGAACACATTGAACCTTCCCGTGGGGACTTTACCACGGTACGGTTCCACAGCCCTCTATGGAAGCAGTGTTACACACGGCACAGTTTACACATTTTCCAATTTAACACACACACGATTTCACACTAATTAACACATTAATTCCATTTTCACATTCATGTACATGGTTCAGTTTCCCTAACATGGTACTATTGTTAACAAGACTTAAACATTCAGGGATTGACACTAGTCATGCTGAAACCATTTAACAAATCTATAATCACAATAAACATGCTTTAGTTAATCATTTCTTTGTGAATTGCATAAATATCACTTAATGTTGCCCAATCCACATGAAATTTTAACCACGAGCTGTTTACCGGTTATAGATCATACATAAAAATTTTCATATTTTTCTGAGCTATAAAAAATTTAAAGAAAATAGAATAATCATTTACATGTTACTCGTAAATCAGTTCAATATGGATTCACAATGTTATGATCGAAATTAATAGTTCAAACCCTGTGTCTAATAGTTATCTCATTACAAAATTTTCCTGGAATTTAACATGCATCACAGATTTATGGAATTAAAACAACCCATTCATGCTCCCTGTTTTTCAATCCAGAATTATAAATAATTACATAGGCATGGGAAAATTCCCAAATTTTCATGACATGAATTGACACTCATCCACATTGCCTAAAAAGTTTATGGCACTTACATTCCACATGGATTACATAAACAGTGATTTACCATGTTCAAAACTATTTATCATACATTTCAGATAATTCAATAATTAGTGCAATTAACGAAAATTCACAGTAATTACTCAACATGATCCACTATCCATATTACATAGCTTATAAAATTATAGTATATCCTCATGCATGGAAATCTGAAAAATAGATCATATAGGAAGAACAGTTCACTGTTCTTTCCTGAAGAATTAAACGGCAAGGGTTTGGCCGTTACTCAGGTTAACGGCAATATAGCATGCCACCAACTTAGGATTTAACGGCAAGGGATCCCGCCGTTAAGTTCCTGTTGTGTAAAACACAGACTGAACGCAAGAAACTTGGTTAAATTGGGGTTCCAGGACTCGAATAAAATTCCAAAAAAATACTTAAGACCTACTAGACATATGTATGAGTAATGGGGATGGTTTACTTCTCAGGAAAAATCAACAAGGGGATTAAAAGGTCGGAGAAGCTCTCCTCGGCCAGTGCCAAGAAGCCTCCAAAACCTCCCAGCTCCGGGCTCTGTGATGAGTCTCGCTGCACACCGGAGTCGGGGAAGTGTTCCTCGATGTTCAAGGAGTCCTCCAGTCGTCGTAGACTGCTGGAAGACGCCTCCAGTCACCGGATCAAGGGCCACAAACTTCAGATTTTCTCACAGCTCTAGGGTTTCTTTGTCAAAGAGACAAAGGGGTCTCTTCTAGTGACAAGAGGGTGTTTTTATAAGCTGAGGCTTTGGGGTATGCGTAGATGGGATGGGAGAGCCATTGGGGACAGCTCCCCAATCAGAGAGCAAGGCAATCGCGGGATCTCTGGATCTACTGCGCACAGAATTTTAGAGAAATAGACGTCCACATACATGGCCATCTACAAGTTTTTGGCGTCCATCGATATGGACGTCGACTACACATGAACGTCCATTCATGTTGCCGTCAATTGCCCTTCGGCCAGGTCATAAAATTATGCAGAAAACCATATTTACTCTATGTATATACATGTAAATTTATGAAGTATAAGGTAAGTAATATCTACTCAATGCAAATGAACCACATTTACGAACTAAACATACACATACATACATAGGTACACCAAGATAATATGTACATAAATATCTACATGTTTATACATGATACTATACACAAGCATGAATCAACACACGACAAAATAAAGGACAAAAAAATTTCGAGGGCCTTACACCCTCTCCCTTAAAGGAACTTCGTCCTCGAAGTTAGAACAACACTACTCAAACAATTGCGGATATTCCTTCTTCATCGCATCCTCAAGCTCCCAAGTAGCCTCCTCTCGCGAGAAGTTCCGCCAAAGTACCTTCACAGATACAATGTGCTTTTTCCGAAGATGCTGAACCTTCCGATCAAGGATAGCTACTGGTTGCTCAACGTACGACAGATCTGGCTGGATCTCCACTAGCTCGTGACTAATAACATGAGATGGATCTCGAACATATCTCCTGAGCATAGATACGTGGAAAACAGGATGAACGCTAGCTAAAGCCGGGTAAAGCTAGCTCATAAGCCACGCTACTTAAACGTCTAAGAATCTCATACGGGCCAATGAATCTAGGACTTAATTTGCTATGCCTGCCAAACCTAACAACACCTCGAGTAGGTGAAATCTTCAAAAAGACATGCTCACCCACTCCGAACTCCAAATCCTTCCTCCTATTGTCGGCATAACTCTTCTGCCTATCCTGTGCTGCAAAAAGCCTCTTCCTAATCAATTGGACCTTATCCGAAGTCTCCTGAACTAACTTTGGACCGATCAACTGCCTATCGCCAGTCTCCTCCCAACATAAAGGAGATCTGCAAGGCCTTCCATACAACGCCTCAAATGGAGCCATACCAATACTCGCATGAAAGCTGTTGTTATATGCGAACTCCACAAGAGGTAGATGACGCTCCTAATCATCCTTCCAATCCAGCACACACGCTCTCAACATATCCTCGAGTGTCTGGATAGTCCTCTCGGACTGTCCATCTGTCTGGAGATGGAACGCCGAACTAAGTTTCAATTCAGAACCTAAAGCATCCTGAAGACCCTTCCACAACCTCGAAGTAAATCTCGGATCTCGATCCGAAATGATCGACTTCGTCACACCATGCAACCTAATAATGCTACTAACATACAACCTAGCCAGACTCTCAACCGACTGCTTCTTCTTCATAGGCAAGAAATGCACAGTCTTCGAGAATATATCTACGACTACCAAATTGAGTCATTACCCCGTCTAGATCGGGGCAAACCCAAAACAAAATCCATAGTGACAGCTTCCCACTTCTATACTGGGATTTCCATCTTCTGCATAAGACCAGATGGTCGCTGCCGCTCGGCTTTCACTTTCTGACATACTAGACACCTAGATACATAATCCGCTACATCCCTCTTCATGCCAGACCACCAAAAAGACCTCTTCAAATCCTAGTACATCTTAGTGTTACCCGGATGAATAGAGAATCTCGACCTATGAGCTTCTGCTAATACATGCTCACGGACATCTACAATGTCAGGAACACATACTCGATGATGGAACCTAACCACGCCGTCCTCATCACGAGCAATGCCCGCCTTGCCCACTAACTCTTGGAGTCTAGGGTCGGCCTTCTGTTGCTCGATCACCTCATCCAACACCGAAGACCTAAGGGACAACTAAGCTACAAAAGTCTGACACAACGATGGCTCTAACTCAGTCATTGCGCACGCTGCATCCTCCAACATCTTCCAATCCTGCTGGAGAGAAGACTTCTCCTACTAAGGGCATTCGCTACAACATTCACCTTTCTAGGATGATACTGAAGGTCGAAGTCATAGTCCTTCAAGAACTCAATCCATCTTCTCTGCCTCAGGTTTAATCCTTTTGGGAGGAAAAGATATTTCAAGCTCTTGTGGTCAGTGAACACCTCAAATCTGGCACCATAAAGATAGTGTCTCCAGATCTTTAGTGCATAAACCACTGCCGCAAGCTCAAGATCATGAGTCGGATAGTTTTGCTCATGCTCCTTAATTGACGAGAAGCATACGCTACTACCCTTCTTGCTGCATCAATACACAGCCAAGGCCAATCCGAGAAGCATCCGTATAGATAGCAAAACCCTCTACACCGCTCGGCAGAACTAACAGCTAGAGATGATGGAGCTTAGTCTTCAATAATCGAAAACTACTCTCACACTCCTGGACCAGACAAACTCACTCCTTCCTGGTCAGCTGAGTCAATGGGGCGGCAATGGATGAAAATCCCTCAATAAATCTCGATAGTAACCCGCCAAACCAAGAAAACTACGAATCTCTGAAGGGGTCTTGGGAAACTCCCAATCCATAACCGCCTGGACCTTCGCTGGATCAACTGCTACACCAGCACCGGAGATAACATGCCCAAGGAAATGAACCTCGCGTAACCAAAAATCACACTTGCTAAATTTAGCATACAACTTGTGTGGACGGAGAACCTCTAATACTACCCTCAAATGCTGACGGTGTGTGGCCTCATCCGGAGAGTAGACCAACACATCATCTATAAACACTACAACAAAGCTATCTAAGTAAGGCCTAAATATCCTGTTCATGAGATCCATGAAAGTTGTAGGGGCATTGGTTAGACCCAAAAGGAAGAACTAAAAACTCATAATGTCCATAACGAGTCCTAAAGGACGTCTTGGACACATCCTCACTCCTAATCCTCAAACTGATGATAGCTAGACCGCAAATCAATCTTAGAAAAGACTGATGCATTTGCAGCTGGTCAAACAAATCATCAATTGAGGTAAGGGATACTTGTTCTTCACAGTCACTGGTTTAGCTTCCTATAATCAATGCATAACCTAAGTGACCCATCCTTTTCTTTACAAACAATACAGGTGCGCCCCAAGGAGAAACACTAGGGCGAATGAATCCCTTATCTAGCAATTTCTGCAACTGCCTCCTCAACTCGGCTAACTGCGCAGGTGCCATCCGATATGGAGCCTTCGAGATAGGAGAGGTGCCCGGAAGCAACTCTATGGTGAACTCTATCTCTCTATCCGGTGGCAATCCAGACAAATCATCAGGAAAGACGTCTAGAAAATCCTTCACTACATCGATCTATGCAAGAGTAGGTGACTCATCAGCCTCGGGTACTAACACTACACTGGCAAGAAAAGTGTCATAACCCTTGTTTACCATGCGCATCGCCTTCATGGCAGAGATGACAACTTTCCCGCCAAGTTCCTTGCAATGGATGAGAGAACTCGTCCTCACCAGGAATGCGGAAAACAATCCTCTTCCCACGACATCTACTAATGCATAGTGCTCCTCTAGCCAATCCAGACCAAGAATAGCATCAAAGTCCTTCATCTTCAGCAAGAAGAAACACCCATCTAGAACCCTATTCTCAATGCACACAGGTAACGACGGAATGCACTTCCTAGTCGATACCGTACCGGCAGGTGTGTGTACAGATAAAGGGACTTCTAAATCCTCAGACTCTACGCCTGACTCTATAGACAACTGCCTAGCAAACCGCTCGAAAATGAACGAGTGAGTGGCACCCGTATCAAACAAAACCCGAGCGTGCACACCTAGAAATAAAACCGTACCTTCGGTGACATGCTCCGCCTGCTCGGCATCCTCTCGTGATAGAGAAAACACTCGAGCTTGGGCTCGAGGCCTTCCTAGTCTTCCTGTAACTGGTGCTGCTATTGCTGCCGCTTCTGAGGCTGGCGCTCCACGCTGGACTCCCTGCTGAAGTCTCGGACAATCCTTGATCTTGTGGTCGCTGCTCCCGCACTTCAGGCATTTCCCCGCTACCATCCAACACTCTGTACCACCGTGTGTCCTCCCGCAATGAGGACACTCCTTCTTCACACTAGGGGAATGCTGAGAAGGTACCTGAGTACTGCTGGCTGCCACTGGGTGCTGTGGTGACTGGTACGCTGCCTTCTTCTTATCCTGCCGCTGGAAAGGAGCTGCAGGCCTCTTCTGCGAAGCCTTCTTCTCCTCGAGGTACTGCTCCATCTCACCCTCCTTCCTACAAGCAGTGCTAAGGGCCTCGTCCAGAGTACGATGATCAAACGCCACTAGCCTTGTCCTCAGTGATGGCTTAAGGCCCATCACAATTTTCTTTGCCTTCCTGTGCTCATCAACCACTATGTGAGGTGTTGGATCGAAATGGCAAACAAACAGTCCTAGAGGGGGGGGGGTGTGAATAGGACTTTCTATCTTTTAAAAAATTTCTTCTGAAAACACAACACTAAATGGATATGTTAGTACTTAGTGTGATGTGTGTGATTCAAGTGAAAACTAGGCGGAAACAATCACACAAAGAAATGCACAAGGATTTTATCCTGGTTTGGCCTTTCCCACATGGAAGTCTACATCCAGTCCTCAAGTCAACCACTTGAGATTTCCACTAACTGCCAACAAATTGGCCTTCTCACCCTTGAGAGGAATTACAAACCCACTTGCTCCCAAGCAAGTCTTCCCTAAACAGGGGGTACAAGACTGCCTTAACAAGGCCTTCCCTTCACAGGAGGGGCAATGCAGAACTACCTTTGCAGAGATTACAACGGAAAAGAAAAGAATTAAAACACACTGTGTGTTTGCCTCAAAATGAGCACAAACACACACTGACTTCAGTAGGATTAAAGATCAAGAAATGAATCTAAATCCTATCTGAAGCAACAAGGGTGGACTTGAAGAAAATAAAAATATGACAATTCCCATTCCACAAACATAGAACTTCAGAGGAGAATTTTCTGAAGTGGAGCTCTCCAACTGTTGCTGGCAGGAAGGCTTGAGAGAGAGAGAGCTTTGAATGATTTGAATGAAGCTTTTCAAAAGAATTGGCTTGCATGCACTTATGTGTATCTGGTATGTATCAATCATCTTTTCTTCAAACTGAGCTCCTTTTATAATTCTCAAAAAGTAGCAGTTTGAGAAGATAACCGTTGGAGCTTGTGGCCGTTTGCAATTTAGCCGTTGAAGAGAGTTCTGGGATCCTTTGGGTCTTGAAGACTTTGTCCAGGAGATCTTGAAACTTGCATCTTCCCAAGGTCTTCAGAAGAGGAGCAGTTGTCTACAGCTAGAAGATAAGCTCTTGAAAGAAAGACATGCTAAAACACATGCCCAATTAATGCTGTTACAAGGACAAGACAAGAGAAACGTTCTCCATACCTCTGTGGTAGGTGGGTCAGTTTTAGGACAAAAGAAAAGTATGGAACCTAGTATCTCACAAACCTTTCATAAAAGAAAAGCAGACAGACAGATTATGCTAAAAAGGTGAGGCATGGGTCTGTCAGAGGTAGGTGAGACAGTCAGATGCCATGCGCTCAGATATTCATAAATGCTTTGTGTCTTATGAGTCTAATAAACTGAAGCAAGGACATCAAGACTTATAGAGCTCAGAAAGAGAAAGCATTTAAGACAAGATTTTGCACATGATGAATATTTAAAATAATGTGTCATGTCCTGCAAGAAGAATAAAATAAAAAAAAAATTCTGACGTTTCAGTAAGATATTATACAACAAACATCTTATAAGGAAATTATGTCTAGGATACTTAAGAATCAAAATAGATTTGATAGTCTTTTATATTCAAGACATACAGAACTGGCAATGAGGTAAAAAGTACCAAGTACAAAACTAACAGTGAAGTCGAATGTACAAGAAAAGATAATTCGACTTCAGTAAAGAAAAGCTCAAGTGATTCGACTTTCAGGAAAAGAAACAAAAGTAATTCGACTATAGTAGTCGAATACTGTATAGTGATTTCTAAGGAATTCGGCTGTATGAGTTAGTCGAATAATGAGTAAGGAAACATCGGCTGTATGGGTCGAATAAGAGTAGGGAAACATCGGGCTGTATGAGTCGATGTATGCAATGTATGAGTCAGTCGAATATAGAGTAAGGAAACATTCGACTGTATGAGTCGAATACAGAGTAGGGAAACATTCGGCTGTATGAGTCAAATGATATGCAATGTTGTGGACTTAGACGATTTTCAAGACTTTTGACTGAGTTTCTGAAGGAGTCGGATTTTGCAGTCAAAGGCATCAGTTGGATTCAGTAGGCTATAGAAGTAGTCTGTGGCCTTAGAAACTTTTGAGTGTCATGAATTTTATCTATATAGAATTTTGTGGTATATCTACTTTGAAAAACATATATTTAAAGATTTGTCATAGCAGAAACATTGTTAATAAATATTAAGAAAATCTCTAAATTTCTTAGGGGTAGTTGCTCAACACGAGGTGCATACTTAGATAATTCAGCAAACTTGGCCTCGTACTCGAGTACAGTCATGGAGTCCTGAGTTAAAGAAAGGAACTCCTGCTCCATCCTGTCCTGGATATGCTCGGGGACGACTTGGCCCGGAAGAGCCTCACGAACTCGTCCAAGCTACATCAATAGCACCGTCCTCGAACCGGGTACGCAGTAAGGAAGCCCACCACACATCGGCTCTCTCCTCCAACCACACTTCATAAGCACCAAACTAAATAACTCTAACTTAACAGGGTATATAAACATATAAAACTACACATACTGTAGCATATAGGTAGCTAAAGTAACCTTGTCATCGTCCGCACACCTAATAGCCCGGAAGATCTTCTCGATCTCCTCATCCAGCTCTCAGCTAGCAATGGGTCGCTCTCCCCCTTAAAAGAGGGTGGCAACATCATCTTGAACCTTTCCATGATGGAGGGTCCACCATTGTCCTGAGCCTGGGGAACTGGAACCTGAGCTTGCTACAACAAACAGCAAGCAACGCATATTCAACATAACATCATGCAATTAAATAAAATAGAGTACTCTTTATCTTATTATTATAACCTAAGCCTCCAACTGAGCCTGGAGTGCAGCTGGGTGTAGGCCTGCATCTGCATGGCTTGCACTAGACCCTGCATGAACACTTCATAATCCACTGGTGGCGGTGGGGGAAGTACAGGGCCCTGAGGTGCTGGAGCCTGCTGCTCAGCCTGCTCCTCATGCCTCTGCTCGCCCTCACGAGCAGGAACACCACCATGTCTACCACGTGAAGCCATGTGCTGCAATTAATTTAATCACTATTAGAAACTACGTTATTTAGTTCCTAACCACTTTCTTATATATCTTTCATTGATTATTAATCATTTCTACACATGTGGACAATTCTATAAGGACTTAGCATATAATGAAGATGATGACTTATATATATTTATGTACAATCTCAACCGCTTGCGCGGGCTCTGATACCAATCTCTGTGACGACCCTCCTTATACCGGTACGATTATACCAATCCACGTCGATATAGTGAACGTCGTTACAGTGGGACATTTACCCATCACTACCACAAGATTGAGATGTACACAAATATAGACATAGAACAGCGGAAGTAAAAGAACTAACTGTCATTTTTATTTCCTCATCCACATTAGACATACATAGTCCATAGGGCACTTTAAAAGAGCCAAAGTCCACATAATGAAATTCTAGATCCAAATTACATTGTTCATCCACAATTACACAAGTCTCAAATTTCATACTATGGAAAAGAAAGTACAATGTCGGTGACTCCACAACAATCTACTCACTCGCTCGGAATCGCTCTCAACGATCTCCTCCAAGGAAGTAGGGTCACCTGCTAAACCTGTACGCTGAAGCAAGAGTGAGTCTAAAAGACTCAGCAAGTAACCATACACATTATACATACACACATCACATACACATTTTACCTTCAATTACATTAATCAATACATGCGGCATGGTGGAACAATCTTTAAAGAAAGCTATCATGATGCTTCTACCAATTCATAAACACATGGTACATGGTTTATGTTATTCCACAATAATATACCTACTGCATGCTTCCTGTATATTTACTCACATGGTAGCTAAATTATAATGTGTTGTAACATGATAGTAATTTAGGCATGAAGTTATACATAAAGGAAGAATATTCCTAACATGGATTCTATGTACTCTTCCACATGCATATCACATTTGTAAACATAATGAGCTTGCTGTTTTGGCGGGATCTAACACCATCATATCATATTTCACAATTTACATGCCATCACATTGGTTTCACATATTCACTTACACATTACACAATTTCACTTATACACAATCACATTATTCTCATTTAAATGCCGTGACCCATCGTCCAAAACCACCACTAGAAAGACCACGTAACACATTCACATAACACATAGACGCCACCTAGGCAACACAGTGACGAATCTTGGTACTACGCAGACCGGGAGAAGTCCTCTCCACCCTAACCAGTGGTACTTGTCCATCTCCAGGATTTCATCCTAATGCATAGGATATCGAACACATTGAACCTTCCCGTGGGGACTTTACCACGGTACGGTTCCACAGCCCTCTATGGAAGCAGTGTCATACATGGCACAGTTTACACATTTTCCAATTTAACACACGATTTCACACTAATTAACACATTAATTCCATTTTCACATTCATGTACATGGTTCAGTTTCCCTAACATGGTACTATTGTTAACAAGACTTAAACATTCAAGGATTGACACTAGTCATGTTGAAACCATTTAACAAATCTATAATCACAATAAACATGCTTTAGTTAATCATTTCTTCGTGAATTGCATAAATATATCTTACTGTTTCTCAATCCACATGAAATTTTAACCACGAGCTGTTTACAGGTTATAGATCATACATACAAACTTTCATATTTTTCTGAGCTATACAAAATTTACAGAAAATAGAATAATCATTTGCATGTTACTCGTAAATCAGTTCATTATGGATTCACAATGTTATTATCGAAATTAATAGTTCACAACCCTGTGTCTAACAATCATCTCATTACAAAATTTTCCCGAAATTTAACATGCATCACATGATTTATTCAAATTTAAAATAACCCATTCATGCTCCCTATTTTTCAATTCAGAATTTATAAATAATTACATAGGCATGGGAAAATTCCTAAATTTCATGACATGAATTGACACTCATCCACATCGCCTGAAAATTTTATGGCACTTACATTCCACATGGAATACATAAACAGTGATTTACCATGTTCAAAACCTATTATCATACATTTCAGATAATTCAATAATTAGTGCAATAACGAAAATTCATAGTAATTACTCAAAATGATCCACTATCCATATTACATAGCTATAAAAATTACAGTATATCCTCATGCGTGGAAATCCGAAAAATAGATATATAAGGAAGAAAAGTTCATTGTTCTTTCTTGAAGAACTAAACGACAAGGGTCTGGCCGTTTACTCAGGTTAACGACAGTATAGCATGCCGCCAACTTAGGATCTTAACGACATGGGATCTCGCCGTTAAGTTCCTGTCTGCAAAACACAGACTGAACGCAAGAAACTTGGTTAAATTGGGGTTCCAGGACTCGAATAAAATTCCAAAAAAATACTTAAGACCTACTAGACATATGTATGAGTAATGGTCAACAAGGGAAATAAAAGGTCAGAGAAGCTCTCCTCGGCCAGTGCCAAGAAGCCTCCAAAACCTCCCAGCTTCGGGCTCTGTGATGAGTCTCTCTGCACACCGGAGTCGGGGAAGTGTTCCTCGATGTTCAAGGAGTCCTCCAGTTGTCGTAGACCGCCGAAAGACGCCTCCAGTCGCCGGACAAGGGTCACAAACTTCAGGTTTTCTCACAGCTCTAGGGTTTCTTTGTCAAAGAGACAAAGGGGTCACTTCTAGTCACAAGAGGGCATTTTTATAAGCTGTGGCTCGGGGTATGCGTAGATGGGATGGGGAGAGTTGGGGACAGCTCCCCAATCAGAGAGCAAGGCAATCGCAGGATCTCTGGATCTGCTGCGCATAGAATTTTAGAGAAATAGACGTCCACATACATGGCCGTCTACAAGTTTTTGGCGTCCATCGATATGGTCGTCAACTTCTCATGAACGTCCATTCATGTTGCCGTCAATTGCCTTTCGGCCAGGTCATGAAATTATGCAGAGAAAACCATATTTACTCTATGTATATACATGCAATTTATGAAGTATAAGTAACTACTATCTACACAATGCCAATGAACAACATTACGAACTAAACATACAACATACATACATAGGTACACCAAGATAATATGTACATTAATATCTACAGTTTATACATGATACTATACACAAGCATAATCAACACACGACAAATAAAAGGACAAAAAAATTTCGAGGGCCTTACACCAGAGCTCCCAGATAATTGCCAAAAAAATGTATCTAGCTATACGTCCCCATGATGTAGAGCAATGAATATTTGAAACATAATGAAGAAGACCATGTGCAGCATTAATAACAGATCTATTGTTGAATTGAAGAAACCCGCAGACTGTATCCCAGACTTCATTAGCAACATTACCATGGAAGAATAAGTGGACGGAAGACTCATTATTTGGGGCATTACAGCAAGCGCTCATGGAACAAAATGGAACACCACAAGCAGATATAACATCATCAGTTGGTACATAGACACGCACCATCCGCCATGCAAAAACTGACCATTTTTTACGGAATATAAGAGCCCCACAGCTTAGCCCACCCTGGCATGGAGGCGCCATGTAAAAGTAATCTAACAGATTTAGAAGTGAACTCACCATCAGAAGTAGGACACCAAATCCATTTATCCTTATGTCCATGAACAGTAAGTGCATTAGCAAGAACCTGGGGCGGGTAAAAAGATCGTGCAATAAAAAGATGGTGATTGTGAGGATCATTTGTAGCTTGCTGAATAGAGCACAATTTTTCTGAGATGGTAACCCAAACATGATCTGGAATGAAGTGTCGTAATGGAATTGATCCAGTCCATACATCCTGCCAAAAGCTAGCACTCGAATTCAAACCCGCCACCATTACCCTATGATGCGTAGCAATCAATTTGGAGGCACGTTGCCATAATCTTCTGTCCACAGCAGACATCAGGTGGAAAGGAGCTTTAGTATAATGGACATTGTGCAGATGCTTAGCCTTGAAAAATTCACCCCACAAAGATGAACCGAAACCACCTCCAAAGCATCTTGGTTTTAGAGCAACTTGCATAAGTTGGAGATAAGAACTCCAAGGCCGCCACACTCCTGGGTTTAGAAATTTTTTCCATGAAACCCGATGTTTCTTGGGCGATCCTTCATAGGATCCCCAAAAGAAATAGCCAATATCTATGGAAAGCTTTCATGATAGTGACGGGGATACTGTGAAGACATGGTGTAAATGGGCAATGCCGATAAAACATGTCTAATTAAAATTAACCACCCACCTGAAGAGAGAAATCCTGACTTCCATGTCTGCAATTTAGCCACTATTTTGGACAAATTATGTGAGAAATAAATTGGCCTTCTTCTTCCAGAATAAAGAGTGATACCCAAATACTTGAATGTTACCTTGGCCTGAACAAAACCTGTAATGTGTGCAATAGACCTGCTGATTGAAGAAGGTGTACAATCTGCTACAATAAAGGAACTCTTACCCACATTAATGAGCTGAACAAATGAACATTCATATGCCTTTAGAAAAGCCATAAGGGGTATATGTCTGGCTGAACCATTAGAGAAAATTAATGTGTCATCAGCAAAAAGTAAATGCGACACCATTGGACATCTCTGCATTGTTTGGTAAGCCCCACCATTGCTTTGAAGAAACAATGATTTAAGTCCTCTGCTCAGAACCTCTTCAGCTAAAATAAATAAGGTTGGAGCTATTGGATCCCCTGACGAAGACCTCTAGTAGATTTGAAATAACCATGTATATCACCATTTAATAGGATTGAAAACCAGTAATTAGAAAGTAGAGGTTCAAGCAAAGATTAAAAATTGGATAGAGAAACCAAACCTTCTCAAGACAGCATACAAAAAATCCCACTCCATTCTGTCCTAAGCCTTGGCCATGTCCAACTTAAAAATAACATTACACCTCTATATCGTTTTTTCAAGTGTTGAACCATCTCCCCAGCAAGGACACATTTTCATAAATATTATGTCCTTAACAAAAGCTCCCTGCTCTTCAGAAATCAGAAGTGGCAACTATAAGCAAGCCTGTCATTGAGAATACGAGAGATGATTTTATAGAAATAATTGCAGAGACTAATAGGACAAAAATCTGCACAAGTCCTAGGGACGTCAATCTTAGGGATCAAAGCAATAAGAGATGACGTGAATCCTCTTGGCAAAGAATGCCCACAAAAAAATGCTTGTACAGCTGCACAAACATTAGCCTGAATAAAGTCCCAACAAGTCTAGAATAAATGGCCCATAAAACCATCAAGTCCAGGAGCACTATCAGGACACATGGACATGACAAACCCCTTTATTTCCTCGCAGGATGGGATCACACATAGAAGCTCATTCTGACTATCACTCATCAAATTAGGAATAACCCAAGGATTTGATGATCAATTGATGATAAGAGGAAGCAAAAGCATTAGAAAAATGTGAAACAAACAGATTCACCATGGCGTTTTTATCATGAAAAGCACACACCGTCATCATTGTAAATCTCACTTATAATAGATTCCTTCTACGAGAAGCAGCATAAGCATGGAAAAATTTTGTATTACCATCACCCTCCTTTAACCATTTCAATCTAGACTTTTGCCTCCAGAACATCTCCTGCTGAGCATGGACACGCACAAGGTCATCCCTTGTGACAGAGAGATGATCACGATTAACCTGGGAAGCATCACCATCAAATATTGTTTGAGCAATACCATAAGTCTCTTCTGCATGGGTCACATTATCATGAATATTCTTGAAAACATTCTTATTCCAATCTCTAAAAAAACTTCATATGCCTCAACTTAAGAGCAATAGTCATAAGCAGATAAGAAGAATACGGAGCCGCCTCCCAAGCAACACGAGCATCAGTAAGAAACCGCTCATGAGTGGTCCACATTTGTGAAAACAGAATCTTAATGGATTAGCATGAGTTCTGGACAAGAAAGATATAATCAAAGGACTATGATCACTACATGCTCGTTGACAAATGTTGTACATGTAAATCCGGGAAAATTCATTAACCATTCACCATTAATCATAACCCTGTCAAGCTGGCCCAAATTCCATTTTGTTTTTGCCCATTAAACCAAGTAAACGACTCTCTGTAAACCCTGCATCTTCCAATCCTGCAGTAGAAAACACATGCCTAAAAATATATCATGGAGCGCTGAAAGGCCTGCCTGCACCCTTTTTTCCGCCATATCAAGAATACTATTGAAATCCCACCAATCAACCATGGTGTGTCACAAAAGTAGCAGAGAAATCAATTATATTATCCCACAGAACCCTACGTTCTGTCAGAAGACAGCTGGCATGTACAATGGTTACAATGACATCCCTGTGAGCGACAGAACAAACGTGAACATTGATAAATTGGTCCGTGTTGGACAGATAATGAATATTAACATCTTGTTTCCAGAATAACCAGATACGCCCCCTATCGACCGAGTTAACAAGGCAGAAGTTCATGCAAAGCTTCTATTTGTAATGCTCAATTCTATCACAAGTAAGCTTAGGCTCAATCACAGCAACAAAGGTAATACTGTACTTACGAATTAGACATTTCAATCTATTAACTGAACTAGCATTGCCAATTCCCCTAATATTCCAAATAAGACCAATCATGTTATAGATATTGGGAAGAGCTCACAGAAGCGCTCCTACGCAGTGAGGAGCGTGTTTTAACCCCATCAATCTTTTTTGTTTCAGCATGCTTCGCCCCAACAAAAGTAGAGTGAAGTGCAGTAAATTCCGTGTCATTCATAGATGGTATAGAACCAGGCAATGAAATAATATGATGTAAAGGAGGATGCAAAATTTTTTCATGAACCTCAATATCAGAAATAGGGGCATGAGAATTCATCACCGAGGGAGAGGCAGGAAGTGTACCCATACTCATACACTGTAGATCTTCACGTAAGCCTTCAACCGGGCTCTGAACAGCAACATGCATGTTAGAAACCTCTGGGCCTTTTAATCCAGCACTGTTCCCAGCATCATTACCAGCACAGGCATGTCTGCCATCCCATGCATGCTCGCCTTCACTTGCACGCTCGCCAGATCCAGGATGAGCCGGGCTAGGCATAGGATCCACTAGCATACTCGTTGAGGCGCCACTAGTAACATTAGTTTTTAGCAAAGTAAATTCGTGAACTAACATCCCCGCATCTGAGCCAAGATCAGAAGTACCCACGACCCGCCTAATAAAACCGTAACGCCCCCATCAACAGGCTCAGGATTGGTGGCCATTGCAATTGGAGCCTTACCACGATCCTCCAGTAGGCGTTCATTAGAAACCGGTCGCCAGATACGTTTGGTAACGACGGGAACCGTATTATCAACATCTTGATCAACAAGAGTAGAAGTGTTATCACTTGAGATTGACTTCTTGCACTTAGATGTAATATGGCCAAGATGCCTACAGGACTGACAAAAAGAAGGTGGATTCGAAAAAACCAGAGGTTGCCACAACCCACTTGCTTCAATGCCTATCCAGACCCTGTCAGGCAATTTTTTGGTGACATCTAGTTGAACATAGACCCGTGCAGCATGTGTGCGAGAGAGGCATAAGGTGTCCCTATCAACTTGAAGAACCTGCCCAACACTACCAGCAATAGATCGGAGCATAGCCTCATTATAAAAATTTACAGGTAAACCCAGGCATCTCCATCCACACAGGAACTAGAGAAGAGTCTTCCTCTGGGGAGAAATTCATGGTCCATTGAAAAAAACGAAACAATCTGCCTTCACATATATAGAGTATCCTTTAAAAGATCCTTCAGATAATCATCCTTATCTTGGAAACGAAGCAAGAGATGGCGACCATCCATAGCACTAATCATAAAGTCTTTTGCAAATAGGAACCTCTGAATCAAGTGTAACTGGATGTCCTGAAAGGAGGGGCGACCTAGCGGGGTTCGAGCTATGATGGCAAAATTAAACGGACTGCAAGATATCCGAACCTCCTCAAGCGTGAAGAAAGCCGTAGGTTCTCCGGAGTCCGTACAAGCGGGGCCATGAGCCGTCAATGGCAAAATAGGAGGCTTGACAGATTTCATTAGAATTTGAGCAAAGGATTTTTTATTTCCATGGCCCTCGGGAGGAACCACACCACTGGAAACCATACAGAAAGGATGGAGCCCAGTCGACATGGTGACGTTGCATGCAGTCAACGCGGGTGGACACCTGCCAGGAGACAGATCACCCGCGCCGGCCGAAGAGCCCGCCCTTTCGGATGGAAAGGACCCTGCGAGAGGCCCCTCTAGAGGCGCCGCATCTCCACCTGCCATGGGAGGACAGGTGACATGCCCTGCAGGGGCAACGCCAGCAGATCCACTGGCGCCAGGAGCACCGGCGGCGGAAGGAAACACCAAGAAACCCTAGCACCTAGCAGAGCGGCTGCGGCTAGGGAGGGCATGTGCGTGTGCCGAGCCTACTTGAACAATTTGAAAATCTTCGACTTCTTCCGGTGGTAAATAGTAGAACCATTCGAGGGCCGAACGATCTAATGATTTCCTAAACAAGTACGCCATGAGGTGGCGGTCATACTTGTGTGGAGCAAATTCATATACTAAGTCTTTGAGATGTACATAGGGGCCGCCCACCCCAGAGTTTCACCTGTAGATGGGGAGCTCTGACTGAGGCTGAACTCGGAGATGCTGGAAAGAGGGGAGAGGAATGTCGGTAACTTTCCGGGGGTCCAGTTGCCTTCAGAGATCATGCAACTCCCTTTTTATGGATGTCCGTTCCGCAAGGAAGTTGGAAGGGGATGAGATGTGGTGAGTGGGTACAAGGGAGCAGGACCACTCCAAAGAATATCTCTCCTCACGGGGAAGGGCATCGTGTCCAGCCTGATAGTATGAAGAAATTGGGGGAGACTTGGGCTGAACCTCCCATGACGGAAGGTAACTGGGCTCGGAGAAATGAATGGCCTGCGGACGAAGGGGAGTAGGATCAACTATGGAGGAAGGGACACGTGGCGTAGAAGTAACAGGCGCGAAGGAAGTGGCCTGCTGGGTAGAGATATAAGAGGGCAAAGAAAGGGGGCACTTGCCCTTGGCAGCTGCTAGAAATTCTCGAACTTGGGCCGGGCTCAAATGGGGGAGTTGACTGAATTGGGCATGCGGGTCATCCTCCCTAGAAGGAGAGGGAGGGAGAGACTGATCGTAAAAAGTGGTAGAGGGCTGGATCTGCCCGGTGAGGGTGGCAGCAGGTGGCTGGGCCATGTCTTTAAGAAGCCCAATGGGCAAAGCATCACCAGTAAGGATGTGGAAATGATCCATACGAAAAGGGGATTATGATAAAATAATGGTTTAGGGAGACTGACTCGATAAACCTAAACAATGATGCATACACTACTCTTAAACAATTAGGGGAGATAATAAGACCACAAACAAGCGCTAGATTCTAACACGCAAGAATGGACGGTGAGATAAGAGGGATTATATCAAACAAGCACCCAAGTTGACATGATTATCATTTAAGCTTTTAGGGTTTACACTTAGCCTTTAGTGGGTTAATTAATGAAATTGCACTCAGCCAAATAGGAACCCCAGTAGGTGTGTACTCGAGTACTCCGGTGCAACTAAGGGGACATACACAACTCACATGCAGACGTCTTGAACTATGGGGCGATGGGTACAACCAGCTAGGCAACCACAACGTGTGTACGACCACAGGGACTTATAGAGGCCCTCATTAGCAGGCCCTGGTCAGCCCACGAGTGCTCGTAGGTGAGAGGGTCTCCACTACTAAGGAGGAATCCTATCTACAATGATATTTATTGCAGAGTATGTATGTGTTTCAGAATATTTCTCCCCTTTTTTGTCAATGACCAAAAAAGAAGGTTTATGGAATAAGAATGATGAAACTAATAAGGAAAGAGAATGTAGAGAAAGAATAATGAAGTCTCCCCTCAGTTCAAGGCTCTCCTTAGCTCAAACCAATTTAAAGAAATAAAGGAGTTAAATGTAGGGAACTTGGTCAAAAGGAGTGGAGCAAGAAAGATGGCCACAAGAAGAATAGTGAGAGTGAAAATTAAATGTTTGATCAAAATAAAGAGAGTAGATGTGGCAACAGGATGATGATATAAGTCAACCTGTATGAAGGATGTGTTCAACCTGATGCAAGAATGTCACGCCCCGACGCGGAATATCAGAACGTGAAGCAGTTGCAAGTAAACGAGTACAGAGCGTAAAATAGACATCAAACCATTAGACAATAATAATGCCAAAGCAAATGTATTTCATTAATAACTTCCTCAAATGTCTATTATAACTACTAATATCAGAACCATTCTATAGGGCCCAGTTACATTGAATTAAAGTAAAGACTAAACTAAGATTCTAACATAATACTAAGACGCCAGGGTACTCTTGACTTCACTCTTGGTCATTCCCGTCCTCATGAGTGTAAGTATCATCCTCGGTCTCACCTGAGAACACATAACAAATAACGCAGGGTAAGCGATAACGCCCAGTAAGACTTAAATCTCATGATTAGGCATGCTTTAAATGATTAATGTATTAAAGAGCAGAGTAACTAATGATAGAGAGTGAGAGTCAAGTATTGTTAAGCAAGCGATAACGATAACATAATTCATATAGCACAAGTGTCGAGCATAGCACAAGAGAGGGATGGCCATAGAACAAATAGCTCAACGAGTCGAGTATAGCATAGCACTTTGATTGTCATTTAGATAGTCGAGATAGATAGCACTTGAGTGTAATGCCAAACACTCTAGTCAATTAACTCCCGCGGGCAAATAGCACTTTTGGGCACACCTCCCAAGACCAGACCGGGTCCTTTATATTGCCAGGCATTAGTTATATTGTTTATCTTTAGACAATCAGTCAAATGGCCATAAAGAGTACCAAGAATAGATGAGAGTACTTGATGAATAGATGAGATAGTAGAGAGAGTGTGAATAGATGAGCGAGTATAGTATAGATGAGAGCTAGTGGTCATTACACATGAAACAATGTTAAACAGACGATAGTAATGGTTGCACAACACTCATAATGGGTACTTGCAGTCAGGTAGAATTCATTAACCAACCACTGGCCAAGCTACGGGAACAGTCCAGAGGTCTGGCATGATCTCATGATAAGAGAGAGAACATTCTATGGCCGTTTGGATTTTACTGATCCCCAAAGGGTATCATAGGTATTGAGGGTACAACCAGCTCGTCGACCATGTGGGAATCCATGGACAGAGGAGACTTACGAAGGCCTTGAACAATGATTCACTAGTCCGGCAGAAGGAATATCTGACGGAGAGTTTGTCCAAGTCAAGAGAGAGTGTATATAGAAACAAGTGCTCGACGTTTCAAGGAATTCTAGAACAGTGGACCGTCGGTAATGGTATTCCCAAACATTGCGAGAAATGAAGACAAGTCCATTAAAATAGGGCGATTTAAATACATTATTGAAGTAAATTACCAGATATGTTATGAGATATTTTCATGCCAAGACAAGTCATATTGGATAGTTACAAGTATGTGCATGTGAAGAAAAGAATCATGGATATGAAAAGATCATGTGTGTGTCATTTAAATTAATCAATACATGTTCATATTATAGCATTTTTATTCACTGCGTTTAAGATTGTTAACAGAAGGTATAATCACTATAGAAAGACAAGAGCACCAAAAATTTAGGGTTTATGTGCAAAATTCCAGAAGGCGACGTACCCCTGTAAGGAACATGACAGGGTACATCCAGAACGCGACAGAGTCTTTTAAAGGTCGCGACGGGTCGGTCAGGACAGGCAGCCAGAACGCGACGCTAGTTTCTATTGCGGTCAGAACGCGACAGGTTTTTGGTCGCGGTCAGCCCCTGAGAACGCGGTCTATCGGGCCGTCGCGTTCTCAGGTTCTAGGCCTGAGCCCAAAAAGGGAAATAGCTTGCCTTGGATTGCGGTTCAAGCTTCTCAAGCTTTGATACAGGGTAGTTTAAAAATTGAAATCTCACTGTACAGATGATTAAAAATTGTGAAACCAATTTTAAATGAATCTAGACATGCAAGAGTAAACAGTAAATAGGAATTAGGAAATAATCATGGATCTGACAGGTATTGATCAAGTTCTTTCATGAAGAACAAAGAACAGGATGCAGTGATGGCAAAATAATTAATTCGGGTGATATACTCAATAGAATTTAGGGAAAATGGGGGCAAACGATTCCTGACATTGAGTAGTATGTACAGTAAAAATTTCAAAACATGAGATCAAGTGTACAAGGAGAACTAGGATCAACATGAGGGTTCGGGGTCATGATGATAATAGAACTTCAAAAATACAGATCTCAAGATAGGGTTGATGAAAATTAGAGCAATCAGAGGGCTTTTGTTCCTGATGTCAAGAACACCTTACAGACGAGATTAATTAGGTTTAGCTTGTGAGAATGCCTACCTTTGGGTCGATTTGTCTCCTAAGGCTTAGAACTTGAAGAACAGGTGGTAGATCTTGAGCAACCCTTCTCCCCATGAATTCTCCCTTCCTTTGGCCTCTCCTCCACGTCCAGTAAGTCTCAGCAACGCATTAGGGTCAACCATGAAGGGGTTGGGGTGTATTTAAGCTTCTAGTGTTTCTAATTCATACTACAACTCTAATTCCTATTAAATTCTGAGTTTCCCTATTTCTTCCAACCTTCCAAGCTTTCCACCTCCTAATTGGTTAGGTGGGTCCCAAATTCGTACCTATCTAATTTGGGTAGGGTTAGGAGTCCAATTCCAACCCATATTAACTATTTTAATGATTTAATGGCTCTTTTCATTTTAGGAAACATTAAAGATACGAATTTAGGGTATTTTTCCCTTATTCAACTTTTAACAATCCCTATTTGGCCCAATAACGTTTATATGATCCATATAGCAAAGCCCATTCCTTTCTTTTTGTTTAATGGGTTTTAATTAATTCATTTTTCTTTAAATTTTTTGATTTATTTATTTATTAAAATATCGGGTTGCTACATCCTCCTCCTCTTAAAAGAATTTGGTCCCCAAATTCATATGACCATAATGGAGAGAATGTCTTACCAAAAATATCGGGGTAGTTTCGCCTGATGATTCCTTCGGGTTCCCATGTGGCTTCTTCTACTCCACGGTTATTCCACAGTGTTGGGTTGAGTGTGAATTTAATACAATTCCCCTTATAATTTTGATGATGACAAGTTGTGATTTTAATGCACAATGAATGTAACATGTTAGATTCATCACACATGTAATAACAATATTTAAAAAGCATGTTTCCAAACACATTTTATCATATATATTCATGATAATACATTGGACTAATGATTATGTGTTTATTTCTCAGGGACATACATTTCTTGCAAGGGTAGTGTCGACACACCCACTACTGGTGTCGGGTATCAAACCCTAAGGCAAAGTCATGAAGAAATGGTCAAGTGTGCCGACACAGTCCCAAGTGGTGTCGACACTAGACCCAGCTCCCAGAGAACACAGTTGACAGGTTGGGACAGTGTGTCGACACAGTCCCAGGCAGTGTCGACACTAGTACTCTCTCCAAGAAGACCTGTTTGCCAGATTGGGACAGTGTGTCGACATAGCCAATGAGTGTGTCGACACTAGTCACCTCTCCCAGAGGGCAAGTTTTGCAGAAATGGGACAGTGTGTCGACACACTCCATGATCAGGTCGACACACTCCGGAAACTTTTCCACTTTAAGTCCCAACTGGACACGTGATACTCTAGGGATCTTGTGGATCGGCCTTGGATCATGTGCCTACGCACCCCAAGGGTACTTTTGGACACATTGGGCTATAAATACCCTCCTATTGGCCATCCAACCCGAGAGAACCTTTTAGAGCCTTCCAAAAATCCTTTTGGCGGCAAGCAGAGTTCTCCTCCCCGTTCTTGCTCCTCTTGTGCTGCTGAAACCAAATTCTCATCTCTCCAAGCACAATAAGTGAAGATTGATCCATGAAGATGCAGTAAGATCACTTCCAAGGGAGTAGATCAAGTAGAAGCAGTCAATTGAGAAGACTTCAAGGAAGATTCAGTGGCACAAGTTGCAGAGCATCGGCCAGAGACTTCAAGCATTCAAGATCTTCTCAATTCAGTCTTCTACAAGGGAGTACATCTGAAGAACAAGGATTCTACATACAATTCTTCAATTCCCCTTAGTTCTTCTAAGTCATTCTTGAGATTGTGCATGAATTGTTGCACCAGTCTCCTTGAATGAATCTCTATAGATCATATCATTGCTAGAGGATCTGGATCTTATTATTTTTGATCTAGCAAGTTGGTTGTGAGCCTTTGTGCTCAGTGTGTGAGTCGTCGCACTCAAGTTGTGGTTGAGCAGTTGTGCTCAGGTTTCTAGAGTAGTCTTGCTCTAGAGTTGGTGTGTGTGAGTTGTTGAACTCAGTGTGTGGAGTTGTCAAGGTCCAGTGTGTGGTGTATTCAAGTGAATAGTGGAGCCTCACTGTGTGAGGGGTGGATGTAGGAATCACATGGTGTGATTCCGAACCACCTAAAAATCTCTGTGCAGTGGTTTGTTTTGTGATAAACTTCACTTTGCGCTAGATGTATGCATAGGATTTTCGCTCACTTCTAATCAACTTAATCACTCACTCAAATCACTTAATTCACACACTCACTCATCAGATCTGTGATTTCATTTCTAAGTTGTCTCTGATTCAAAGCAATTTTAAATTGGCTAAGCTTCGCAGTATTTGGCCTAGATCTATTCAACCCCCCCCCCTTCTAGATCTGGTCCATCCCTTTTCGATCCTACACACAGAACTTTAACCACATGAATGGGACGGTTCCTAAGTTGTTGTACCTTTCGTTCCAATATCTTGATTGCTGAAGGCCACTCCATCAATAGGCCACCCTTCTTCAATGGGACTGACTATTCCTATTGGAAGAAAAGAATGCAAGTCTTCTTAGAGCCCAGAACTATGAAATTTGGAAGGTAGTTGAGGTAGGCCCCTATGAAAACCAGGGAGAAGAGGAAACCTGGACCAGGGAACAAATTAGAAGGGCCACCCTGAACTACAGTGCTATGAACATGATTCAATGTGCTGTCCACCAAAAAGAGTACTCAAGAATCTCTATGTGCAAATCTGCCAAGGAGATGTGGGATAAGCTTGAGTTACTCTATGAGGGAACATCCCAAGTAAAAGAAACCAAAGCAAATATTCTTGTTTCTGAGTATGAATTATTCATGGAAATCTGATGAAACAATTTCTGAAATGTTTGCTAGGTTCATGATCATTGTGAATGGACTGAAGGCTCTAGGTAAGGACTACACAGATGCTGATTTGGTAAGAAAATCTTGCGCTCTCTTTCATCAATTTGGCACACTAAGGCCACAATTATTGAAGATTCTAAAGATTTATCCAAAATCTCTTTGGATGAACTCATAGGATCTTTGATGACTTATGAAATAAATTAAAGAGAAATGAAGAGCACATAATCAAAACCAAACCAGTAGCACTTAAAGCTTCATCTAGTAACAAGGATAAAAATCAAGAGAAAACCAGTTCTGATGACTCTGAGTCCAATGAGGATGAGATTGCCCTCATGACTAGACAATTTAGAAAATTTATAAAATCTAGAAAAGGAAAATTCACTGGGAAAAAGAAATTCTCATATGGGAAAAGAAATACTTCCTTTTCAAATGCCAATTCAAATAGAAATCAGAAAACTGATGAAGTTGTTATTTGTTACAGGTGCAACAAACCAGGACACATGAAGGGAGAATGTCCTGAGAACAAGAAGGAAAAGTATAAGAAGATCAACAAATTCAAGAAGCCTAAATCAATGGTTGCCACTTGGTCTGATGAAGACTCAAGTGAGAAAGAAGAAGAAAGATCCTCAAGCTCTGAAAGTGAGGAAATCTACTTTATGACAAACAGTTCTGATGGAAAGGTAAACACATCCTTTGAAGATTATACAATTGATGATTGGAAAGATGCCTATGCTGAACTTGTTGAAATTATCTGAAACAAGGAAAGAAAACAAGCACCTAAAGAAAAAATTGAAAACATTATGCATAACCAATCCATAAACAAAAGAATCTGTGAATTGGAAAATGAAGTACCTGAGCTCAATGAAGAAAAAGAAAATCTTCTAAATGTAATTGATGAGCTCAAGCTTGCATTCCAAAAGGCCAACCATGACTTTAAGGAATTGTCTGAGAAGCTGGAATTGCAACAAAAAGAAAAACAACAAAGTGCTGATGAAATCAAAATCTTAGAAAACCAACTAAAAGAAAAAGAACAAGTCATTGAAACCTTCACCAAAGGTAAAGACAATTTGGAGGCCTTGCTAGGAGCGAGAATGAAATCTGTGTCACATGGACTAGGATTCAACAAACAAAAATCCAACAAAGACAAATCTGGTGAAATAAGGGAAAAAGCACCCTTGATAAATTTTGTCAAAGGTCCTAGTCTTGAAAACACTAAAAACAAGCAAGTGTCAAACAACACAACAAAAACCTTGAAAAACCAGAACAAAGAGAAATCAAACAGGTCGACACACTCACCTGACAGGTCGACACCAGTCAACAAAAAGATGAAATCTGTGACTGTTGAGTCGACACCAATCAAAGACAGGTCGACCTGCTCAACCTTAAAACCACCAACCACCAGTCAACCAAAAAATCAATAAAAACTGAAAAATAAGAAAAACACAAAAGAAAACATTCATGATAAACCTTGGACTTCCAAGACAGCACATCAAGCTGATTGGACCAATTCTTGGAACCAATGGTATCACAATCCTTTTGGTACCATCCTCAATTATTCTATCCAAACTTTTCAATGTACCAACAAAACCTTAGTTTGGACCTCCACAAATGATAATCATGTCCAAATGCAAAACTCCCATCCTAATGAGAAAAAAAGAACACTGGTGTTTTTATTCCAAAAAGGAAGGATAAATTGAAAAAGGCAAAAAACACCACTGAAATAAAACAAAAGTAGAAAACAAGTCAAATTTGGATTAGAAAAGATTTGATGTCAATGTTCAAACAATCTGATGGTCCCAACAATGTTTGGGTATCAAAATCTTCTCTCCACTGATTAATTTTGCAGGAAGGTCGTGCACCCAACTCAAATGTGCGGTTTCTTGATAGTGGGTGTTCACGACACATGACAGGAGATAAAGCTAAGTTCTCATTCCTGATTGAAAAGGAGGGAGGTTCTATCACTTTTAGAGGTAAAAATAAGGAAAAATCATTGGATCTGGAAAGGTTGGTCAATCTTCCTCAAACTCAGTTGATAATGTTTTATTAGTTGATGTTCTGAATTATAATTTGCTGAGCATTAGCCAACTATGTGACAAAGGTCACAAAGTTGTGTTTGAATCAGATTTTTGCAGAATATTGACTCTTCAACTGATAAAATAAAATTCTTTGGAAAAAGAGAAAACAATGTTTACATGATCAACCTTGATAAAAACTTTTCTGAAAACATTTGTCTTGTTGCAAATAAAAATGAAATTGCATGGACTTGGCACAAGAGACTTAGTCATGCAAGTTTCAGAACAATAAATAAACTGTGAGGCTGAACTTGGTTAAGGTCTTCCTGAATCTTTTTCAAATGTAGAAAATCAAGTTGTGGGATTTGTGCCCAAGGAAAACAAACCAGAAAATCTTTTAAAACCTTCAATGATGTACTCACATCTAAGCCTCTAGAATTGCTTCATATGTACCTCTTTGGGCCAACAAGAATTCTAAGTCTCAGTGGCAAAAGATATGGTTTTGTCATTATTGATGATTTTACTAGATTTACATGGGTTATCTTCTTATCCCACAAAAGTGATGCTTGCCTTGAATTCAGGAATTTATGTACCACTGTCTTAACTAGTTTTTCTCATAAAATCAAAAATATTTTGACTAATTATGGGGGTGAATTTGAAAACAAATCTTTCTTTGATTTATGGCTGAACTTCACATTTTCCACAAGTTTTCTTCACCAAGAACTCCAGAACAAAATGGAGTTATGGAAAGAAAGAATAGAACACTTGTGGAAATGGCAAGATCCATGCTCTTGGTAAGCAAATTGCCCAAATCCTTCTGGGCTGAAGCTGTAAATACAACAAATCATATTCTCAATAGAGCATTGGTCAGACCAAAAATCAGAAAAACCCCTTATGAATTGTTGAAAAACAAAAGGCTGACCTTGTCTTATTTCAAAGTCTTTGGGTGTAAATGTTTTGTGCATAACAACAATAAAGAAAGCCTTGACAAGTTTGATGCTAAAAGTCATGAAGCCATTTTTCTTGGCTATTATGAAACTTCAAGAGCTTTTAGAGTTTATTCTCTCAAAAACAAAACTGTTGAAGAATCTCCACTGTTACTTTTGATGGAAATCCTTTTCAACTCATTATTCTAAATCTTGTAGGGACTGTCCAGATAATGAAGAGGATGATTTCATTGTGGATTCTTCACTAACTGTTGAGGAGAATGAAGACCTTGGTGAAAATTTGAACAATCACTCACCTACTCCAAGTGGATCAGGTAATGTGTTCCAAATTTAAATCACCTCAACAAGTAATTCCTGAACCAGAATTTTGAGAGATCACCCAATAGAAAATGTTGTTGGCAATGTACATGATAGGGTAAGAACTAGATCATCATTCTCAAATGCAATTCATGAAGACCCACTAGCACTAATTTCCCAAATTGAACCAAAGTCAATTGATGAAGCTCTAATGAATTCTGACTAGATAAATGCAATGCATGATGAACTTCATCAATTTGAAAGAAATCAAGTGTGGAATTAGTACCTAGACCTAGTGACCAATCTGTCATTGGCACTAGATGGGTATTCAGAAATAAATTAAATGAAAATGGTCAAGTCATAAGGAATAAAGCTAGACTAGTTGCCAAGAGGTACAACCAGAATTAGAATTGATTTCGAAGAGTCATATGCCCCTGTAGCTAGACTAGAAGCTGTAAGAATATTCCTTGCTTTTGCATCTTCATTAAAGTTTAAAGTTTATCAATGAATGTCAAAAGTGCATTTTTGAATGGGTAATAAAAGAAATGTTTTTGTTGAACAACCTCCAGGCTTTGAAAATGAAAAAATCCTAATCATGTTATTAGGCTTCATAAGGCTCTCTATGGTCTTAAGCAAGCTCAAGAGCTTGGTATGACGTTTGAGCTCTTTTCTGCTTGAAAAAGGATACTCGAGAGGTAATGTTGATCAAACTTTGTTCACAAAAACTGTAAATAAACAAATAATTGCAGTCTAAATTTATGTTGATGACATAATTTTTGGATCCACCAATAAGAGCCTGTGCACTGAATTTGCAAATCAAATAAAAATTAAATTTGAAATGAGCTTGATGGGAGACTTACAATTTTTCTTGGGATTGCAGGTTAACCAAACCAGTGAGGAAATCTTCATAAGCCAAACCAAATATGTCAAAGAACTTCTGAAAAGGTTTGACTTCCAGAACATCAAGCACTCAAGCACACCCATTGCAATTAATGTGAAACTAGAAGATGATTCACTTGGTAAGTCAGTAGACCAAAAGACATACAGAGGTATGATTGGTTCTCTACTCTATCTCACCACTTCTAAACCTGATATTCAATTCAGTGTATGCTTGTGTGCTAGATTTCAAGCAAATCCTAAAGAAAGTCACATGTTAGCTATTAAAAGAATTTTCAAATATCTTGTTGGAACATGTGATCTTGGTATTTGGTATCCTGCTGATTGTAACTTAGATTTGATTGCCTATTGTGATGCTGATTATGCG
Source organism: Colocasia esculenta (assembly GCA_014218235.1). NCBI lineage: Eukaryota > Viridiplantae > Streptophyta > Magnoliopsida > Alismatales > Araceae > Colocasia > Colocasia esculenta. The sequence continues at coordinate 36,442,030 of CM024765.1, read as the reverse complement.
GGTGTAAACTTGATAGAAAAAGCACATGTGGATTGTGTTTGTACTTAGGTGGATGCTTAATCTCTTGGGCTTCCAAAAAGCAACACTCAGTTGCTCTATTAACTAGAGGCTGAGTATGTTGCAGCTGGTCGATGGGCACTCAAATTCTTTGGGTTGAAACATCAACTTCTTGATTATAACCAAGAGTTAGGTTGTGTCCAATTCTTGTGATAACACAAGTGCCATAAATCTGTCTAAAAACCCAATTCAGCATTCTAGAACAAAACACATTGAAATTATGTATCATTTCTTGAGGGATGAGGTAGTAAAGAAATCTTTTGAACTCCTCTTTATTGAAACTGAAAAACAAATTGCTGATATCTTCACTAAACCTCTTCCTGACAACAGATTTTCATCCCTGAGGAGAGAGCTTGGTCTTTGCAAATGTCCATCTTCTTGATATCTCTCATTGAGTTGAGTGTTTAGGCATGTTTTGAGGGGGAGTTACTGTTCCATCATTCTTCTTTGCTTCATTGAGTCATGTTGTTCACATCTCTCACAAATCAACTTCCATTTCTTTTTGTCAATAAATTCTTCAACTCACATTATGTTGAAATTCTTGGTATATCAAATAGTGACTTGAAGAAGGACAAATATGCTTGTCTGGACACTTTCACTATGCGTGAGTATGTGTCTCCGCCAAGTACCAAGAATTGAATATGCAATTGTTGGGGGGGGAGTCTTTGTTCTTCAAAAGAATCATTTCATTTTTTCAAATCCTTGCATATCTTCATTTGATGAAAGATTTTTGGAATCATCATTTCAGGGGGAGCTAATAAATTCACTACTCATTCTTTACAAAATTCAAGATTCCTCTTGAGTTATATCAACTTCCACTCATGATGTGCTCATTAAGTTGGGCTAGAACCTTAAAATGACTTTTTGATTGATCTACTACATTTTTGCAGTCAACTCTCAACTATACTCTTCAAGACTTTAGAAATTAAATCTCTTCCAAGATTGAAAAATCATGTGTGCTTTGAATTTAAACACCTTCTTTGAAACTGATGTGAGATGTAAACGATCTCATTTTATAAAATTCTCCTTCCATTTATTATTCAACAGAGCAATGGCACAAATGCTGAGAAACTACAAACCTTCACAATGAATGAAGTACCATGTATGTCGATATTATTGCTATCTCTGTTCAAGGGGTTCAAAAAAAAAATGATCAATACATTTGATGATGACTGAGTAATTGGAAATATTGGCGTCTGATAAACGTATATTTTCATGTCAAAAGATTGTCATTTACCCCTTGAAACTGGATAATGAGTGAATCTTTAGTAACAGGAATTATGGTGTGTGAAAGCATTAGTTCTTGAGTGAAAAAGATTTACTACATTTGATAGTTTGATAAAGATTAAAAAAAATGTGTTCAAGGAGAATTACTTAAAATCAACATCCTTGTCTTCCATCAGTGTGCTCAAAGTTGTTTAATTTCATCACACGTGATTTCAATCTAAAAGACATTCCTATTTCTTTGAATTTAGAGAATATGGTAGTTTGTCATTGGCTACTGAATGTTCTATATCACTCAATCTATCATTTTTAATGGCTCAAGTCAATTAATGAAAATATCCTGTAGGTTGTTGTGTAAATCTTAAAGTTTGTTGGATTTTTGTAAAAATATGACAAATGAATTTTTTTGATCTCTTAAAAATCCTTGTCACGTTGATTCCATCCATATTTCATCATGATTAAGATTCCCAAAATTTACAAATTTTCCTTATGCTCAAACCTTCAAAACTTCTTCAGGCCAGGTAGACACATCCACACTCCTGTGTCGACACATTCATAGCCCAGGTCGACACACCCATGTCTTGTGTCGACACAGTGGCGGTTCCAGGCGGGTCTTTCTCATGGGCGCTGGTTAAGGTACGTGTACCCGGGGTTATCTTACCAAAACCCCCCTTTTTCTTCTCCTGGTTGACCCATGGCCGCCATTTGCCTTTGAAAACGACAAGAGTTTTCTCTCCTTCCCTCCTCACATCCTTCTCTGTCTCCATTCTCTTCCCCCATCTCCTCCATACCCTGTTCATCCTTCTTCCCTGCAACCATGGCTCCTAAGCAAATCCCCGCCATGGCGCTCGGTCTAGGGCAACCGCCAGACCCATTGCCGTGGAAGAACAACCATAGAGAGGAGAAGCAAGCGTCGACATGACCCTATTGCACAGCCAGGGGGTTCTTCTGCATCTCCTACAACATCAAATAGAGGTAGGGCATCCTCTTCCAGTAGAGGTCCTTCCCAAAGGGGATCTGCACACCCTAGGAGGAAGATTTTGGCCTCTTCCCCTGACGTTTCTGCGGAATCTCCTCAATTCATCTGGGTCATCTCAGTCCTCTAAGGCAACCCCTTCAAAGTTGGCTAGTGAAGGGAAATCTATCCTAAAGCCTAGAGCTGTGGATTTAGTCGACAATGACTTAGCCACTGCCTTCCCAGAAGTCTTTCAACACTTCAGTTTTCAGACTTGGCTGCCATTCATATATGAATTCAGGATCATATATCCCAGACTTGTTCAAGAGTTCTACTTGAATTTGGAATGTACACCTGAGGGTTACCAATCTGAGGTCAAAGGTGTATGATAGATTTGCCTACTGAGTTGGCTGCGACATTGTTTAGAATTCTTGATGAAGGTGCTGATACCATGAATTTGAATTTGACCTTCATGAGGCTTATTCTTTGTTGACTGGACTCCCAGCTGATAAGTCTGACCCAAACAGACTTATGTCACCAGGTTTAACACCAACATCTTCCCACCTGTCTTGAGACTGATCCATCACATTCTCACCACTATTATCACACCTCAAGGTGGTGGAAGGGACATGCTTATAGACATTCAGAGATTCATACTCTATTGCATGAAGAAAGAGATCAAGATCAACCTGCATGTCATCATGTACCAGATTATGAGTGAAACTACAAGGAAAGATCTACATAGATCCCTTCCTTATGTAGCTCATCTCACACAAGTTTTTCAGCATTTTGGAGCATCTTTTGAGAATGAGCAAGCCCAGTCAATCCCTAAGTCCAACATCTATTGCTTCAAGCATTTGCAAAAGTTCATGGGATTCAGACTTGAAGGTGATCAAGTAAGAAGAGGTCCTGTAATTGTTGAGGCCTCAGTAGTTCCTGAGATTGTAGAACCACCTCCTGAGGTTGCCCAATCTCCACATGATCAAGAGGACTAGCCTCCAAATGAGATTGGAGCACCTATACCTCAGGATGTTCCTCTCACACCTCCATTTCAAGCCTCTTCACCACATCGCCCTGATGTGGAAATTCCTTCTTTCACTCCACATTACCAAGCATTTGCCTCTGCTTCCACTGGTGGACCTTCTGTTCCACCAGAGCTATATTCCTTTTTAACTGATAAGTTTGATACCATCATCTCCTCCATCCTTCAAATGTCAGAGAGCTTTGAGTTGAGAGTTCAAAGGTTGGAGAATTCTGTGACATGCTCAGTTCCTTAAGTAGAAAGAAGCAGCAGATCATGCCACCCAAAGGTTTAACAGGCTAATTGCACTTTGGGTGATGCATCCCTTCAGTTAAAGGAACATCAGGACACGCTGGAAAAGTCCTTGAAGGGATATTAGGAAATTCTCAGAAGAATTTTTCACAGTCAGGAAGCAGTGAATCAAATTTCGAAGACTAGACTTTCATTTGCTCACATGGTTGATGATTTGGAAGGCATGAAGAAGCTATCAGCTCACATAGACAATGAGATGTCTACCCTTAAGAAGGATCTCAGAGATATCAATAGACATGGATTTGCAAGCTCTCTTCAGGTTCACAACCCATTTCAGCTGATTATCTGCATTCCAGTCCAACATGTATGATAACAGTCAAGGTTGGAAGAGTGCTACACACAAGGCTGTCAACAATGCAAACTCAACTCAGATCCAACTTGAAGCAATGGAGTCAAGGCTGAAGACCATTGAGTCCATCCTTCTTCCTCTTCCTCCTCCTCCTCCACCTACTTGATGTATATCTTTTGATGATGTCAAAGGGGGGAAGAAAAAACACTTGTTTTGGAATGTAATTGAATATCTGTGTGAATGAGAAGGAATGGAATACTTATTTTGAATGTGATTGAACATCATGGAATGAATGATTGTCTATGAATGTCAATGAATGGATGATGTTGAATGTCAAACCTTGTATGGTTTGGCCATTAATGAAAAGACTTGGTTCTTAGTTAACATTGTGTATTTAATTGTGCAAAATTGTCAAATGTTGCTAAAATGTGCTCAATGGCCTTTGATGAATAATGAAAATGCTAAAACATGTGCTCATTATCTTTCAGTATGTATGTGATTGAATATTGTGTGAATGAATGGCTTAAAAATCACATTTCATTGAAAATTCAAACTTCATGTGGACTTAATGTTGCCATCATCAAAAAGGGGGAGATTGTGGGTTGAGTGTGAATTTAATACATTTCCCCTTATAATTTTGATGATGACAAGTTGTGATTTAATGCACAATGAATGGAACAGTTAGATTCATCACACATGTAATAACAATATTCAAAAGCATGTTTCCAAACACATTTTATCATATATATTCATGATAATACATGGACTAATGATTATGTGTTATTTTCTTAGGGACAATATTTCTTGCAAGGGTAGTGTCGACACACCCACTACTAGTGTCGACACAGGGTATCAAATCCTAAGGAAAAGTCATGAAGAATGGTCAGTGTGTGGACACAGTCCCAAGTGGTGTCGACACTAGACCCAGCTCCCAAAGAACCCAGTTGACAGGTTGGGACAGTGTGTCGACACAGTCCCAGGCAGTGTCAACACTAGTACTCTCTCCCAGAAAACCTGTTTGCCAGATTGGGACAGTGTGTCGACACAGCCAGTGAGTGTGTCGACACTAGTCACCTCTCCCAGAGGGCCAGTTTTGTAGAAATGGGACAGTGTGTCGAAACACTCCATGGTCAGGTCGACACACTCCAAAAACTTTTCACTTTAAGTCCCACGGGACACGTGCCACTCTAGGGATCTTGTGGATCGGCCTTGGATCATGTGCCCACGCACCCAAGGGTACTTTGGGACCCATTGGGCTATAAATACCGTCCTATTGGCCATCCAACCCGAGAGAACCTTAGAGCCTTCCAGAAATCCTTTGGCGGCAAGTGAACGCGCGGCATTGTTGCTTGTGCACTTCCGTTGTCTAGAGTTCCTTGCACAGATCAACAAGCCCACCTTCTCTAAAACGTCTCACAGATTTAAAATAGAAAAAGAGAACTAGCACAATGGTGAGAACAGGTCATTTCCACAGGGAGGCTGAATAAAGTTTGACTTAAGAAACTGTTCTGAATTAATTCCGTAAACATCCCATCAAATCCCTCACAAACTCGAGGATCAAACACAATGAAAGGACAAGCTGAATTGAGTATTAAAGAGAATTAACATCACTGTACCTCTCAATTGAGGGATCAAGCAAATGGACAGAATCTGAAATAGAGATCAAACTAAGATTGCACAAAATGCAACCTCTAACTTTAAAGTGAATTGAAACTCAAGAAAATGAAGGATGACAGAACAAAATTCAACAGCAAACTTCTCAAGCCACGTACCCTACAGCTTAGGGAAGGAACATTAAGCAACATTAACTCTCTACAACCACCCGAGCACTTTCACAGCTCACAAATCAATCAGAAACTTCCGAAAAGATCGAACAGAAATTTCAGAAACTAAAATTTTAATGTGCTAAATCAAACGTAGAATATTACCTCGGAAACCTCTCAACACACACAGCTCAGGTGATCCTGCTCTCAGACGCCAGGAACAGAAGAAAATAGAGGCTAAACTCTCATAAATCTCCAACAATCTTTGAATCATCCAACAATCAACGCACAGAAGACAGGAAGGAAAGAGTGATCCCTTCACAGAACACTGAGGAATGAAATAACTACAGTAACAAATCAATCAGAAAGTGCCACTGAACTGAGTCAATCAATACAGAAGAAAATGGAACTCCCAGGATCGAACTCTCACAGCCCTCAAACTCCCACATATCTGCTGAAAGAAAGAGTACAAGAACGAAATGACAGAAATAAAACCCAAAAATTGAACCCCTGTAGCAGAAATTGCAAAATGCCCAAACCCCTTACAGTAGGAAAGAAAACTAGAAAATTGAACTAAAATTCCCTCCCCAACCCTGATCTCCGGAAGAGATAAAAAATTAAAACATCCTAAAAACTCCTACCTCCCGTTTGCTGAAACAACTTTTCCAATCACGGTAGTCGAACGAACCACACAGGAAGGAAAGAAAATTGCATTAAAACATCTACCTCTAGCAGTAGCAGAACTAGAAGAAATGCTCAGCTCCCTTCAACAGTAGCCAATCCCCAAAGAATCCGCACTCTAGAAATTCTCACAACTCTGCAGACCTTGCGGATGGCTTCACAGCAGATATAAGAAAACATTGCATTGAACTATTCTAAGCACAGATAAAATGAAAATTAAATGCAGTAAAGAGCACTAGATCGAAGTATGAAGCACAGATGAACTGGAAAAATCAGCAAGAAGAAATGTTAAATTTCACTGAATCGACATCTGAAACCATCATGAGGTGGAAAATTGCACTGGATCAGAGTCTTTCTTTCACGGATGCTAAAGGGAAGAAAGAGTACAGAACAATAAAAAAAAATGACAGAAATAAACTCATAAAAATTCCCACTGGCGAACCCTCCCCTCAGAACTGAATACAGGAAGAAACTAAAAATTCCCTAAAATCCAACTCGAACTGGAAAACCCGTCTAATTTCTGGAAGAACATAAAGAAACTAAAGACATAAGAAAACCTCAACCCTCCTCTGCTCTGCGAAAGAAGAAATTACAGAAAATAGAAGCTAAAAATTCTTCAGAAATTCGAACCAACCAGCCCGGGAGGACCTTGGGTCCCTTTATAGGCCTCATGGCCTTCTTCTTCCCGCCTTCCACCAGGATCGCCGGCTTCAGCACACCCGTTCAGCACACCAGGATTGCCACGTCAGTCTCCTTCCTGCCATCTTCAGTCGGATACCCTTCTGCTGTGCACCTGGTCCGCCTACTACGTATGCACCGCCATCTGCGTGCCTAGCTGCGCACGGGTCCAAATCTGCGCAAGCTCCATCGCCCAGCCATGGACGCACCAGATCCGGAGCCTCTCACACCGCATGGCCCTGACCGCATGCGCTCAGCACCCATCCCGCACCGGGGCCGCCACCTCAGCTGGCCTCCATCGAAGCCGCCTCTTGCATGCATCGCGCCGGGGGGCCAAGCATCTGCACCACGGGCCCTGCTCTGGCCGCTCACACCACGCCCTGCCATTTCCATCTCCACCCAGCCACGCACAGATGTTTCTAGCGCCCGCCCCTTCCTGCTTCGCACGGACCCCTGCTAGGACTGCCTCTGCCTTGATTGGCCCTGCTCCAGCACGCCTCCAGCAAGCTTCCCCAAACGTAAACGCCTTTGACCTAGTGGGAAGAAGGATAAAAAGATTTAGAGGGTGAGTGGATATGGTGGGAATATTTAAAAATTGTTTTTATTTATTATTGATGGGGTGGGGTGGGTTATGGGGTATGATTATTTTATGAGGGGTATATGGCATATGGATGGGTATGATGAGATTTAAAAGTATTTATTTATTGGGAGGGGTGTGAAACTATTTATATTATTTACAAATTCAAACTAAAAAAAATTTTACAAAAAATATATTTAACAAACATTTATTTATATACAAATTTATTTACAAACATCTTTTAATTTTTAAAATGACCTAATTAGTCAACATGGAAGAAATGTTTTACATGAAAATCTAACATGTGTAGTTTAACCCATTATTAACTAATATGTTCAAAAGATTTTTCATGGATGAAATGAAAATTAAAGTCAATGTGCACATTATTCATGGACAATTGATGTCTAAAATCAATTCTATGTACAAAATGTAACGCTAAAAATTTAGTAATTATCAGCAAGCAGAGTTCTCCTCCCGTTCTTGCTCCTCTTGTGCTGCTGCAACCAAATTTCTATCTCTCCAAGCACAAGAAGTGAAGATTGATCCATGACGATGCAGTGAGATCACTTCCAAGGGAGTAGATCAAGTAGAAGCAGTCAATTGAGAAGCTTCAAGGAAGATTCAGTGGACAAGTTGCAGAGCATCGGCCAGGGACTTCAAGCATTCAAGATCTTCTCAATTCAGTCTTCTACAAGGGGTACATATGAAGAACAAGGATTCTACATACATCTTCAATTCCCCTTAGTTCTTCTGAGTCATTCTTGAGATTGTGCATGAATTGTTGCACCAATCTCCTGAATGATCTCTATAGATCAGATCATTGCTAGAGGTCTGGATCTTCTTTTTTTGATCTAGCAAGTTGGTGTGAGCCTTTGTGCCAGTGTGTGAGAGTCGTCGCACTCAAGTTGTGGTTGAGCAGTTGTGCTCAGGTTCTAGAGTAGTCTTGCTCTAGAGGTTGTGTGTGAGTGTGTGAACTCAGGTGTGGTGGAGTTGTCAAGATCCAGTGTGTGGTGTATTCAAGTTGAATAGTGGAGCCTCACTGTTGAGGGGTGGATGTAGGAATCACATGGTGTGATTTCCGAACACCTAAAAATCTCTGTGCTGTGGTTGTTTGTGATCTAACTTCACTTTGCGCTAGATGTATGCATAGGATTTTCGCTCACTTCTAATCAATAATCACTCACTCAAATCATTTAATTCACACACTCACTCATCAGATCTGTGTATTTCATTTCTAAGTTGTCTCTGATTCAAAGCAATTTTTAAATTGGCTAAGCTTCGCAGTATTTGGCCTAGATCTATTCAACCCCCCCTTCTAGATCTGGGCCATCCCCTTTTTCGATCCTACACACAGAACTTTAACCACATGAATGGGATGGTTCCTGAGTTGTTGTACTTTCGTTCCAATATCTTGATTGATTTTTCTCATAAAAAGTCATGTCTTTGTTTAGCACCAACTTCTCATGGCGAATGATAGACATGAAACACATTGTGTGCAAATGCCAGGTTTGGTGGCAACGCCAGCCGGTAAGCAACCTCACCAACCCTTTCGAGCACTTCAAAAGGAACGATGAATCGAGGACTTAGCTTTCCTTTAACACCAAACCTTTGAATTCCACGGGTAGGAGATACCTTCAAAAGCACATGATCACCCACTTGAAATTCTAGGTCTCTCCTTCTCTTGTCAGCATAGCTCTTTTGTCTGGACTGAGTAATCTTGAGCCGATCTCGAATCACTTGTATATCCCTGGTTGTATTTTGTACCATGTCTGGACCTAACCATTATTGTTCCCCAACTTCATTCCAGCATGCAGGAGATCTACAGATTTTGCCATAGAGTGCTTTGAATGGTGCCATTTTAATACTTGCCTGCTAACTGTGTTATATATGAACTCAATCAAGGATAAATGCTCATTCCAGTAGCCTTGGAAATCTATGGTGCATGCTCTTAACATGTGTTTTACAATCTGATTGGTTCTCTTAGTCTACCCATCAGTCTGCGGGTGAAATGCGGTACTAAAATTGAGCTTAGTACCAAGTGCAGTTTGCAGTCCCTTCCAAAATGAGAGGTGAATCTAGGATCTCGATCCGAGACAATGGATGATGGAACTCCATGTAGTCTTACGATCTCTTAAACGTATAAGGCAGATAATACCTCCACAGACCATTTACTTTTGATAGGTAGAAAGTGTGCGGACTTGGTTAGTTGGTCTACAATAACCTATATGGCATCGAGTCCACCACGAGTCTTGGGCAAACCCATGATGAAGTCCATGCCAATACTTTCCCATTTCCACTCCAAGATATCTAATGGTCTAAGCACGCCAGCAGGGCGTCTATGTTCTACTTTTACCTATTGGCAAGTAAGGCAATGAGCAGCATGCTCGGCTACCTCTCCCTTCATGTTTGGCCACCAAAATGTTCTTTTCATGTCTTGATACATTTTGGTACCTCCAAAATGAATAATATACTTCGTCTGGTGAGCTTCATCCATTAACTTCCTCTTCAATTCTTCATTGTTCGGAACACATGTTCTTCCTTGGAATACAAGCCTTCAATCCTCGGTCATAGCAAAGTCTGGCTTTTCCGCTAAGGTTTCCTTGACATGAACCAAGAATGGATCACTGTCCTGTTGTGCTTTAATCTCCGCCAGTATGTCGGACTGAATTTTGATATTGGCAACCAAGACTCGATCATCCCTATGTTCAATGTTCAAATCTAATCTTGCAAATTATTCTAGTAGTTGCATCTCACCAAGAATTAGACTAGATAAACATGCCATCGGCTTTCTACTAAGAGCATCAGCCACGACATTTCCCTTGCCTGGATGGTAGTGGATGTTGAAGTTGAAATCCTTTAGGTATTCAAGCCATCTCCTCTGCCTCATATTAAGTTCTTTCTGAGAGAATAAATACTTTAGACTTTTATAGTCTGAATAGACCGTGAATTGCTCACCATACAAATAATGTCTCTAGATTTTTAAGGCGAAGACCATAGAAGCCAACTCTAGATCATGCACAGGGTAGTTGACTTCATGCGTCTTCAGTTGCCTTGAGGAATAGGCAATCACTTTCTCCTTTTGCATCAATACACAGCCTAAGCCAATACCCGAAGCATCGGTATAGACTGAGAAACCTTCTCCCTCTATTGGAAGAGCGAGAACAAGTGCTTAGGTCAGACATTCTTTTAGAGTTTGGAAACTCTTCTCACACTCTTTACTCTAAGAGTAGGGATTCTCCTTCCTTGTAAGATGAGTGAGAGGAACGGCGATCTTGGAGAAGTCCTTTATGAACCGCCTGTAATAGCTAGCCAGTCCTAAGAAGCTTCTAATTTCTGTGACATTAGTTGGTCTCTCCCATTTGAGTACAACTTCAACTTTGGAGGGATCAACGGAGATGCCGTCCTTGGAGATGACATGGCCCAAGAAGGACACTTCTTCGAGCCAGAACTCGCACTTGCTTAGCTTTGCATATAATTTGTTGTCTTGCAAGACTTGCAGAGCTATCCTCATATGTTCTTCATGTTCTTCCTTAGTCTTTGAGTATATGAGGATGTCATCAATGAAGACGACCACGAACTTATCAAGATAGGGTCGGTATATGCTATTCATGAGTTGCATAAAGGCTGCAGGAGCATTGGTCAGATTAAATGGCATAACAATGAATTCATAGTGTCCATACCTGCTTCTGAAAGCCGTTTTGAAAATGTCGTCATCCTTGATCCTCATTTGATGATAGCCAGACCTGAGGTCAATCTTAGAGAAATATTGAGCTACCAATATCTAGTCGAAGAGTTCATCAACTCGAGGTAATGGGTACTTGTTCTTGATGGTTAGCTGATTGAGTTGTCGATAGTTGATATACAGCCTCATAGGCCCATCTTTCCTTTTAATAAACAGGACCGGTGCTCCCCATGGGGAAGTACTTGGTCTAATGAACCCCTTTTCTAACAGCTCCATCAATTGTGCCTTCAGTTCTTTTAACTCGGCAGGTGACATACGGTACAATTGTCATGACACCGGGGCAGCTCCAAGGATTAACTCAATAGCAAAGTTGACATCACATTCAGGGGGAATCCCTGGCAGATCTTTGGGGAACACATCTGGGTAGTCCTGGACTATGTGTATGTCCTCTATCTTAGACCCCTTCTTCTCAACTACTACGGCGCAAGGAAAGCAAGGCAACCTTTCCTTATCATGTTGTGGGCCTGTATGGTAGAGACTAGAGACATCCGTCTCCTGTGTCTAACTCCAATGAATGACAACTTAGGGAATTCACTAAACATAGCCTTCCCTTTCTTGCAGTCGACACTTGCCCCATATGTGGACAACCAGTCGGCTCCCAGAATCACATCATATCCTTCCATGGGCATACATACTAGGTCGGCTTTTAGGTTATGTTCTCTGATCATTACATCGACAGATGGGTAATATTTGTTCAATTTCTCTTTCTCGCCCAGTGGTGTTGTGACAGAGAATTCACACCCCATAGATATCGGTTTAACATTCAAAGTATCAGCAAAGTTTTGAGATATGAATGAATGAGTTGCTCTTGTATCAAATAGAACAAATGCTGATAGAGAGAAAACTTGCAGTGTACCTTCCACCATGCCACCTTCCTTAGTGGGCTCTTCATCACACAGGACTTGCAGTCTTCCCTGTTTCTTAGACACATTAGTGCACCTCTCAAGCTCCTTCAACAGTGGGCACTCGGGGATACGGTGCTCACGGCTACCATAGCGCAGACACATGCCAACTTTCCTCCAGCACTCATTAGCTGTGTGACCTAGCTTGTCACAGTGCTTACAGTTGCTTTTTGCTGGGGTATTAGGAATGAAAACCTTGGGCTTCTTTCTTGACTGGGTCCTTCCGTGATGCTGAAAGGACACTTCTTGCCAATATTTGGCTTTACAATAGTCAGACCGGGTGTCAATTTCTTTTTTACAAACTTCCCCTTGATACGATCGATGAAGTCCATAGCGTCTTCTAATAGTTGGGCTTTCTTCACCATCTCAACATAAGTTTGAATGTCGAGAGGGGCTAGTTGAATAATATACTGAGGCTTAAGGCTGTTGAGGAAGCGCTTAGCCTTCATTCTCTCTGTATTTACTAGATGCTCAGCATAGCGGGCCAATCTAGAAAATTATGCTTCGTAATCAGCCATGGATAGACTCCTCTATTTAAGAGCAGCAAACTCCACAGCCTTCCTCGCTTGGACACGCTCTAAGAAGTACTTGGAGTTGAATGCCTCTTTGAATTCAGCCCAAGTAAATTGACCATTAGCTGTGGTCGCTTCCACTGACTCCCACCAAGAGCGGGCATCCTTCTCAAGTTGAAAGGTAGCTAGTAGCAGCTTGTCCCTAGCTGCACATTGCATAACACGAAAAATTCTTTCTATATCTTTCAGCCAGTGCTCGGCCTCATCCGGATCAGTAGTACCGCTGAACTTTGACGGATTTAAGCTTCTAAAATTACGATGCAGCTCGCCTGCACCGCGGTTTCCTCCTCCTCCTTGTGTAGCTTGCAGAAGCGCACGAGTGAGTTCTTGGATGGTTTGTTGCATGCCCCTCATTTGAGCACGTTCAACAGTCATCTTAACTTTCTTAAGTTCTTACAAAAGTAACTTATTGTTAAGACATTGATATGGAGTTAATTGTGTGTGTGGTGCGTATCTTTTAGATCTTAACCTTGGTTCTACCCAATCTCACATAGGTATGATATTTGACTTAGACACGTGTCATGGCAGTCCATCCTAGAACATCCTAGACTTAATTATCCTAGTAAGGATATCCTAGGCTCTGATACCACAAAACTGTCATGCCTCGACGTGGAATATCGGAACGTGAAGTAGTCCGTCCTAGAACATCCTAGACTTAATTATCCTAGTAAGGACATCCTAGGCTCTGATACCACAAAACTGTCATGCCCTGACGCGGAATATCGGAACGTGAAGCAGTTGCAAGTAAACGAGTACAGAGCGTAAAATAGACATCAACCCATTAGACAAGAATAATGCTAAAGCAAATGTATTTCATTAGTAACTTCCTCAAATGTCTATTACAACCACTAATATCAGAGCCATTATACAGGGCCCAATTACATTGAATAAAAGTAAAGACTAAACTAAGACTCTAACATAATACTAAGACGCCAGGGTACTCTTGACTTCACTCTTGGTCATTCCCGTCCTCATGAGTGTAAGTATCATCATCGGTCTCACCTGAGAACACATAACAAATAACGCAAGGTGAGCGATAACACCCAATAGGACTTAAACCTCATGATCAGGCATGCTTTAAATGATTAATATATTAAAGAGCAAAGTAACTAATGATAGAGAGAGAGAGTCAAGTATTGTCAAGCAAGCGATAGCACGATAACATGATTCATATAGCACAAGTGTCGAGCATAGCACAAGAGCAGGATGGCCATAGCACAAATAGCACAACAAGTCGAGTATATCATAGCACTTTGATTGTCATTTAGACAGTCAAGATAGATAGCACTTGAGCGTAATGCCAAACACTCTGGTCAATTAACTCCTACAGGCAAATAGCACTTTTGGGCACACCTCCCAGGACCAGACTGGGCCCTTTATATTGCTAGGCATTAGTTATATTATTTATCTTTAGATAATCAGTCAAATGGCCATTAAGAATACCAAGAATAGATGAGAGTACTTAATGAATAGACGAGATAGTAGAGAGACTGTGAATAGACGAGCGAGTAGAGTATATATGAGAGCTAGTGGTCATTACACATGAAACAACATTAAACATGAGATAGTAACGGTTGCACAACACTCATAATGGGTGCTTGCAGTCAGGTAGAATTCACTAACCAACAACTGGCCAAGCTACGAGAACAGTCAAGAGGTCTGGCGTGATCTCATGATAAGAGAGAGAACATTCTATGGCTGTTTGGATCTTACTGATCCCTAAAGGGTATCATAGGTATTGAGGGTACAACCAGCTCGTCGACCATGTGGGAATCCATGGACAGAGGAGACTTACGGAGGCCTTGAGCAAGGATTCACTAGTCCGGCAAAAGGAATATCCGACGGAGAGTTTGTCCAAGTCAAGAGAGAGTGTATATAGAAACAAGTGCTCGACCTTCCAAAAGAATTCTAGAACAGTGGAGTGTCGATAATGGTATTCCCAAACATTGCGAAAAATGAAGACAAGTCCATTAAAATAGGGCGATTTAAATACATTATTAAAGTAAATTACTAGATATGTTATGAGATATTTTCATGCCAAGACAAGTCATATTGGATGGTTACAAGTATGTGCATGTGAAGAAAAGAATCATGGATATGAAAAGACCATGTGTGTGTCTTTTAAATTAATCAATACATGTTCATATTATAGCATCTTTATTCACTATGTTTAAGACTATTAATAGAAGGTATAATCACTGTAGAAAGACAAGAGCACCAAAAATCTAGGGTTTATGTGCAAAAGTCCGGAAGGCGACGTACCCTTATAAGGAACACACAGGGTACATCCAGAACGCGACAGAGTCTTTCAAAGGTCGCGACGGGTCGGTCAGGATAGATAGCCAGAATGCGACGCTAGTGTTTGTCGCATTCAGAATGCGACAGGTTTCTGGTCCCGATCCCCCTTGAGAACGCGGCCTATCGGGCCGTCGCGTTCTCAGGTTCTGGGCCTGAGCTCGAAAAGGGAAATAGCTTGTCTTGGATTATGGTCCAAGCTTCTCAAGCTTTGATACATGGTAGTTTAAAAGTTCAAATCTCGGTGTACATATGATTAAAAATCATGAAACCAATTTTAATTGAATCTATACATGCAAGAGTACACACAGTAAATAGGAATTAGGAAATAATCATGGATTTGACAGGTTTTGATCAAGTTCTTTCATGAAGAACATAAAATAGGATGCAATGATGGCAAAAGAATTAATTCAGGTGATATACTCAATAGAATTTAGGGAAAATAGAGGCAAACAATTCCTGACATTGAGCAGTATGTACAGTAAAAATTTCATAACACGAGATCAAGTGTACAAGGAGAACTAGGATCAACATGAGGGTTCGGGGTCATGATGATAACAAAACTTCAAAAATACAGATCTCAAGAAAGGGTCGATGAAAATTATAGCAATCAAAGCGCTTTTGTTCCTGATGTCAAGAACACCTTACAGACGAGATTAATTAGGTTTAGCTTGTGAGAATGCCTACCTTTAGGTCAATTTGTCTTCTAGGGCTTAAACTCGAAGAACAAGTGGTAGATCTTGAGAAGCCTTCTCCCCATGAATTCTCCCTCCCTTTGGCCTCTCCTCCACATCCAGCAAGTCTCAGCAACGCATTAGGGTCAGCCATGAAGGGGTTGGGGTGTATTTAAGCTTCTAGTGTTTCTAATTCCTACTACAACTCTAATTCCAATTAAATTCTGAGTTTCCCTATTTCTTCCAACCTTCCAAGCTTTCCACCTCCTAATTGGGTTAGGTTGGGTTCCAAATTCGTACCTAGCCAATTTGGATAGGGTTAGGAGTCCAATTCCAACCCATATTAACTATTTTAATGATTTAGTGGCTCTTTTCATTTTAGGAAACATTAAAGATATGAATTTAGGATATTTTTCTCTTATTCAACTTTTAACAATCCCTATTTGGCCCAATAACTTTTATATGATCCATATAGCAAAGCCCATTACTTCCTTTTTGTTTATCGGGTTTTAATTAATTTATTTTTCTTTCAATTTTTGATTTATTTATTTATTAAAATACTGGGTTGCTACAAAGAAGGTGTCGACAGAGCATGAAGGATGTGTTGTCACGTCCCAAAGCATGGCAGCAGAAGAGTTCATTTGAGTGTTGAGACGTGAACAGTCTGCAAATAACCCTCTAGCGAGCAATCACACATAACACAACTAATTGTGCTCATAATAAAACTCAAACTCTTTATTTCATTTCAAAGAAAATGAGAATTGGTACATATTCCAATTAAAGCGAACTACAAACTATGACTCAATGAAAAGGGAAAAATTACATACTATTCTCACTAATCTCACACCTACTTACATTATTCTATCTCTCTCAAACTATAATACTATGATAACAAGATTGGCCATTTAACTAGTAAGCAAGTACGCACAAGCAAGAACTTTTAACATGTAACAGTAATCAAGCACGAAGCCACTAATGTGCACTAAGGCTCTATGCCACCTTGGAATGCACACTAGGACACGTGTATGTGGTTTATGTATCTAGCATTCAACACGCAAGTACTCCCAGCGCAGATGCAATGCTAGTAATCATTATACCCCATGGTTAACAGTATATTTATGACTCTCTGTCATTGGGGCTAACTGGAGCCCTTGGACACTCGTCGTGCCCGATCAGCATCTCACTTAAATTCAAATGTAGATACCCACAATCATTCATGGCCAGTAACAAGAGTTCAATAATGTCACGATAGTTGAGGTGATAGTTCACAAGTTCAATCTGGCAACATAACAGTGTATTTTCAATTTAGTTCAAACACTTAATAATATTTTGGTCTTATGTTCAATAGAGGTGTACTCCAGAGTCAAGATGAAAAGAGAAAGATCTCGTCAAGAATGTCAAGAGAAGAGAGATACATGCACACTAACTTTCGGGTACTTCAATGGTATAGCCTACTCGTTGGCCATGTGGGAATCCATGGTCAGAGGAGACTTACGGAGGCCTTGGTCAAGGGGTCACTAGTCCAACAGAAGTAATATCTGACAGAGAGTTCACCACAAGTCAAGAAGGGGCTTTCCTATCGTGCTATAGTGTATGCGCATGCCGCGCGTGAGAATCACTCGTGTGCGTGTGTGGATACGATTATGAAAACTCCAGTTATGGAAACTTCATTTATGGAAACTCTATATATGGCAAGTATCATGAGTACTAAACATGCATGACCAATTATAGCAAGTAACTATGTGTTTTTAGCAAGTTTGATAACAAGGCAAGAAGTGGATAATCGGCAAGTAGAGAGCATGATCATGAACTTCAAATCAATTAGAAATCATGTAAACATGTTTTAACTTTCATATGGGTTGATAAATGCATTTTAATACCTTCTAGAACCTTCCTAGAATAGATCAAACTCACACATGCAAAGAATGACACAAAACGACGAAAACCAAGATCTATGCCCCTTAGAATGCAAATGCACTCCATCCCTTCACTTCCTCAGGTCATAACTCATTACTTTTTTATTCAAATATCACACATGAATATACCATATTGAAGCCATGAATATACCATATTGAAGCCCTTTGAATGAGGAATCCATCAAAGAAAACGTCTCATCAATCCGAGGTCTATAGAAAAAGTTATGGCCAATTAAGTGGACATAGGCAGAAGGCGACACATTGCCTATCGCCTTCTGAACATGTTCTGAAAAAGACCACGAAACTGTATGAATTTTTTTATTGGCCGTGACCATGTTGTTGTTGCATTATGGTAGCGACGTGTCGACCTGTCGCCACCTGAATATGACGTTTGTGTTGCGTTTTCTACCAATTTCCAACTCTGACTTGGATTGGGTTTAACACAGGGATGTTTGAAAATTCAAAACTAATGCTAGGGTGATCTAAATCAGATGAAACCACTTCTTTTAGTTAGAGGACTTCCTATATCATGTACAGTAACAAGGAATCGAGAAACAACAATCGTTTGATAGGGTAACAAGATATGTTGTGACTGTCTACGTGAATCTGACATAGTGTTAATGTATAGAGTAATACTCTCTGTACGAACAATAAAATTGGAGAAACCAGTGTAAAATGAAACTAGACTCATAGGGTAACAAGTTCTATGTTGAATGCTCGGTCTGAAAATGACTCCAAAAAACGATGTAGAACTCGTAAGACAACTCAGAGTTAAATCAGGACAGTAGAACGTTAAGAACATGCAAGATTTAATTTGTGAAACTCTCAAGATAAGAATTGAGGAAAACAGTAATAACATGATCTATACATATGTATTCAAGCATGAACGAGTTTAATTAGAGTTTGGCATGGAGATGACCTATCTTTTGGGTCGAATTTGATTCGTTCTCCAAAAAGCCCTAGTTCTGACCACCTCTAGAAGAACGCCTAATACTCATGATCTACTGGATAGAAATTGGGGAAAATGGTGCTATTAGAAACTAGACTCAACCCTCTTTCTAGAGGTATATTCCTTGCATGGTTTTGTCGAGGTTTGACTCACCTTTGGTGATGATCTTGGGAGACCTCGTGTGCAGGTCGCCGATGAGGAAGAGCACGAACATGCTTCTTACTTAGCCTCCTCCTTGTGTTTCCCAACCTCCAAAAACTCCAAGCACGACCTCAGCAACCCTAGGGTTCGTCCCATGGGACAGAGGGGGTTTATTTAAAGGAGTATGTCCCTTTACTTGCCTAATTTGAATTAGGAAACTATTGGGTGTGAAATTGGGTGTATCCTTCCTTCCATGGAAGATTTCTCTCCCCAATTCGTGATGGAATGAATATGTCAACCTCCTTTAGGTGGCAACCAAGAATTTGGTCTATTGGGTGAGAATTTACCCTAACATAGTCCATTAGTGAATATTTTTGAATTTTAGGTTATTTTATTAGCATGAGTTAATTTGTGGCCCAAGAAACTTATTTTGGTCCAATTATTCCATTGGGTTATCAATACCCATTGTTTGAAGTCCATTTATGTTTTTATTTTATTTTGGACTCACTTTAGTATCGGTAATAGTAATTATCCGACTTATTCCCTAATTACGATAATAAGTCGCAAAACACTTTAAACTCGGCTAATCCAATTTTTCTTCACACGAATTCTTTGGTGGGTCATTAGGGAGTATTTTTCGGAGTTGAACTATTATTTTTACGGAATTTCTGATGTGTTCTTGTACATACGATAGTGGTATGTATGTTTTCACTATTTTGATAATTTGGAAATATCAATTTCTATTTATTTCAATTTTTTTAATTTCTTGATTTTCGGGGTGCTACACCTCCCCCACTTGAGAGAATTTGGTCCCCAATTCATAGATAAGATTTATAGGACAAATGAGGTTTACTTACTTGTAAATAATTCTGGATATCTCTTGCACATAGCTTCCTTGGTTTCCCAGGTATCATCTTTTTCTAAGAGTTGATTCCACCTGACCTTCACCAAGGGGATAACTTTGTTTCTTAATTGGTACAGTTCTCGGTCTATAATTCTAATCGGCTTCTCTTCATAAGTGCCGCCTTTGTGAACTCCAAGACTCATAGTCGATGACGTGGAAGGGATTACGTACATACTTTTTCAACATGGAGATGTGGAACACATTGTGTACTCCATCCAGCTGTGGAGGTAATGCTAGACGGTACGCAACTTCACCAACTCTTTCAAGAATTTCGAAAGGGCCGATGAATCTTGGCGACAACTTGCCTTTTACCCCAAATCTTCTGATTCCACGACCTGGTGACACTTTAGGAACACATGGTCACTAACCTGAAATTCCAGGTCCCTTCTTCTAGTATCTGCATAAGCCTTTTGCCTCTGTTGTGCTACTGCCATTCTTTCTTTAATGAGATTTACATTCTCCGTAGTTTCTCTCACCATGTCTGCTCCTAACAATTATTTTTCACCAACTTCGTACAAGCAGATTGGAGATCGGCAACTCCTGCCATAGAGTGCTTCAAATGGTGCCATTTGTATACCGGCTTGGTAGCTATTATGTAGGCGAATTCCACAAGAGGTAAATGTTCATGCCAACTACCTCCGAAGTCTAGCACACAGGCTTTCAACATGTCTTCTATTACTTGATTGTCCTTTCCGTCTGCCCATCAATTTGTGGATGGTAAGCTGTGCTGAAATTCAGTTTAGATCCCAAGGAATTGTGTAGACTTTCCAAAAATGGGATGTAAACCTTGGGTCCCTATCAGATACAATGGACACAGGTACTCCATGTAGTCTGACTATTTCCTTTACATACAAGGCAGCTAGGATGTCCACCGTCCACTTGTTCTTGATTGGTAACAAGTGAGCAGATTTAGTTAAACGGTCGACGATCACCCATATTCTGTCAAATCCGCTTCTGGATTTGGGCAATCCAAAGATGGGAGTCCATTCCTACCCCTTCCCATTTCCATGCTGGAATTTCCAGGGGTTTTAGTTTACCTGCAGGCTGCAAATATTCGGCTTTGACTTGCTGGCAAGTTAAACACTTAGTGACATATGTCGCTACCTCCCTCTTCATGTTAGGCCACCAAAAACTCATTTTTAAGTCTTGGTACATTTTTTGGCTCGGATGAATAGTATACCTGATCTTGTGAGCTTCATCCATGATGATTTTCTTTGTTTCCGCGTGGTTGGGTACACAGACTCGGCCTCGGAATAGCAATCTCCCATCTTCTGCCAGAGAAAAATCCGGCCTTTGGTCCAGATTAGCCTAGCTTCACTTCAACAAGCATAGGGTCATGGTCTTGGTGTGCTAAAATATCTTCAAATAGGGTGGGTTGTGCTCTAATATTAGCAACTAGGCATCCTTCCCTTTTAACATCAGCCTCAATATCCAGCTTGGCAAACTTCTCAAGTAATCGCCATTTTCCTACCATAAGGCTTGATAAGGTAACCATTGGCTTCCTACTAAGAGCATCTGCCACTAGGGGTGAACATGTTCCAATTCGGTTCGATTCACCCCATTTTTTGGGTGAACCGAAACCGAACTGAAATATCATGCAAACGAACCGAACCGAACCAGGTTTGGTTCGGTTTAAACCGAAATCTAATGCCATATGATACACAATTGGGTGCTTGGCTTGGTGGTTAAGGCGTCGACTCTTCAACTCCTTGGTTGGGGGTTCGAATCCCAGCTTGGGAACCTTTGGACAAAAAAACTCACTTTTGGCACACGTTTTTGATAATAAAAACTTGATGGCGGAGGGAGGAATCAAACTCCCACCGCAGAAGACGTAGTTGACTGCGACCTTGCGGTAACCAACTGGCCTACTTAACATTTGAGTAAATAAAGCACATATTATATATATATTTGGTTCATTTCGGTTCTACAATGTGAAACTGAACCGAACCAGTTGAAAGTCCAACCTGAACCGAACCGAACCGAACTGGCCAGTTCGGTTCGATTTTTCGGGTTGGACCAAATTATGAACACCCCTATCTGCCACAACATTTGCTTTACCTAGATGATATTGGATAGTTAAGTCAAAGTCTTTCAAGTACTCCAACCACCTCCGCTGTCTCATATTCAACTCCTATTGAGAAAACATATATTTCAAACTCTTATGGTCAGAAAATACAATGAACTTCTCACCATATAGGTAATGACGCCATATCTTTAAAGCGAAGACTACAACAGCTAGCTCCAGATCGTGCACAGGGCAGTTGTCTTCGTGCTTCTTCAGTTGTCTGGAGGCATAGCATATCACCTTCCCATTCTGCATCAGTACACAACCTAGGCCAATTCCGAATGCGTTTGTGTATACTTCGAAGCTTCCTCCAGCCACAGGTAGCGTCAGTACAGGTGCTGAAGTTAGGTGCTCCTTTAATGACATGAAACTATCTTCACATTTGGCAGTCCATGTGAATGGGTTCTCCTTTCTGGTCAGTCTAGTCAATGGTACAACTATCTTTGAGTAGTCTTATATGAAGCGACAATAGTAACCAGCTAGACCCAGAAAGCTTCTAATCTCCGACACAGTTGTCGGCCTCTCCCAGTTCTTCATAGCTTCTACTTTAGATGGATCTACAGAGATTCCTTCCTTGGATATGATGTGGCCAAGGAAAGACACTTCCTCCATCCAGAATTCACACTTTCTAAGTTTTGCATACAATTGATTGTCTCTAAGGACTTGCAGGGCAATCTTTAAGTATTCTTCATGCTCTTGCTTAGACTTGGAGTAGATGAGGATGCCATCGATGAACACCACTACGAATTGGTCTAAGTAAGGCTTGTATATATTTTTCATGAGTTGCATAAAGGCCACTGGAGCATTTGTTAAGCCAAAAGGCATAACCACGAACTCGTAGTGACCATATCTACTCCAAAATGCAGACTTGTGTATGTCGTCTTCTTTGATTCTTAGCTGGTGGTAGCCCGATCTCAGATCGATCTTGGAGAAGTATTGTGCACCGGAGATCTGATCAAATAGCTCATCGATGCGAGGCAGTGTATATTTATTTTTTATGGTCAATTGATTTAGCTGACGATAATCAATGTAGAGTCTCATTGTCCCGTCCTTCTTTCTGACAAATAGTATAGGCACTCCCTAAGGGGATGTGCTGGGCCTAATGAAGCCTTGATCTAATAGTTCCTGGATCTGCCTTTTCAACTCCTGCAATTCAGTAGGGGACATATGATATGGTGCTTTGGAAACAAGAGCTGCCCCAGGGAGTAACTCGATAGTGAAGTTCACCTACCGTTCGGGTGGTATACCAGGTAAGTCCTCTGGAAATACGTCAGGGTAGTCTCTGGCTATGGGGATTTTCTCTAAGGTGGGTTTCTTCTTTTTAGTCACCATAACCGAAACTAGGAAAGCGTCACAACCCTAGTTGATCAGCTTAGAAGCCTTAAGGGAGGATATCATGATAGGGTGTTTATGATAGCAGGTGCCAAGTAGTGAAAGGGTTGGAAGGTTGGTCTTTTAAAGGTGAACTTCTATGATGAAAATTTACATCAGCATCATATTCAATCAACCAATCGACACCCAATATGGCATCATAGCCCTTCATATCTAAACGGATGAGATTGGCAGGGAGATTGGGCCCTCCAATCATGGTTTCACATTTTGGTAGGTAGTGTATGAGCTTAGATTTCGAGCCAAGTGGAGAAGCTACGGTGATCTTGGACTTCATGGAGATAGGTTTAATAGGTAGAGTTGCAGCAAATGTGGTGGAAACAAATGAATATGTAGCTCTAGTATCAATAAGAACAAAAGCAGGTTGAGAGTGGATAAAAATGGTTTTATGCCTTCCTTGGCTAGTCCTTCAACATAGGACATTCAGATATACGGTGGTCACGACCACCACACCTCAAGCAATCCCCGAGCTTCTTCCAACATTCTTCAGCTCGATGCCCTGACTTGTTGTAGAATCAATAGTTCTCAACTAACTGTCTTCCTTCTATCTTGACCTTCTTTTCTATGCCATAATCTCTTCCAGTACTTGGTCTTTTGTTGTTGTTGTTGTGTTGTTGTTGTGTGTTGTTGTTGTTGCGGAAGGTTGCTGCATTATTGGCCGCTCCTTTCTTAATGAAAATCGGCCTTGTCGTATCCTTTCCCTTCATACCTTCCACCTTTACCATGGTGTCCTCCACAAGCTGGGCTCTTGGACCATCTCGGTGTATGTTTGAATGTTATGTGGTCTGAGCTTTTCAATAAACAGGGGTCTGAGCCCATCCATGAACCGGTTAGCCTTTACCTCTCAATTCCCACCAGATGTTGGGCATAGATAGAAAGGCAAGAAAATTGGGCTTCATAATCTGCCACAGACATTCCTTTTTTCTTGAGTGCGGAAAACTTCGTAGCTTTCTTTTCTTTCACCTTTTATGAAAGTACTTTCTCCAAAATATTTCCAGGAAACCAGCCTTTCCAATTCTACCACATTAGGTAGATGAGCTGATGTGGCCTTCCACCACGCCCTTGCATCCTTGCTAAGTTGGAAAGTAGCAAGTAACACCTTCTTCCTATTGGTGCATTGCATGACTTGGAAAATCCTTTCCATTTGTTCTTGCCAGTTTTCAGCTTCGTCAGGATCAGGAGATCCGAAGAAGCGAGGAGAATTCAGATTGCTGAAGTTGCGATGGAGATCGCCTGCTCCGTTCCTAGCGACTGCCGCTTGATTTCTAGCCTAAACTGCATTTTGCAGGGCTTGTGTGAATCCTGCCACAGTTTCTTGCAAAGCTTGCCATTGGTTGCGAGCCATTGCAGTTGAGTGAAGGAGCTATGAGGTTCCTGAGAAAAGGATAGAAACCAATTAATGTCTCTAGATACTTCGTAAGAGTTAATGGGTAGGAGTGCTTAGTTCATTCTAACAATTCCCCATCTCTACCCATTCTCACCAGGTAGTATATGTAATTTCCATGACGTAGGTTCTTATGTCACTTAAACCTAGGACTTAAATATTCCTATTGTTTCCTAGGCTCTGATACCACTAAACTGTCACATCCCAAAGCATGGCAGCGGAAGAGTTCATTTGAGCATTGAGATGTAAACAGTGGCAGATAAGCCTCTAGCGAGCAATCACACATAACACAACTAATTGTGCTCATAATAAAACTCAAACTCTTTATTTCATTTCAAAGAAAATGAGAATTGGTACATATTCCAATTAAAGCGAACTACAAACTATGACTCAATAAAAAGGGAAAAAATTACATTCTATTCTCACTAATCTCACACCTACTACATTATTCTATCTCTCTCAAACTATAATACTATATAACAAGACTTCAATGCTAAGGCTGGAGAGCACTCTTCACTCTTGTTCATCACTAGTATAGTCTTGGTTCTCTACGTCATCAATATCTTGTTCACCTGAAAGGTTGGAAAGTAGGTAATGAGCACACTCGCCCAGTAGGATTTACATCTTTCAGCAATGACATAAGTATTTAACAATTCAAAAGCTAGAAGGTATGAACATGATATGTACAATACAATTTAAAACGACGGTAGTATCACGTGTACAGGGTATCATGAAAGATAGTAAGATCAGAAGATGTAAAGATCAGTCTAGCAAGAAGGTTGTAATCAAGATCTCATGATAGAGTGAACAATGGTCTAGTAATATGGTAACGAGCAAGAACAAGTTAACATGTAACAAGATAGGCCGTTTCACTAGCAAGCAAGCAAGCAAGCAAGCACGCACGAGCAAGAACTTTTAACATGTAACAATAATCAAGCATGAAGCCACTAATGTGCACTAAAGATCTATGCCACCTTGGAATGCATACTAGGACATGTGTATGTGGTTTATGTATCTAGCATTCAACACGCAAGTACTCCCAGTGTAGATGCAACGCCAGTAATCATTATACCCCATGGTTAACAATATATTTATGACTCTCTATCATTGGGGCTAGACTGGAGCCCTTGGACACTCGCCGTGCCCGATCAGCATCTCACTTAAATTCAAATGTAGATATACAAGAGATCAATAATGTCACGATAGTTGAGGTGATAGTTCAAGAGTTCAATCCGGAAGCATAACGACGTATTTTCAATTTAGTTCAAACACTTAATAATATTTTGGTCTTATGTTCAATAGAGGTGTACTCCAGAGTCAAGATGAGAAGAGAAAGATCTCGTCAAGAATGTCAAGAGAAGAGAGATACGTGCACACAAACTTTCAGGTACATCAATGGTACAACCTACTCGTCGGCCATGTAAGAATCCATGGTCAGAGGAGACTTACGGAGGCCTTGGTCAAGGGGTCACAAGTCCGGCAGAAGGAATATCCGACGGAGAGTTCACCACAAGCCAAGAAGGGGCTTTCCTATCGTTCTAGAGTGTATGTGCATGTCGTGTGTGAGAATCACTCATGTGCGTGTGTGAATCCGATTATGGAAACTCCAGTTATGGAAACTTCGTTTATGAAAACTTCATTTTGGAAACTCTATATATGGCAAGTATCATGAGTACTAAACATGCATGACCAATTATAGCAAGTAACTATGCATTTTTAGCAAGTTTGATAACAAGACAAGAAGTGGATAATCGGCAAGTAGAGAGCGTGATCATGAACTTAAGATCAATTAGAAATCATGTAAACATGTTTTAACTTTATATTGGTTGATAAATGCATGTTAATACTTTCTAGAACCTTCCTAGAATAGATCAAACTCACACATGCAAAGAACGACACAAAACAATGGAAACCAAGATGTATGCCCCTTAGAAGGCAAATGCACTCCCATCCCTTCACTTCCTCATATCATAACTCATTGATTTTTTTTTCAAATCTCACACATGAATATACCATATTGAAGCCCTTTGAATGAGGAATCCAGCAAAGAAAGTGTCTCATCAATCCGAGTCTATAGAAAAAGTTATGGCCACTTAAGTGGACATAGGCAGAAGGTGACACATTGCCTGTCTCCTTCTGAACATGAAGACGACATCATCTTGTCGTCTTCTGAAATAGACCATGAAACTATCTGAATTTTGGTATGGATTATGACCATGATGTTGTCGCATTCTGTTAGCGACGTGTCGACGTGTCGCCACCTGAATATGACGTTTGGGATGTTTTTTCTACCTATTTCCAACTCCGAATTGGATTGGGTTTGACACAGAGATGTTTGAAAATTCAAAACTAATTCTGGGGTGATCCAAATCAGATGAAACCACTTCTGTTAGTTAGAGGACTTTCTATAGCATGTACAGTAACAAGGAATCAAGAAACAACACTCGTTTCACAGGGTAACAAGATGTGTTGTGACTGTTTATGTGAATCTGACAAGTGCAAATGTATAGACTAATGCTCTCTGTAAGGACAACTAAATTTGGTGAAACTAGTGCCAAATGAAAGTAGACTCATAGGGTAACAAGTTCTATGTTGAATGCTTGGTCTGAAAATGACTCCACAAAACGATATAGAACTCGTAAGAAAACTCAAGATTAAACATGACAGTACAACGTTAAGATCATGCAAGATTTAATTTGTGAAACTCTCAAGATAAAAATTGGGGAAAATAGTAAGAACATGATCTATACATATGCAAGCATGAACGAGTTTAATTAGAGTTTGGCATGGAGATGACCTACCTTTTGAGTCGAATATGATTTGTTCTCCAGAAAGCCTTAGTTCTGACCGCCTAGAGAAGAACGCCTAATACTCACGATCTACTAGATAGAAATTAGGCAAAATGGTGCCATTAGAAACTAGACTCAACCTCTTCCAGGGGTATATGCCTTGCGATTTGGTCGAGGTTTGACTAACCTTGGTGATGATTTGGGAGATCTCGTGTGCAGGTCGCAGATGAGGAAGAGCACGAACATGCTTCTTGCTAAGCCTCCTCCTTGGTTTCCCAGCCTCCAAAAACTCCAAGCACGACCTCAGCAATCCTAGGGTTCGTCCCATGGGAGGAGAGGGGGCTTATTTAAAGGAGTATGGCCCTTACTTGCCTAATTTGAATTAAGAACTATTGGGTGCAAAATTGGTGTATCCTTCCTCCATGGAGGATTTCTGTAAGGCTCTGGAAATTTAAAATGTTAAGAAAATAGAAATAATTTGGTTAAAATACCTTAGGGTTGTTATTAAATTGTGATAATTAAATGATAGACTTAATTAGTGGTAATGAACGTTATTCCAATATCGTACCTTGAAGTGCGTGCCTCCACAGGGTGATACCGGAAAACGACAACGAAATAAAAATCCGAGAACATCATAATTTCCAAAAAAATGTGGAGAAATTAAATATGTAATTATCTGAATTTTTCGACGTACGGATTTCAAGGTACAGTCAATGCGACTATTTTTCGGGTGATTTTTCACCTACTGTAAAATAAATTCTAAAAATTGAATAAAAATAATCATTACTTGTAAAACCATTATATAGTCTATGGTTAAAATTTCAATGCAAATGGACACCATTTGGATAGGTTTTCATAGGGATCTTTGGGCCAGCTGATTTAAGGGCCAATTACGGTGGCCAATTTCTGGGATTTTCTGGGTACTTACGTGTAGAGCCTTGGAGAGGCCAGCACACCTAAGGTTAGGGTAATCATAAAGGTTAACTACGTGGGAGCTTGGGAATCCTTGCATGTGCAACGTGTTAAGGTAAAAACCAAAGGGTTTCTACCATGACACCTCATGGTTGACGTGTCTTTGTGCATGAAAAAGCTTGGGGTTATAAAACCTGTACCGTAAACAGCTTGCAAACCTTTCTAACGCAAGCTTCTGCTATTTTCTCTTGTTCTTCCCTTGTTCTTATCTTCCACTGCTCCTTGTTCCTAGAAGAGTGTGGGAGAAGCTACTGGGTCTGCTGTAGGAGGAGCTACTGGAAGTTGCAAGCTCCATCGCACTTGCAATATACTTCTACTCTTGTTTTACTACTGTAGCTGCTCTCACCTCGGTGTAAACATTACTGGAACTCCATTCCTTTGGGAGAAGCATTTCTATTCCTGTGATAGTTCTTTAGTTAGGAAAACGTGAAGGCTTATTCTTCAGTAAGGTAGGATTCATCTCCTTTTCCCTGATCATGTTCTCCACACATGATAAATAACTCGGGTTGAGTAGTCAAGCTGATATATCTGTAATTCTATTGTGTTTCCTCTAATTTGATGACTATTCTTACGTTAGGGAGGAAGAGATACTTGTTTTACTTCCAGATCATCTCTTCTTCTTCTTATTCTTCCACCTTTGATCCTTGTTCATGCTATAGAAGTTATAATATTTTAGAACTGTGTGAGAACTTGTGTTTATTTGTTAGGTACTCCAAACTATGATTAGATCTATGGAATACCTTGAGTTTTAGTATCTATCTTGTAGGAATCTTCCAATAAACCATTACTATCAAGACCACATTTCCAACACTATACTACGTCTAGTTTCTAACTAGACAAGCTTGAATTGCAAACTTCTTGTTTCACCTCGTTTGTTCGGTTTATAAACCACTATGAGAACTCCAATTAGACTCTTCCATTTGTTATAAAACATGTCTTGGTTTATAGGTTCTATAATTAGGATGTTTAGATCAGATTTACAAATCATTTCTGAAGTTCTGCAGCTACCTGTCGACAGCCAGCCCAAAGCTGTCGACAGGCGCATGTCTTCCAGAACTCCAGGATTCTGGACTGTGTGGATCTGTCGACAGATCCCCTGGTTGCTGTCGACAGATACACACAGTCCAGCAAACCTGAGTTCTGTCTGTAGCCATCTGTCGACAGCCCCTTTCTTACCTGTCGACAGCTATGACCCTGATTCGAATTTTAGCACTTTTTCATGTGCAAATCATTGCTTAAACTTCACCCTATTAGCCTACCAAGTTACCCTCATATTTACTTTGATATTTACTGTCATTCTACTATAAGATCACCCACTTTGGATACCTTACTCATCATACAATTATCCTTGAAACTGTCAACTCCGAATGGTACTCGTTGAGTCCATTCTCCTGTATTCGGCAACTAAGTCATATTACTTGATGACTTGAGAGTTCAAAGGCTTGAACACCTTGTGAGATATGATAAATTATGATGATGACATTTATTGGGTCCTTGGACCCCACCTGACTGATATGCCTGTGCAAATAGGGCTGGTCCAGTCCTGGGAGGAGCACCCGAATTCATTACGGGCCGTACGGAGTGATAAGGATACCGGGATGTTTGGCATTGCATCACTATTTTCTAATTATGGTCATCATACTTCCTGTATTGTGTGAACTGATATATGAACCAATTCTTGAGCTATATACTTGAGCATGACCTGAGTTTTAGTATCACTGTATCAAGCTACTATTATGAGATCTGGTATTACCTCTTTGATGTCCGTTCGATCCTTGTCTTAGAGAGATAAGGACACCAAGATGTTTGACATTGCATCACTATCTCCTGGTTATGATCATCCTACTACCTGTCCTGTGTGAATATTTATATGATTCCGAACTGAGCCTTTATATGATTTCTGAGTATGCCTATGTTTTCATACTACTGTTATACATTCACTGACATGTTATCTTGGTTATCTGACCCTGTTCTTGATACCATTCATGTTCTTACCTAAATATCATGTGTTCCTGATCCTTTGATTTAAGGATTTGAATTCTACTGGGCTAGTTAGCTCACCCATCCTTCCTTTTCAGGTAATCAAGATGAGGGAGAAGTATAAAATGGGTTGTGTGCAGAGTGGACACCGATGACGAGTCAACCAACCATTTACTGCTTTAGTTGCGTACTTGTAAAATGTTATGAGTAGTAGCTACTCATCCTTACTCCTCACTTAGTGTGTAATGAGGAGCTTTATGTAATAAGACTTCCGCAGACTGCGTTATAATGAATAAACGTTAATGTTATTACTTTGTGCCTGTTTTCTGTCATTTCCCAATAAATAGCCTTTTATTAGGACGTGACAATTCTCTCCCCAATTCGTGATGGAAAGAATATGGCAACCTCCTTTAGGTGGTAACCACAAATTTGGGCTTGATTTGAAGTCCAATGGTGGTCTATTGGGTGAGAATTTACCGAACATGGTCTATTAGTGAATATTTCTGAATTTTGGGTTATTTTATTAGCATGAATTAATTTGTAACCCAAAAAACTTCTTTTGGTACAATTATTCCATTGGCACTACTAGAAAAGGAGCATACGTAGACGACTTCAAACCGTCTACAAAATGACTAAACCGTCTACAAATATTTTTGTAGACGGCTTTACAGCCGTCTACAATGTCGTCTACGAAAGGTTCGTCTACAAAAGATAAGTAGACGGCTAAATAAAAGGCGTCTACGAAAATATATATGTAGACGGCTATTATAACTGTCTACAAAAAAAATATATGTAGACGACTGAAATAGCCATCTACATATTACATTCGTAGACGGCTATGTAACTGTCTACAAATAAAATATATGTAGACGGCTATCTAAGCCGTCTACATATATATTTTTTGGTTAAAAAAAATAATCTAATTCCTCTCCCCCCCCCTCTGCCGGAGCCCGCCATCTCCGCCTAGGTCCTACTCTGAAGCCCACCCCGACCACCCCTCCCCCCACTGCTTCTCCCCCATGGCCTCCGTCTGGCCCCTGCCACTGCGTCCTGCCCCGATCGACCCCCGTCTGGCCCCTGCCGCCGCGTTCTGCCCCGATCGGCCGCCGTCTGGCCCCTGCCACCGCGTCCCGCCCTCGGTCGGCCCCCGTCTGGCCCCTGCCGCCACATCCTCCCCTGGATGGCTCTCGTCTCGCTCCTGCCGCCGCGTCCTCCCCCGCCGGCACCGTCTCGCCCCTGCCGCCACGTCCTCCCCCGCCGGCCCCATCTCGCCCCTCCCCAGCCACCTCCCTAGCCTCACCTTCACCGCCGCGGTCGCCGCCATCACTGTGAACGGCACC
This sequence comes from Colocasia esculenta, assembly GCA_014218235.1. NCBI lineage: Eukaryota > Viridiplantae > Streptophyta > Magnoliopsida > Alismatales > Araceae > Colocasia > Colocasia esculenta. The sequence goes on along the minus strand of CM024765.1, from coordinate 36,410,459 downwards.
AGCAAGACCACCCCCGACGCCACTTGCCCCCCCCCCCCCCCCCCCCCACCACCGTCAGCCCCTTGTAGTTTGGGAAGGACAGTGCGTGGTTGAACCCGACGAAGGCCGGAATGCCTCAGCGTTGTTGCTGCTGCTTCTTCTCGTGGCGACGGCTCGCCTTCTCCTCACTGTCGTCGCCCCCGGCGGTGAGGACCATGGCATGGCGGAGGGAAGGGGAGGAAGGGGCTATGGCGGTGGAGGTGGTGCCGTCGCTCCAGGACCAGTGATGACGTAGCCTCCGTTGCCTCCTATGAGAGATTTGGCGCCCGGGGAGGGGGGGAAAGTTAGGGGATTTGGCGCCCGGGGGGAAAATTTAAAGGGATTTGGCGCCTAGGGGAGTCCGGGGGGGGGGGGGGATTTAAGGGATTTGGCGTCCTCTGCTGGAAGGGGGAATATTTTCGGGATTTTGCGACTTTTGGGGTTGGAGATATTAATAATTTATTATTATTATTTAAAATATTAAGATCTTAAAATATGTAAATTTAGAAATAAAAACTATTAATATTAAATATATATCAGAATATTAATTTTAATGTATTAATATAAATGTAAAAATTAAGTAGTATTTAAATATTAATTTATAAATAAAGATGTACAAATCTATTAATATTTACATATAGATATATGCATGTAGATATACATACATAGATATATACATATATACATATAGATATACCGACATAGATATTTATGTCTATATATATATATATAATAGAGAGAGAGAGAGAGAGAGAGATATATTTTTATCTATATATATAGTATTTCATATATAACTATATATCTTGACACCAATATATATATTAACACCGATGATATATATTGACACCGATATCTATATATTTATATACTTAACCAAATTTAACTATATCTATATATCTCTCTCTATATATAGATATATATTAACACCGATGACTCTCCACGCTCCGAAGACCATATATATATAACATGGGTGACTACATGAGTTATATCAATCTTTGTAGAAGGCTAGTATAAAATTGTGTATATAAAACATGGGTGAAGATTTATTTCATTGTTATCAAACATGTAGTATGATTAAACTCCATATGCATCATATTTTTAATTGTGAATATCTAAGTTCTAATTTTTTTTAGAATGTTTGCTACAAGATCCTCTTTTTACAACTTCATATGCTTCTTTATTAAGCTATATATTTATAAAAAGTTATATATTTAATTATATATTTAATATATAAATATATAACATTTAATCTATTTTTGTTATTTTTAGTTGATTATTTCTTATATTTTCTATTCTCTTATGTCGCATAAGAATAATAAAATTCACTTTGTAGACCCGTCCCTAAAAGATATATATATTTTTTAAATTGGGACACCCAAGTTAATTACTTACGATCTCCTTCTCTATACACAAACATTAATTCAATAATGTTTGACATTTATTGCATTCAAGGAGTGGCTATGAGTATAGTTTATATATTTGAAGTTTACATATATTTATATATTTAATGCTATGACTATAGCCACAATTTAAAAATGTTAGCATTATATGTATAATATTCCTATAGTATTCATAATCAACTACATATTAAATAATTATCTTATTATCATTTTTATCTTAAAATTACTTTAATATTTAAATTTGAATCTTAAGTTTTGAATATTTATTTGATGAGTATAATTATATATAGAATAATTTACATATAAATATGTATGTAGGGCTTCCGTTAGCCATCTACGAATGTATGATATGTAGACGACTACATATCATACATTCGTAGACGGCTAATACTACGCGTCTACATAAGTAGATAGACGTCTACGTTAAGCAGTTTACGAATGTATGATACGTAGACGGCGTACCGTCTACGTATCATACATTCGTAGACGGCTAAAAAAAACTGTCTACAAATGCTAGTTTATGTAGACGGCTTCGATTTACAGCCGTCTACATATCCTACATTTCTTGTAGTGTTCTTGAATGTTGTACTGGATTCTTTGTGAGATTGATTGTACTGGTGTTGTCATATAACAGAGGTACACATTTGATGTTTAGTCTATAGTCCTCCAGTTGTTGTTTGATCCACAGTAGTCGAGTGCAACAACTCCCAGCAGCAACATATTCAGCTTTAGTTGTTGACAAAAGTCACAGAGTTCTTCTTTCTTAAGAACTAGGGGATCAAAAACCCTGCAAGAAATTGACAAGAACCACTGGTGATTTTTCTATCTACTTTGCATCCAACATAATCAACATCAGTATAACCAATTAAATTAATTTTACATGATCTTAGATACCATAGACCTAAGTCACATGTATGTGCTAAATATCTAAAAATCTTTTTGACTGAAATTAAATGGGATTCTTTAGGATCTGCTTGGTACCTAGCACACATGCATACACTAAATAAAATATCTGGTCTAGTAGCATTTAAGTATAGTAGAGAACCAATAATACCTCTGTAAGATTTCTGATCTACTTTCTTACCTTGAGGATCATTGTCTAACTTGGTGGAAGTGCTCATAGGAGTGGTTAGATGCTTTGCTTATTCAAAACCAAACTTCTTTAGCAAATCCTTGATGTACTTGGTCTGATTGATGTGGGTTCCTTCCTTGATTTGGAGTCCAAGAAAGTAAGTCAATTCCCCCATCAAACTCATCTCAAATTCTCCCTGCATTAATTCTTCAAAGTATTTGCAAAGAGATTCATCAGTAGCTCTGAAAATGATATCATCAACATAAATTTGCACAATTAAGGTATTCTAAGAGCATGATTTAATAAACAAAGTGCTATCTACTTTGCCCCTTGTCAAATTATGTTTTGAAAGAAATGCACTTAGTCTTTCATACCAAACTCTAGGTGCTTGTTTCAGATCATATAGTGCCTTATGCAATTTGAAAACATGATTAGGATGGTCTATGTCTTCAAAGCCAAGAGTTTGTTCAACATAGTCTTTCCCTTTTATAAAACTATTTAAAAATACAGATTTCACATCTATTTGAAATAATTTTAAATTAAATGTAGATGCATATGCTAATAAAATCCGAATAGCCTCAAGTCTAGTTACTGGTGTATATGTTTCATCAAAATATATGCCCTCCTCTTGGGAATAGCCTTGAGCTACCAGTGTAGCCCTGTTTCTAATAATGACACTAGCTTCATCCAGTTTGTTTTTGAACACCTATTTTGTGCCAATAATAAGATGATCTAATGGCCTAGGCACAAGGGACCAAAACCTGATTTCTCTTGAACTGAATCAGTTCATCTTGCGTGGTTAAAATCCAAGATTCATCAGTCAGTGCCTCATTGACAGTCTTGGGCTCAATTTGAGAAACAAAGGCTAAATAATCATAGGAATAATATTACCTCTGGTTCTTACGCCTACATTTGGATCTCCAATAATATTTTCTTTTGAATGATCATTCTTATATCTCCATTCCCTAGGAAGATCTTCATGAATTAGATATTTTTGTTGCAGTTCTTCCATAGGTGGATCCTCATTATCCATGATAGATATATCTTGCATTTTCTTGGATAGGTCCTTCGTACCTTCATCATCACTAACAATTTCCTTTCTCAAGAAAGGGTTAGATTCATCAAATATAACATGTACAGTTTGTTCAATTAACATACTTCTTTTATTGAAAACTCTATATCCTTTAGGTTTGGAAGTGTAACCAAGAAAAATATCTTCATCAGATTTTGGATCCAACTTACCAATGTTTATCTTACCATTGTCGTGAATGAAATAAGGACATCCAAATATCCTGAGATGATTATTTTTGAGCTTCTTTTGTTTGTACAATTCATATGCTGTCTTCTTTAATATAGGCCCTATCATAGCTCTACTGATTATGTAGCATGCTGTATTAACTACTTCTGCCCAAAAATATCTTGGCAAGTTATATTCAGATAGCATGGTTCTTGCCATATCTAATAATGTTCTATTTTTTCTTTCAACTACTCCATCTTGTTGTGGTGTTTTTGGTGCTGAGAATTTGTGTTTGATTCCTAAATCATTACAGAATTCTGCAAACCTGTCATTTTGAAATTCTCCTCCATTATCTAGTGGAAGACTAATAATGTTGAATTCCTTATCTTTCTGAACTAATTTAATGAACTTGACAAATGCTTCAAAAGTGTCATCCTTCTATTCTAGAAATGAGACCCATGTGTATTATGAGAAATCATCAACAACAACAAAGCCAAAAATTTTGCCACCCAGACTGGTAGTCCTCATAGGTCCAAATAAATCCATATGAAATAGTTCTAGAGGTTTGGATGTGGTGACAATTATCTTTGATTTGAAGGATGCTTTGGCATGTTTTCCCTTGGTTCGTGGTCCACAAACATTATCAAATCTTGAGTTAATCTTTGGTAAACCTTCTACTAAGTTATGCTTGATGAGCTTTCTGATTCCTTCTGAACTAGCATGACCTAGTCTCATGTGCCAAAGTTCTGCGTTATGGTCATTGCTTGCTGCCAAGCAAACATCTTGACCTTTTAGATCTTCTAGACGTAAAACATAAAGATTCCTTTCTCTATAGGCTTCAAAAACTATTACTCCTTCCTTGATGATCACACATTTGGATTCTTGGAATTTAACTTGATGTCTCTTGTCACATAATTGACTTATGCTGATTAAGTTGTGTTTGAGACCTTCAACATAAAGTATTTCTACTATCAGTGTCTTTTCTTCGCTTCCAACTAATCCACAACCAATTACTGACCCTTTTCCATTATATATATATGTCACTGTTTCTTCTTCAGTCTTAATTGATGAAAATAATTTATTGTTGCCTGTCATATGCCTTGAGCACCCACTATCTAGGTATTACTTTTATACTCTAAGGCTATCCTGCAATCAGATCAATGAGATTCAGGTACCCAAGTTATATTGGCTCCTGATTGGTTAGTTTTAATAGACTTACCTTTTGGTATCCATTTTAAGTGTTTGGTTGTACATGTGCTTTTAATGTGATCAAATTTGTTACAATGAGTACAACAAGTAAAATTATTTAATATTTTGCTTACCCTACTGTGTTTCTCTTTTCATTTTGTAGCCAGGTTCCTGCTCGGCTACAAATTTTGTAGAGGATATTTTTTAGGATATATAATTATTTCTTCATTTTCTAGAGGTTTATTGCCAATTCCATATTTCTTCTTATCGGATCTTCTTGCAACTTTTAGTATTAATGAGGATCTTTCATTCCTTAATTTCTCAATTATAGCTATTAAATATTGGTTTTCTTTTCTTAATGTTTCCATTTCCTCTTTTGACTTAATTTTAGTTTCCTGATTTTTTTAATTTTAGTATTTTATCATTTTTGCTTTTTACATCTTCACATAACATTTCATTTTTGTGTTTTAATTCTTGAATTTGCTTTTCCAGTTGTTCCATTTCAAATTTTAAGTCAGAGTTAGTGTTTTCAAGGCATGCATAATTTTTTTTTTTTAGTTTTTAAGTGTTTGCACACATCTTTATATTTTTCTTATAATTGAAAGCATCTTCTAAATCATCATCAGAATTCGAAAAGGAATCAAAGGAGGTGTCATAATTTACCTTATCATCTAGGTTTCCCATGAAGGTAAGATGTGCCTTTTCTTCTTCTTGATCATCTGAACTTGATTCTTCTGATGAGTTGTCTTCATTGTTTCAAGTAGCAGCCATAGCTTTCTTCTTGTATCTCTTGTATTTTTCGGATGGCTCTTCCTTCTTGTGTTCCTTCTTGTTTAACTTAGGGCACTCTGTCCTTAGATGCTCTGGCTGCTTACATTCATAGCAGATAGGTTTCGTCTTCTTGTTGTCTTTTTCATAGAATCTTCTTCCTGACGGTTACTTCTTCTTTGCAGACGTCTTGACAAGAAGGCTTCTTCTTCACTATCTATACTGCTATTGTCACTAGTTGTGGCATAGTCTTTGCTTGGCTCTTCAGTTTTTAATGCCATGCTAACTTTCTTCTTCGAGGCACTTTCCCCCAGTCTCTCCATATTTATCTCATGAGCCATTAGAGACCCAATGAGTTTTTCGAGCGACATAGCCATAAGATCATTTTCTTCCTCTATGGTTGTAACTTTGGGAGTCCATAAGGTTGGTAAGAATCTTAGTATTTCCTCACCATATCTCCTGTCTCATATATTTTCCCAAGCCCAACCAAGCCATTTGTAATGTTGGTGAAACAAATGTATTTGGGAGATAGATTCTCCTGAATGCATTTGGAATGTTTCATATTGTGCTACCAAAATGTCTATTATGGTTTCTCTTACCTTATCTATTCCTTCGTGGGTAAGTCTCAACTTATACCACATTTCTTTGGCCAACTTGCATGCAATATTCTATTAAATCCTTCATGCTTAATGAGCAGCATAATATAGTTTTGGCCTTGCTATTCTGAGACATCATTCTTGTCAGCATCTACAATTTCTCTTTAGAGTTTAGGACTATCAGATCCCATCTTCTATTATAGTCCATAGTGAAGGATCGAAATAAATGTGTGGAAAAGATCTAGAAGGGGGGGTGAATAGATCTTAGCCACTTTTGCGGAAGCTTAATAATTTTAAAACTATTTAGAATCAGAGGCAATAATATCAGTGAAAAGCTGCTGATCTGATTAGATTGGAGTGAGTTGAAAAACTTAGATGAGAATCAAGTTGATTAAGTGAATTAGAAACGAGTCCTATGCAAGCATCTAGCGGATGAACCAGTCAAACCACAGAACACAAATGCACAAGGATTTTTAGGTGGTTTGGAAATCACCCATGTGATTCCTACATCCACCCCTCACAACCCGTGAGGATTCACTAACACAACTGGGTAACACACCCACTGGAGCCTGACAACTCCAACACTGAAGAGCTTACAACTCACACCACTTCTAGAGCAAGACTACTCTAGAACAACTGAGCAAGACTGCTCAACACACACTTGAGTTTGACAACTCAACACTGAGCGCACCGGCTCACAACAATCTGAGCACAAGGCTCACACATAGACTTGCTAGACACCAACTTAAGACAAGATCTCCTAGCAACAGATCTAGTCGAAATTTGAGAACACTAATGAGAATTATGCAGAAGCACTTGCATAATCTCAAGAGATATCTCAGAAGAACAAAAGTAAAGTAAAAAGGTATTGAATGACTTCGTTCTTCAAGTGTACTCCCTTGTAGAAGCTTGAATTGGGAAGAAGCTTGTAAACATGAAGTCCAAGACGATGCTCTGCAATCTGGAGGTTGGACCTTCCTTGAATTCTTCTCCAACGATGGCTTCTACCTGATCTACTTCCTTGAGATGCTTCAGAGGCTTCTTTAAAGATCAAACCACAATTCTCACACCTTGAATTGGTGAGAGGAGTGTTCAGGAGACTCCAGGAAGCAGAGGAGGGAGACACGAACTCTTATGGCCGCTAGGAATTTTTCAGGAGGCTCTAAGAGGTTAGTTGGGTCTCTTCTTTGAAGGGGCCAAAAGGAGCCTTTTATACCCTTAGGATTCCAAAGATACCCTTTTGGGGTACAAGGGCACGCTTCCCTAGGAAGATTCTGATCGCCCTAGAAGGACACGTGGCAGCCATCAGCTCTTAGGATGAAAAGTTTCCGTAGTGTGTCGACCTGCCCTGGTGGTTGTGTCGACACACTGTTCCAAAGATAGAAGAATCTGTTCTGGGAGAAAGGTCCCGTGTCGACCTGCTCTTGAGTGTGTCGACCTGCTGTCCCAATTCCTCAAACTGGCTGTTCTGGGAACTGGGTCTAGTGTCGACCTGCCCTGGGTGTGTCGACCTGCTGTCCCAATTCCTCAAACTGCTGTTCTGGGACTGGGTCTAGTGTCGACCTGCCCTGAGTGTGTCGACCTGCTGTCCAATTCCTCAAACTGGCTGTTCTGGGAACTGGGTCTAGTGTCGACCTGCCCTGGGAGTGTGTCGACCTGGGTACCCTTGATCTCTGGAAAACTGCCACTCGTGTCGACACACTCTTGACATGTGTCGACACACTCTTGACATTTTTGCACAATTTCTCTTTGAGTCTGTGTTGATGTGTCGACACCATTGATGGGTGTGTCGACACATCTTTTGCATAAAAAGTTTGTACCTGAAAAATAAACACATATATCATTAGTTAAATGATTTATCATTACCACAAATGATAAATGTGGTTTGAAAAATGCTTTTTGAGCATGACTTTCAGGTATGATGCTTTTGACATGTTCCAATTAAATTGCTTTAAGAACACTTCTTGTCATCATCAAAATAGGAGGGAAATGATATGAATTAGACATTCAACCCAACAATCTCCCCTTTTTGATGATGGCAACATTAAATCCATATTTGAATGTGGTTTTGATGAAGTGTGATTTTTAAGCAATTTTTATTGATTAAGTTTTTGTTTTTCTTTTGTTCATACTTGTCAATGTCCTTTTGATTTGTTCAGTAACAATTGATGATATTTTTGTGAGATACAACGTTACTTGAAATTAGAAGATTTGTGCACACAAGTCAACAATTGAACAAGTATTCACACACAAATACAAAAATTTGTATTGAAGCCAACAACCATTTCATGTCATTCATTTCATTCAAAAGATCATTACAATTCATTCAATCTTCTCCCCCTTTGACATTATCAAAAAATTCATTTGCTGTATTTTACAAAAATTCATTACAGTTCAAGTATTTCATACAATTTCCAACAGGATATTAGCATTCCAAGACTTGAATCAACAAAATGATAAATTGAGGGATATAATGTATCTTACAATCAACCAAAATCTGCCATGTTTCTCAATTTTCAAGAGTTAAAGATATCATCTAGACTAAACACAGTGTGTTGAAAGTAAAACACAAACTTAAAGAACAACTTGATGAAGGAGGAAGATGATTCTTTCTAAACAATCTCCAATAATTTTCATATTTTTGTTCTTTTAACAAACTATCAAATGATGTAAATTTCTTTCACTCAAGTACTAGTGCTTTTTACACACCATAGTCCCTGGATACTCAAGATGTAGGCATTGTCAAGTCTCAAAGGGGTAAATGATGACTTTTTGACATGAAAATATACATTTTTTAGACGCCATATTCCCAGTTACTCAGTCATCATCAAAAAGCATAGCACATAATTGCTTAAATTTTGAGGTTATTTTCAATTTGGATCCCCTTTGAACAGAGTTAACAAGAATGCCTCATGACATGCATAGCACTTCATTCATTGTGAAGGTGTGCAGTTTCTCAGCACAGATGTCATTGCTCTGTTGAATTTTACAAGATTTTGGAGAGTTTGTAGGATAGAATTCAAATACATCCAGCCATCAGTTGCAAACAAGGTAATGTTTTAAGTTCAAGACATAATTGTAATTTAGTTTAGGAAGAGATCTGAGTTTCTGTGGATTGAGAGACATAGTGGAAAGTTGATTAGTAAAAAATATAATGTATCACTCAAGGTTCACTTTGAGACTCTAGAATTTAGAATGAGGACATCATGCAAGGAATTGATGAAATGCAAGAAGGGTTCTGAAATTTGCAAAAAGATGACTTGTGAATTTTCTAGCTCCCCCTGAGATGATGATTTCAATCATTTTTCATCAAAATAAAGATATGCATTTTTTTTTTTTTAAAAAAGAAAGAATGTTTCTTTTTGGATAACAAAGATTTCTTCTCAACAATTGTATATTCATTTCTTGGTACTTGGCGGAGGAGACATATACTCTTGCATAGTGAAAGTGTCCAGACAAGCATAACCTGTCCTTCTCCAAGTCACCATTTGATATACCAAGAGATTTCAATACAATAAGAGTTGAAGAATTCATTATCAGAAAGAAATGAAGGTTAAAACTGTGCAAGTTTTGAAATCAGAAAAAGACATTCTCTTTGAACAATAAAAGCTCCCCCTCAACTATTGCATATTGACTTCTTAGTACTTGGCGGAGATATGTTCTCACGCATAGTGAAAGTGTCCAGACAAGCATAGCCTGTCCTTCTCCAAATCACTATTTGATATACCAAGAAGTTTCAACACAATCAGAAGTGAAGAATTTATTGTAAAAAGGGAAATGGAATTGGAATAGAGAGAGATATGAGCAATGTAGCTTGAGGAAGCAAGGAGTTATGAAATACAAAGAACTCCCCCTTAGACAAAGCATCATTCAACCCAAACTTTAAGAGAGATCAGAAGGATGGACATTTACAAAGACCAAGTTCTCTCCTTAAAGATGAGAATCTATTTTCAGGAAGGGTTTTGTGAATATGTCTGCAATTTGTTTTTCAGTTACAATAAAATGGAGTTCAAAAGATTTCTTGGCAACCTCATCTCTCAAGAAATGATGCCTGATTTCAATGTGTTTTGTTCTAGAATGCTGAATGGGGTTTTTAGAAAGATTGATTGCACTTGTGTTATCACATAGGATGGGTACACACCCTAAATCTTGGTTGTAATCAAGAAGTTGATGTTTCACCAGAGAATCTGAGTTCCACATCTACCTGCTGCAACATATTCAGCTTCTGCTGTTGACAGAGCCACTGAATGTTGCTCTTAGAAGCCCAAGAAATAAGGCACCCACCTAGAAATACACACAAGCCACTTGTGCTTTTTCTATCTAACTTACACCCAGCATAATCAGCATCACAATAGGCAAACAATTCTAACTTGCAACCAGCAGGATACCAAATTCCTAAGTCACATGTTCCAACAAGATATTTAAAAATTCTTTTCACAGCAAGCATATGACTTCTTTAGGATTTGATTGGAATCTAGCACATAAGCACACACAAAACTGAATGTCAGGTCTAGAAGTAGTAAGGTAGAGCAGAGAACCAATCATACCTCTGTAGGTCTTTGGATCTACTGACTTACCAGATGGGTCTTCTTCTAGCTTAGCATTTATTGCAATGGGTGTGCTTGAATGTTTAAGGTTCTGATAGTCAAACCTTTTCAGTAGCTCCTTGACATATTTGGTTTGACTGATGAAGATACCTTCATTCGTTTGGTTAACCTGCAACCCCAAAAAGAATGTTAAGTCTCCCATTAAGCTCATTTCAAATTCATTCTGCATTTGATTTGAAAATTCAGTGCAAAGGCCTTTATTGGTGGAGCCAAAAATTATGTCATCAACATAAATTTGGACCACAATTATTTGATTTTTTACTGTTTTAGGGAACAATGTTTGATCAACATTACCTCTAGAATATCCTTTTTCAAGTAAAAAGGAACTCAAACGATCATACCAAGCTCTTGGAGCTTGTTTAAGACCATAGAGTGCCTTATTAAGCTTGAAAACATGGTTAGGATATTTTTCATTATCAAATCCAGGAGGTTGTTCAACAAACACATTTTCCTTTATATATCCATTTAGAAATGCACTTTTAACATCCATTTGAAAGACTTTGAATTTCATGGAGGATGCAAAAGCAAGGAAAATTCTCACAGCTTCTAGTCTAGCTACAGGGGCATAAGATTCTTCAAAGTCAATTCCAAATTCTTGGTTATACCCCTTTGCAACTAGCCTAGCTTTGTTTCTTATTACTTGACCAGCTTCATTCAATTTATTTCTGAAAACCCATCTAGTGTCAATCACTGTTTGGTCACTAGGTCTAGGCACTAATTCCCACACTTGATTTCTTTCAAATTGATGAAGTTCATCATGCATAGCATTAATCCAATCAGAACTGGATAAGGCTTCATCAATTGACTTGGGTTCAATTTGGGAAATTAGAGCTAGTGAGTCTTCTTCAATGTTTTGCAAAAAGGATGATCTGGTCCTAACTCTATCATTTAGATTGCCAACTACACTATCTAATGGGTGATCTCTTAGAAATCGAGGTTCAGAAATTACCTGTTGAGAGGTACCCACTTCTGAATCAGTATTACCTGAACCATTTGGAGATTGTGAGTTGTTGTTCAGGTTTCTTCAATGTTATTACTCTCCTCAACGGTTGGTGAAGAATCCACAATGAGGTCATCCTCTTCATTGTCTTGTTTTCCCTGCAAGATTTAGAATCATTAGTGGAAAAGGAGTTTTCATTAAAAATAACATGTGGAGATTCTTCAATAGATTTGGTTTTTATTATGTACACTTTGAAGGCCCTTGACACTTCAGAATAGCCAAGGAAGATAGCTTCTGACTTTTAGCATCAAACTTGTCAAGGTTTTCTTTGTTATTATTGTGAACATAGCATTTGCACCCAAAGACTTTAAAATAGGAAACAGTTGGCTTTTTGTTTTTCAATAATTCATAGGGGGTTTTCTTGATTTTTGGTCTGACCAATGCTCTATTGAGTATGTGATTTGCTGTGTTCACAGCTTCAGCCCAGAAGGATTGGGGTAAATTACTCTCAAGAAGCATGGTTCTAGCCATTTCCACAAGAGTTCTGTTCTTTCTTTCCACAACTCATTTTGTTCTAGAGTTCTTGGTGAAGAAAACTTGTGGAATATCTGAAATTCAGCACAAAAATCAGAAAAGGATGTGTTTTCAAATTCCCCCCATGATCAGTTAAGATGTTTTTGATTTTATATGGATAAGTGGTTAAGACAGTGGTATAAAAGTTCCTGAATTCAAGGCATGCATCACTTTTGTGAGAGAAAAATAACCCAGGTAAATCTAGTAAAGTCATCAATGATTACAAATCCATATCTTTTGCCACTCAAGCTTAGAACTCTTGTTGGCCCAAAGAGGTCCATGTGAAGAAGTTCTAGTGGCTTAGATGTGAGTACATCATTGAAGACTTTAAAGGATTTTCTAGTTGTTTTCCTTTAGCACAGATCCCACAAATTTGACCTTCAACACTAGAAAAGGATTCAGGAAGACCTTTAACCAAATTCAATCTTAACAACTTATTCATTGTTCTGAAGCTTGCATGGCCAAGTCTTTTGTGCCAAGTCCATGCAATTTCATCTTTATTTGCAACAAAACAAAGATTTTCAGAAAAGTTTTTATTAAGGTTGATCATGTAGACATTGTTTTCTCTTTTTCCAAAGAATTTGATTTTATCAGTTGATGAATTATCTTGCAAAAATCAGATTCAAACACAACTTTGTGACCTTTGTCACATAGTTGGCTGATACTGAGCAAATTATAGTCAAGTCCATCAACTAACAAGACATTATCTACAGAGTTTGAAGAAGTTTGACCAACCTTACCAGATCCAATGATCTTTCCTTTATTTTTACCTCCAAAGGTGACTGACCCTCCCTCCTTTTCAAGCAGGAATGAGAATTTGGCTCTATCTCCAGTCATATGTCGTGAACACCCACTGTCAAGAAACCATACATTTGTGTTGGGTGCACGACTTCCCTGCAACAAGATCAGTGGAGAGAGAGAGATTTGGTACCCAAACAGAGTTGGGACCATCAGAATGATTTAACATAGACAGCAAATCCTTTCTCACCCAAATTTGATTTGTTTTAGATTTTTGTTTTGTTACTTTGGTGTTTTCAGCATTTTTCTGTTTGTTCTTTCTTTTAGGAATGAAAGCACCAAGATCTTTGTTTTTGGTAGGAGGGGAGTTTTTCATTTGAAAATTTGAGTTCATAGAAGGAGGTGGAATCCATGGATTGTGTTGGTACATCCAGAAATTTGGATAAGGGTATTGAGGATAATGCCAACAGGGATTTTCATACCATTGGTTCCAAGGATTAATCCAATTTTCTTGAGGAGCTGTCTTGGAGGTCCAAGGTTTTTCATGGATCATTTCTTTTCCCTTTTTCTTATTTCTCAGATTTTATTTGAATTTTTAGTTGAGTTTATTATGGTTTTTGGTGTTGAACAGGTCGACCTGTCAGGGGACTGTGTCGACCTGACAGTCTTCTTTTGTTTTTGAATTTTTGATTTGTTTTGAGTTTTGTTTGGGTTTTTGTTTGGGGTTTTGTTTGCTGTCTGTTGGATTTCAGTGTTTTCCAGATTGGGACCTTTAACAAAGTTGATTAATGGTGCTTTTCCCTTTTTCTCACCAGATTTATCTTTTGTTGATTTCTTTTTGTTGAATCCAATCCATGAGATGTGGTTGTCTTGTTGGATCCTAGCAATGCCTCTAGGTTATCTTGGCCTTTTGTGAAGGTTTGGATAACCTCCTCCTTTTCCTTTAGCTGGTTTTTAAGAATTTCAATTTCTTCGATTTTCTGTTGTTTTTCTTGTTTTTCAATTTCCAGCTTTTCATTTAAATTTCTGAAGTCTTGGGAGGCCTTCTGAGAAGCAAGCTTTAATTCATCAATTTGGTTCAGTAAATTTTCTTTTTCTTCAACCAATTCTGTTACTTCAGATTCCAGTTCACAGATTCTATTGTTTGAAGATTGGTTATGGTAAAGATTTTCATTTTCTTTTTGATGTGTTTGTTTTCTTTTCTCATTTCAGAGTATCTTTCTACCAATTCAGCATACACATCCTGCCAATCTTCAACACTATAATCTTCAAAGGAAGTATTTACCTTTCCATCTGTGCTGTTGGCCATGAAGCAAACTTCCTCACTCTCTGAGCTTGAGGACTTCTTCTCTTCTTCTTCCTCACTTGTGTCTTCATCAGACCAAGTGGCTACCATGGCCTTGGGCTTCTTGTATTTCTGGAATCTTTTGTGCTTTTCCTTTTTGTTCTCAGGACACTCTCCCTTCATGTGTCCTGGCTTGTTGCACCTGTAACAGATAATATTCTCATCAGGTTTATGATTCTTATTGAAATTGGAAGAGGAAATATTCTTCTTACCTGGGGAAAATTTCTTTTTCCCAGTCATTTTCCCTTTCCTATATTTCAAGAATTTCCTGAATTGTCTGGTCATGAGGGCAATCTCATCCTCATTTGACTCAGACTCTTCAGAACTTGTTTTATCCTGATTTTTATCTTTGTTGCTTGAAGAGGCTTTGAGTGCCATAGGCTTGGTCTTAATGATAAGATCTTCATTTCTTCTTAAGTTTATTTCATACGTCATTAAAGATCCAATCAATTCATCCAAAGACATTTTGGATAAATCTTTTGAATCTTCAATAACAGTGGCCTTGGTATGCCAAATTGAAGAAAGTGAACGCAAAATTTTTCTTACCAAATCTGCATCAGTATACTCCTTACCCAAAGCCTTGAGTCCATTGACAATCACCATAAATCTGGCAAACATTTCAGAAATAGATTCATTAGATTTCATCATGAAAAGTTCATATTCTGAAACTAATATATTTGCCTTGGTCTCCTTGACCTGAGATGTTCCCTCATAGAGTAGTTCGAGTTTATCCCACATCTCTTTGGCAGATTTACACATAGAGATTCTCGAATACTCCTTGGGATGGACAGCACATTGAATCATATTCATGGCACTGTAATTCAATGTAGCTCTCCTAATTTGCTCCCTCGTCCAGGTTTCTTCCTCACCCTGGTTTTCATAGGGACCAGCCTCAACTACTTTCCAGATCTCATAGTTCTGGGCCCTTAAGAATACTTGCATTCTGTTCTTCCAATAAGAATAGTCCAAACCATTAAAGAATGGTGGCCTATTTATGGAATGGCCCTCAGCTATAAAACCCTTTGAGTCCATGAGACTTAAGTAAATGCAAGGAGAAGTAGTTGAGCAAGCAGGCAAACAAACAACCAGATAGACAGACAAACAAACACTCAATACTCAGAAACAAAAGCTGCTCAGTTCAAATCAGATCGATAAAACCCGCTCTGATACCAATTGAAGGATCGAAATAAATGTGTGGAAAAGATCTAGAAGGGGGGGATGAATAGATCTTAGCCACTTTTGCGGAAGCTTAAATAATTTTAAAACTATTTAGAATCAGAGGCAATAATATCAGTGAAAAGCTGCTGATCTGATTAGATTGGAGTGAGTTGAAAAACTTAGATGAGAATCAAGTTGATTAAGTGAATTAGAAACGAGTCCTATGCAAGCATCTAGCGGATGAACCAGTCAAACCACAGAACACAAATGCACAAGGATTTTTAGGTGGTTCGGAAATCACCCATGTGATTCCTACATCCACCCCTCACAACCCGTGAGGATTCACTAACACAACTGGGTAACACACCCACTGGAGCCTGACAACTCCAACACTGAAGAGCTTACAACTCACACCACTTCTAGAGCAAGACTACTCTAGAACAACTGAGCAAGACTGCTCAACACACACTTGAGTTTGACAACTCAACACTGAGCGCACCGGCTCACAACAATCTGAGCACAAGGCTCACACATAGACTTGCTAGACACCAACTTAAGACAAGATCTCCTAGCAACAGATCTAGTCGAAATTTGAGAACACTAATGAGAATTATGCAGAAGCACTTGCATAATCTCAAGAGATATCTCAGAAGAACAAAAGTAAAGTAAAAAGGTATTGAATGACTTCGTTCTTCAAGTGTACTCCCTTGTAGAAGCTTGAATTGGGAAGAAGCTTGTAAACATGAAGTCCAAGACGATGCTCTGCAATCTGGGAGGTTGGACCTTCCTTGAATTCTTCTCCAACGATGGCTTCTACCTGATCTACTTCCTTGAGATGCTTCAGAGGCTTCTTTAAAGATCAAACCACAATTCTCACACCTTGAATTGGTGAGAGGAGGTGTTCAGGAGACTCCAGGAAGCAGAGGAGGGAGACACGAACTCTTATGGCCGCCAGGAATTTTTCAGGAGGCTCTAAGAGGTTAGTTGGGTCTCTTTCTTTGAAGGGAGGCCAAAAGGAGCCTTTTATACCCTTAGGATTCCAAAGATACCCTTTTGGGGTACAAGGGCACGCTTCCCTAGGAAGATTCTGATCGCCCTAGAAGGACACGTGGCAGCCATCAGCTCTTAGGATGAAAAGTTTCCGTAGTGTGTCGACCTGCCCTGGTGGTTGTGTCGACACACTGTTCAAAGATAGAAGAATCTATCTGGGAGAAAGGTCCCGTGTCGACCTGCTCTTGAGTGTGTCGACCTGCTGTCCCAATTCCTCAAACTGGTGTTCTGGGAACTGGGTCTAGTGTCGACCTGCCTGGGAGTGTGTCGACCTGCTGTCCCAATTCCTCAAACTGGCTGTTCTGGGAACTGGGTCTAGTGTCGACCTGCCCTGGGAGTGTGTCGACCTACTGTCCCAATTCCTCAAACTGGCTGTTCTGGGAACTGGGTCTAGTGTCGACCTGCCCTGGGAGTGTGTCGACCTGGGTACCCTTGATCTCTGGAAAACTGCCACTCGTGTCGACACACTCTTGACATGTGTCGACACACTCTTGACATTTTTGCACAATTTCTCTTTGAGTCTGTGTTGATGTGTCGACACCATTGATGGGTGTGTCGACACATCTTTTGCATAAAAAGTTTGTACCTGAAAAATAAACACATATATCATTAGTTAAATGATTTATCATTACCACAAATGATAAATGTGGTTTGAAAAATGCTTTTTGAGCATGACTTTCAGGTATGATGCTTTTGACATGTTCCAATTAAATTGCTTTAAGAACACTTCTTGTCATCATCAAAATAGGAGGGAAATGATATGAATTAGACATTCAACCCAACACATAGTTGATAGTTTAGATCTTGAAGAAAGAACTCCATTCTTTTCTTCCAGTAGTTGTAATCTTCTCTATCAGACAATGGAGGCATGTTCACTGAATGTCCCTCTACATAACCTTACCCTGCCATTTATCTTTGCACTTTAGATCGTGAGATCTACTTACTTGAAGAGACTCAGCTCTGATACCAATGTTGACCAGGTTGCAATCCAAAGGGGGGGGGGGGGGTAAATGGATTGCTTAAAATATATATTGAAATTTTCCTATTAAAAGCAACTTAAAATAGAAATACTAAACGTAGGTGTTAGAGTTAGTGAGCAGCAGAATAAGATAAAAAAAATCACACAACACAAGATAGTTTTATCCTAGTTCGGCCTTTCCAAAAGGAAGTTCTACGTCCAGTCCCCAAGAAACTACTTGGGATTTCACTAACCAAGGGTACAGTGCCCTTATAGACACTTACACATCCAGAACCCGCTGGTCTTCTCTTCAAACCCGAAGAGGCAATACAAACACATGTAGCAACGTCTTCCCTTCAACAAGGGGAACAAACACCTACCCACGATAGGTCTTCCCTTCAACAAGGGGAACAAACCACCTGCCCACAATAGGTCTTTCTAGACACCCAATTTTGGCCTATGAGTCGAACCATATTTCATGTTCTTTCAGTGTGCCCCAAGTTGGTCATTCTCTTGAGCACATTCGTTGGCCTTTTCTTAAGCCCATTTGAGTTCAATTCCCATTTTACCTCATCCAAATATCACTTGGGAGTCCTTATTCTATCAATTTTCTAGGGTCTCAGCCATCAGTCAGTGTCGCGATGGCCTTGAGTGATGCGTTATCATAGATTGGCTTTAATGCGACGGCCTTGAGTGATGCGTTAGCATCAATTGTTGACCTTGGAATCGATTGGGAATCAATTGGACTTATCGTGACAGCCTATGGCGACGCATTAATGACAATCGATTGATAACTATGATAGCCGACTGCTAACCATGGCTATCGATTGGTGACCATCCTTGTCGTGGTGGGTCCTGGCATCACGTTCATATCGATTAATCCCCGCTGAGTCAATTGCAACCCACTTTTAATCGATTATTGATCATTGACACGACCTACCTGGCCGTTGCGACAGCCCATGCATATCCATTCACGTGCCTTCAAAGTCTCTACCACCTTGGCCATTGCGATAACTTGTCACCCCCCTATGATCCGTCGCGATATTGTTCTGCATGGCTGGCTCCTCAACCACCTCCTCTCTCTCTTTTTGGGGTCTATCTCCATCTCCAACAACTCTCCAACCCCCCAGCCGCGGTTTGAGGTTCCATTCTACCCTAGAACGCTCCTAGGACTCTCGCCATGCAGATTTATCTATTTTCTTTCCATTTTCATGGGCCATTATCACTTAAGGGCGAGATACTCTCTCTTCTCCCTATATAAGCTACCTATCTCTTTCTGAATGAGGTAAGGACCCTATGCTACCACGAAGTGCTGCCAATTTCTCTCCAGAGCTCCCCCTTAGCTCGTAGCCCTCTCATTTCCACCCATTTACCTCTCATTCTCTTCACCAAGTCACATTATATTCTTCCACCTTTGGAGTTTGGCGGCCAAGAGGTGATCTCTTACGTCTATAGGAGTTGCTACACGACCTTAGGGGCACGTCTTCAGCCAGGGAGTCACCCCTTTTGGGGACCTTCTTCTTTCCTTTCCTCTCATTTTCCTTTCATGCATGTTATTATTTTCTTTTAAATAGTTGCACATTTCCATTCCCACATTTTCCACAACCCCAAGTGTTTCCAAAACACCCCCAGGTTCATTCCCTTCATGCTTCCCCTTTCCCCTCTTATTTTGTGTAGATGCTTCACCTAAAAGTGGTCTAAAAGGGTTTTCTCTTTTGTTCCTTTGTTTTGACAGGTTTCTAAATAAGAGCAGACAAGGAGCTCTCATCCTCTGTCTAGTCAGAGGACGAGAAGGAGGTCCCCATGTTGCCCAGCTAGCTAGCCCAGAGGGGGGGGTGAATGGGTTAATAAAACTTCGATCTTTGATTAAAACCTGTTTACTGAAAAGATTGCACAACTTAATAACAAGGTTAGAGTTAGAGCAAACAAGATAACAATCACACAAAACACATCCACAAGACACAAGGATTTTATCCTGGTTCGGAACTCCTCTCCACAGGAGACCTACGTCCAGTCCCTGAGCAATACCTCAGGATTTTACTAACAAGGGTACAATCCCCCTTAAGGATCCTTACACCCAGCCTCAACTGGTCTTCCTTCAGCCTGAAGGGAACAACAACCACCCTGGATACCACCAGTCTTCCTTCGTCCAGAAGGGAATAACAACCACCCTGGATACCACCAGGTCTTCCTTCGACCAGAAGGGAACACAAACTAATCAGAAAAGGTTGTGAAAACAGGCTTCAGATTCTAGCTTGACCAGCTACAACCTGAAGCTCCTAAGCCCCTGAGAGAGAAAGAGATTAGACAAGGTTTTTCTCTCCAAGGACCACACAGGCTCTTACAAATGAGAAGATTTCTTTTGAGCACAAAGAGCTAAGAGCTTAGAACAAGGTTTCGAGTGGAGGCTTCGCTCTTCTTCAAGGTTCTAAAGATTGTAATGGATGGATTCCTTTCTGCTTCTTAGATCAAGCGATGTTTTTCAATCAGATATCTTTCTTTTCGTCTTGAGTCTTCTATTTAAACTGCTGATTCAAATTCGAACGTTGATATGTCCGTTGTCTCTTATCCTTGTGTACGTTAGACTGGTTACTGAGGAAGCTTCTGATCGTCAGTCTTTTATCCTGGTGTACACGCCAAAGAGATGTCATAGAACTTTGTATCTTGAGTCCAACGTTGTCCAGATGAGTCTTGTCAGATATCTGTAAGCATATCATCAATAAATAGAAGACAGCTAGGACTGCTGTCTATTGTTAGCTGAGAGGGAACAGATATTGCAATATATAGCAAAGCTCCTTTCTGTCCAAGAAAAGTACGTAGACAGAGTAGCATAGAAATGGAAGATATTGTCTGCATGCATGGGAGATACGATCGGAGAGCATTTAATGCATAGCAGTCAACTGACAAGATATGACTTTGACTTTTCAACGCTATTAAAAAGCATTATACTGATGCATCAAGAAATTCGATAAAAAGAATCTTGCTGACTTCATAACTTATGAAATCGTTATGAATTATAGCAAGTCGTTATGAACTGTAAAGAAATCGTTGTGATAACTTATGAAGCCGTTACAACGGCAAGTCGTTGTGAGCTCTAAAGAAAACGTTGCAAGAAAGATCGTTATGACTAATAAAGAAGTCGTTGCGCGAAATCGTTATGACTAACAAAGAAGTCGTTGCGCGAAATCGTTATGACTAACAAAGAAGTCGTTACGCGAAATCGTTATGACTAATAAAGAAAGTCGTTACAACTAGAGAGTCGTTGCGAGTTCAAAGAAATCGGTGTTTTCGAGGTCAAAGAAGTCGTTACGACTAGAGAGTCGTTGCGAGTTCTAAAGAAATCGTTACGAGCTAAAGAAGTCGTTACGGCTCTAGAGAGTCGTTGCGAGTTCTAAAGAAATCGTTACGAGCTCTAAAGAAGTCGTTTCGTTACGGCTAGAGAGTCGTTGCGAGTTCTAAAGAAATCGTTACGAGGTCTAAAGAAGTCGTTACGGCTTGAGAGTCGTTGCGAGTTCTAAAGAAATCGTTACGGGCTCTAAAGAAGTCGTTACGGCTAGAGAGTCGTTGCGAGTTCTAAAGAAATCGTTACGGTAACGATTCGAGTGATCCGGTCAAAGAGAGGAAGTCGTTCTGCTTTATCAAAGAAGTCGTTACAGGGACTTAGATAGAAATGATGGGACTTACCAGATTGTCTTGATCTTTCATTTTTCTTTTGCTTCCTGTTCTCAAGTCTCATGAAATCCATTAGTGTTGTTTTGTTAATCATCAAAATTAATATAAATAAATGGAAATATTTATTATGGGGACAGTTTGGTCATCACCCCACACTCCACATTGTACTAAAAGGCTCCGGACACCCCGGTCGTGACATTAAGAATGCGACGGGTCGGGTGGTCTCGACAAGCTTCAGGTAGCGACGGGTCTCCCCATCGCGACACCAGTAAGTGGCCCTCTCATCTTCCCTTTCCTAGTAGATTAGCCTCTTATTTTGTTTACATCTTAGGCAACATTCTAGGTGGTGATCACACCCCTTTCCATGATCACGTAATGGTATTCCGTTGTGTGTTTTGAGGAGGGCCGCATTTCCTCGTGATTACACCTATTGGCGATCACGGTGGGACATCCACCTCATTTGCTCTATCAGTTTACCTACCTTTTGTTTTTTTTTGAAGTGTTAGAATCATCTTAGGATTGGGTTTTCCATTTTATTTCTTCTATTGTTCTAGGCCTTGTCGCGGCGTATCGGGCGGTTGCGACCTTGTCGCGGTGGACGAGGAGGACGCAATAGCAGGTACACATAGGCTGTTGCTATTTTCCAATTCCATGCTTCCATTTCTACTTGTTAGGGAGTCTTTATTTTTGTATAGTTGTTTCGATGTTGTATTGCATTTAGGATAGTCTATTTGCTATCTGTTGTGTATAGTTTAGGGTTTCTGTGGACACAGCCTATTGTGACCGACTCGTTGGGCGCGATAAGGTCATGATGGATCTGGTCGTTGCGACTTTACAGAAACTTTCTAGACTGTTGTTTGTTAGTTTAGGTTAGTATTTGCATACACTTTGGTATAATTAGGTTCATGCATACACTATTTCATATAGATAGGATTCCTCCTTGGTAGTGGAGACCCTCTCACCTGCGAGCACTCGTGGGCTGACTAGGGCCTGCTATCGAGGGCCTCCGTAAGTCCCCATTACCGTATGCACGTTGTGGTCACCAAGGTCATTGTACCTGTTGCCCCTTAGTTTAGGTCGTTTGCGAGTAAGTTGTGTGTCACTCACTTAGTCACATCAGAGTACTCGAGTACACACATATTAGGGTTCCTATTTAGCCGAGTGCAACCTCATTAATTAATCATTAAAAGGCTAAGTGTAAACCATAAAATGTTAATGATAATCATGTCAACTTGGGTGTTTGCTTGAGATTCTCGCTCTTATTCCACAGTCCATTCTTGTGTGTTAGAGTTTAGGGTTTTTGTTAGCAGTCGTGTCGTCTCCCCAAATTGTCTAGGGGAAGTGTATGAGTCAATGCTTAGGTTTATCGAGTCAATCTCCACCAACCATTGTGCTATATCGTAATCCTCCTTTTGGTATGGACCATTTTCGCATCCTCACCAGTGACTCTCTCCCTATTGGGCTCCTTGGATGTGGCTTAGCCACCTGCTGCTGCCCTCACAGGACAAATTCAGCCTCTCAAAGTCGCTGATGATTGGTTTCGCCCCCCTTCTCTTTCTGGGGCAGACGACCCACATGACCAATTTAGTTAGCTTCTCCCCCATCTAAGCCCTGCCCAAGTTAGGGAATTCTTGGCAGCTGCCAAAGGCAAGCGCCCTCTTTCTCCACCCTCTCATCAGGCGACCTCCTCTGCACCCATTGCTTCTGCACCACGCACACCCCCTGCCGAGGTTGATCCTACTCCTCTTCACCCTTAGGCTATCTATTTCTCTGAGCCTAGCTACCTTTCAGCATGGGAGCTTCGGCCTAAGTCCCCTCTACATTCTTCCTATTATCAGGCCGAACACAATGATCTTCCCCGTGAGAGGTCATATTCTTTGGAGCAGTCGCGCTCCCTTGTCCCTGCTCCCCACATCTCGTCCCTTTCCGAGTTTCGGAATGGACATCAATGAAAAGGGAACTGCATGATCTATGAAGGCAACTTGACCCTCGGAAGGTAGTTGACATTCCCCTTCCTTCTTTCCAGCATCTCCGGGTTCCACCTCAGTCAGAGCTGTCGGTCTACAAATGATACTCTGGGGTGGGTGACCTGTATGTACATATCAAGGATTTTGCATATGAATCTTATCCACATAAGTATGACTGCCACCTCATGACATATTTATTCAGGAACTCTCTAGATGTACTGGCCCTCGAGTGGTTCTATTCTTTACCACCGGAGGAAGCTGAAGACTTCTAAATTGTACAAGAGAGATTTCTGCAACAGTTCCAAGATCGGGTCAAACCCGAATATTCTTTTGTGGATCTAGTGGCCGAGAAGATGAAGTCCGACAAAGAATTTTCTATCTATGCAGACCGATGGCGGGCTTTGGCTGTGTGTGTTCGTTGCCCGATACCAGAGGAGAAAAAGGTCAAACTGTTGATAGCTAATGCCACACCCACCTACCGATCCATCTTGGCCATGAACGATATCACCACCATGCACCAGCTATATAGCTGAGCCCGCTTCATTTAGACACAACTTAAGGACTCACCTATCCACTCCATGTTTGAGAATCCGAAGTCCCGCTACCCCAAGAAACCCCAGGGCCCAATCACAGAGAGGGCACAAACCAACAAATAGGTAGGTGCCGTAAACAATCCCCAGGGTCAAGTAGGTAGGACAACCTATAACCCACATCCTCAGTAGCCATGGAACAATAGGCCACCACCTCCTCAAGCTCAGAACCCTCCACAGGAGTAGTGCCAATACAACCAAGTCCCTTCACCACAAAATGGCTATGCTCCTAGAAAACCAAATGGACCCAAAAGTTCTCAATACTCTCCTCTCCCCGAGAGTCTGTCTGACATCTTTGCAGCTCTCATGTCTATCAACACCCTTAGATTCCCCCCAAAAAAGGCCAACTGGAATATGGCAATGGATCAAACTAAGTATTATGTATACCACCGCCATCCAGGGCACAATGTGGTTGACTGCTTCCAATTCAGGGACATGATATGTGATCTCCATGAACAACAACAGATTGATTGGGCAGATATGAAGAGACTGATCCAGACTCTGAGGGATCAATAGGGACAGAGACAACAACAGAGGCGACAACAGCCACCACTGCAGTAGTAGTTCCAGCAATAACTCCAACAACCACAGTAACCTCAACAACCAGCTTAGGATCTCGGCATAGTACGAAATCCTATGGCACAACATCAACCTGCTCTGAATCCATAGCCTGCTCCACCACCTCCAGCATCCGCTCAAGTCAACCCCATTGTCTATCACCCAGCACCAGGCACCACTTGGGCCTATTCTGACGAGCATGAAGTAGGTCAATTATTGGCTATTTCTAATACCACCATCACTTCACCTACACCTACTGTTTCCCCCATCGCCTCACCACTACGCAACACCCCCACAATACCCTCCATTAACCCATCACCCATCGACATCCCACTTGCCCCTTCGCCAGCGTCAATAATAGCTAACCCATCTGTCATTATCACCACCCTACCTCCACTCCAACACAACCTTGCCCTCCGGAGCAGGCGAATGTTTCACAGGATGTATCCCCATGCATCTGTGTCAATGTAGGGTCAATCGACCCACAACTCCAACACCAGCAACCAACAACAGCAATAGGACACTGAAGAGGTAGACCCAGTCCCAGGCACCTAACTAGTATGATATTCTAAAGCATTTGGACTTAGACCTATTTTAGAATTAATCAAGAGGTCTCAAACCCATCATGATGCTTTGCGCACCTTTTTGCAGAGGGTAATGGTCAGGAAGACCTGACCCTGGAAACACTGCCATCGGTCCTATCCATTGACTCAAGGGGATCGACAATTACATTCTCAGACAGTGAGCTAGCTTCTCCCGAGGCAAGGAGAATGCCTCTTTGTGTGACATTAACAATAAATAAAGTGGCTGTTGATGCCACTTTAGTGGACACTAGGGCATCAATCAATGTGTGTCCCCTCAACACTCTTCGATCATGCAACATATCAGAGTGCTGACTGCAGCAAACTCCCACTACCATTGCACCCTATGATAATTTCAGGCGACCCTGCCTTGGCGTAGTCTCCTTGCAAGTAGAATTAGGGCCACTGGTCATGAATGTGGAGTTCTATGTGCTCAATATTGATCCCACTTTTAAGGCTATTCTCATCCATCCGTGGATTGGGGCACTAGGGGCAGTCCCCTCTACAGTGCACCAATGCTTGAGTTCCCATTCCAAGGACAAATTGTTAAAGTGAAGAGTGCAACCACTAAAAACACAGTTGAAGCTATTGAACAGATCATGCTAGCAGTATGGCCCTCTAACAAGCCCATTATCTCCGAGCTTGATGTGAATTATCCATGGGCTTATACTTTCTCCTCTAGGTGCCATATAGCATCTCCATCTGTAGCGGTTGCCAAGAGGGAACCACTGTCAGATATAAAGGGCTGGAATATCATGCTAAAAATCGGCTACCAACTAGGAAAGAGACTGGGAGCTCAACTTTAAGGGAGGATCTAGGTCATCCCCAACTCCAAGCAGATCACAAGGCACGATCTCTATTACAAAGAAGAAGTCCAGCCATGGACCACTTTTGCATCCACACTGAAGCCAAATCAGCAACCACTCACCTGGTCATTATACTGTCACTTCGTCAGAGGACCCGTTTTGCCAGGGTATGACACTATCATAGTAGGGGGAGACTTCACAGATTACGACATCCATGGATGCCATTTTTCCCGCCATATGACACCAATGCTCACATATAAAGCCGTAGAAGCACTACTATTGGGTTATGATTGGCATGCTGATTGACTTGATGCTTAAATGTTTTAAATGTTTTTGACAATGACATAATTGATGTTAAGAACACATGATAAAATGACATGACACCATGAAAGAATGCATAATACATATATGCCTTGATGAGATCTTAATTGAAGCTTCTTTTGTGTAGGAAATCAAGTGAACCATAGAGGTACGCATCGAGAAGCAATCTCAAGTAAAAAGGGTCTGGACATAAGAAATCAAGTGGTATTTGTCGACATCACCAATGCACCTGTCGATAGCCAGTGAAGATGGTCAGCAGGCAAGCTTCTGGAAAACAAGAAAAATTAGTAGCT
Source organism: Colocasia esculenta (assembly GCA_014218235.1). NCBI lineage: Eukaryota > Viridiplantae > Streptophyta > Magnoliopsida > Alismatales > Araceae > Colocasia > Colocasia esculenta. Next base: position 36,384,023 of record CM024765.1, on the reverse strand, counting down.
GTCGACAGACAAGTTTCAGCTATCGACAGACCAGTTCAGCCTATCGACAACAAGAAGTCGCTTGTTGACAGCCTAGCCTCCCAGCCAGAAGCATGGTTATGGAAGCCAAGAATGCTGCAATATCTGTCGATAGCTAGAGGGCATCTGTCGACAGCCGCATGTTAAGTCACAACATGTGACAGACATGTGATCTCTATTAGGGTGTCCTCTTCTCTCACGAATCTCAAGACTTGGACACACCTATATATAGATCTTTTGGACCTATTTTTGAAGCAAGAAGCCTCCACACCAAACCCTAAGCAAAGAACAACAAGAAGAAGGTTTCTCTGCTTCTCTGCTTCAAGTCTCTAGCCTGATCAAAGAGAGTTCCATTTCACAAGAGGAGTTGAAGCAGATTCGTCCTCAAATCTCAAGCTTCGTCATCATCATCCGATCTTCATTGACATAAAGCTTGAAGTTCATCTGGACGAACAACCTGAAGAGTTCAACTATTGGATTTGTTCTTCAACTCTGAACTCTTCCTTCATTTTATTTTCCTCACATATGTGTGTTTTTGGTTTGAGCAGTCCTTGCGCTCATCCCAAGTGTGTGTGTGGTTGATCTGAGATCATGTTTGTCTCAGACTTCATGTGTGTGTTAGCACCTGTGTTGAACTTGCTTGATAAGTAGTTTAGCGTATGTGTGTGTGGACGGTGGATGTAGGATACACAAGTTGTGTAGTCCAAACCACCTTAAATCTCGTGTCCTGTGGTTTGCATGATCTGACGTTAGATGTATGCTAGGCACGATCACTTGTTCGCACACTCATCATACTACTAATCTTCTAAACGCACTCTACACACACATCTAAGTTCAAATTTGATCCATATCATTTTAAGCCTTCCTACAGTCAGTCTTAATCTCAAAAATAAGGTCAATTTGTTTTATTTGGTAGTAATCTATTCAACCCCCCTTCTAGATTACTGCTTTAGGTAATTCCACACACCTTTCAATTGGTATCAGAGTGAGGTTTCTCCGATTTTATAGTTTTAATAGCTTGATCTAACGATCAGGAGAGATTCTGTTTAATGGAAACTAACAAAGGTTTTATGGCTGAAGGACACTCAGTGTCTAGGCCTCCCTTCTTTGATGGGACTGACTATACTTACTGGAAAAACCGAATGCAGGTGTTTCTGAGAGCTCAAGACTATGAGCTGTGGAAGATTGTAAGCAAGGGACCCTATGAGTTGCCCGCTGATGAGGACACCTGGACAAGGGAACAGATTCGCAAGGGAACCTTGAACTGGAGTGCGTTGAACATGATGCAATGTGCTGTGCATCCGAAGGAATACTCAAGAGTCTCCACATGCAAATCTACACAGGAAATGTGGGACAAATTGGAATTGATATATGAAGACGTCCGAGGTAAGGGAAACCAAGGCTAGTATGCTTGTGTCTGAATATGAGATGTTAAAATGAAAAATGAAGAACAATTTCAGACATGTTTGCAAGATTCATGATCATAATCAATGGTTTGAAAGGTCTTAAGAAAGAGTACAGTGAGAGTGACTTAGTAAGGAAGATACTTCGGTCTCTTCCATTTCTTGGCATACTAAGGCCAATGAAATTGGATGAATTGATAGGATCACTGATGACCTATGAAATCAATCTAAAAGAAAAGAATCTAAGGTCAATCCAAGGAAATCCTTGCATTGAAAGCCTCTAACAAAGCCTTGTCAAGTTCCAAGAAAGATATTCAACAAGAAAATGATGAAAATGAAACGTCTAGTGAAAGTGAGAATGATGAGATGGCTATGCTTACTAGACAATTCAAAAAATCCTCAAGTTCAAAAAGAAGGGGCCAGTAATTTCAAAATCTTCCAAAAAGAGATTTCTTAAATAAATTCGATACAAACAAGAAAACTGACATGATTGTTTGCTATGAGTGCAAAAGACAGGGGCATATGAGAGGTGAATGCCCAGAGCTCAAAAGGAAGCTGAAAAAGGACAAGTCTACATACAAGAAAACCAGGGCCATGATGGCAACCTGGAGTGATGAAGAAGAAGATGAAAATGCTCAAGACAGTTTTGATGATGAAGAAATCCAGTGCTTGATGGCAAGGAGTGAAGACTCCAATGAGGTAATTCTTCTTTTGAAAACTATACAGTTGAAGAATGGGAAGAAGCATATACCTTGCTATTTGAAAAAATCAATGAATACAAATTTGAAAACAAAGCATTGAAAAAGAAAATCACCAATCTACTGCATAACACAAGTAATGATGAACAAATTGCAATCCTAACAAGAGAGATAGAACTATTGAAAATTGAAAAGGAAAGCCACTATGTTGAAATGGATTGCATGAAAGAAAAACTTCAAAAGAATGAAAAGAAAAATAAACTCTAAATAAATTTGTTGAAACCCTTCAAAATGAGAATCAAAAGATTCAGAAAAAGATGGAAGAGGTTCAAAAAGAATTAAAAGGAAAGAATGAAGATCTATCAAAGGAAAAGAAAATCTTGATGCTGTTTTGGAAGACAAGTCAGACATAACAAGGCATGGGCTTGAATTTCAAACTGGAAATCAAAAGAAATTTGGACAAAAAATGATCACATCCTTTGTTCAGTACAGTCCAAGTGGAAGTAAACAAGTTCATGCTAAAAACAAAGACAGTCCAAGTGGAATTAAACAAGTTCATGATAAAAACAAAGATTTGAAAAATAAACAACAAAACTTAATTGGTCAACAAGCAACTGCACCTGTCACAACATTCAAGGCAGAAAATGAACCGTCAACAGGTATGGAAATCAGTTAAAAAATCAAAACCAGTCAAGCAACAAAAAGGACAAAAGCATTCACAAATTCAATACAACAGTAAAAGAATTGCAAAAATTCAAACTCCATCATGCAACTGTTGTAAGAAGCTTGGTCATACTGATATACAATGCTGGAATAAATTGAACATGTTGAAATGCAAACAATTGTAGATTTCAAAACATTTACTTTCTGGCATGAATGAAAGAATGGGACCCAAAGTAATTTGGGTACCGAAACTTCTTTTTTCTGATCTGTCCTTGCAGGAATGCTTAGCAGCCCAAAATCAAAATAAGTGGTACTTGGACAGTGGCTGCTCAAGGCACATGACGGGCGATAAAGAAAAATTTTGTGCTGGTTGAAAAAGATGGAGGTCAAGTTGTGTTTGGAGGTAACATAAGGGCCAATAATTGGCACAGGTAAGGTAGGTAAGAATGCCTCTAACTCTATAGAAAAATGTGCTGTTAGTTGATGGTCTCAATCACAATCTTCTGAGCATTAGTCAATGTGTGATAAAGGCCATAAAGTTATTTTTGATTCAGATGCATGCCAAATCATTGATAAAAATTCTGGAAGTGTCCAATTTTCTGGAAAAAGAGTCAATAACATCTATCTAGTTGATCTAGATGAACCATAAAATGAAAATTTGTGTCTTGTTTCAAATAGATAGGATGAACTGACTTTATGTCAGTAGGCTAGGCCATGCAAGCTTCAATGTTCTGAACAAGATCATGAGAATGAAACTGGCAAGTGCACTTCTTGAAATTCATTTTAATAAAATGTGAGCTTTTGTGATGCATGTGTACAGGGAAAACAAACCAGAAAGCCTTTCAAATCTAATGCACCCATAATCATCTCAAAACCTTTTAAACTGTTGCACATGGACCTTTTTGGACCTATAAGAACACCTAGTCTCAATGGTAAACATTTTGGGTTTGTCATTGTATATGATTTCTCTAGGTTCACTTGGGTTAAAATTTTAGCTCATAAAAATGAAGTTTTGAAAAATTTTGAAGAGTTCTTAACAAAATTGAGCATGGAAACATAAACAAATATGCTCAGTCCATACTGATCATGGGGGAGAGTTTGACAATTACTTTTTTTTTGACTTATGCAGGAACCAAGGTATTGAACATAAGTTTTCCTCTCCAAGAAGTCCAGAACAAAATGGCATACTGGAGAGAAAGAACAGAACCTTGGTGGAAATGGCTCGCACACTTCTGGTTGAAAGTCAACTCTCAAGGAGTTTTTGGGGAGAAACTGTGAACACATCATGCTACATTTTGAATAGATCCATGGTAAGACTTGTAATGAAGAAAACCCATATGAACTCCTGAAAGGTAAGAAACCAAGTATTGGGTATTTTAGAATTTTTGGCTCCAAAGTCTTTATTCACAATAATGACAAAGTTGATCTAGATAAATTTGAAGCTAAAAGTGATCCAGGACTTTTCCTAGGCTACTCTGAACACTCTAGAGCCTATAGAGTGTCCAATAACAAAAATAAGACTATGGAATAGACTCCACATGTTGTCTTCATTGAGTCTCATGCAAAAACTGACAATTTAAATGCTTGCTGGTATGATGATGAAGAAGGAAACATACTTGAAGAACAAGCTGAGAAGCATCTGTCGACAGACCAAACAGAGGCTGTCGACAGACCTAAAGAACCAAGAAAATGATCAAATTCTTCAAGAACACATCCTCAAGAACAAAATCAACAGGGTCAGTCCACAATACAAATGTCAAGTACTCAAAAGATCATCCACTTGAGAATGTCATTGGAAATGTAATGATAGAGTTCACACTAGTCACACTTTAGAAACATTGTTGAACTGGATCATTTAGTATTTATATCTCAAGTGGAACCTAAAAACATTGAAGAAGCTCTAAAAAACAATTCTTGGATAGATGCCATGCATGAAGAACTTGGCCAATTTCAAAGAAATAATGTATGGAGCTTAGTTCCTAGAACCCCTGAAATCTCAGTAATTGGAACAAGATGGGTGTTTAGGAATAAGCTAAATGAAGAGGAAAAGTTGTAAGAAACAAAGCTAGATTGGTTGCAAAAGGGTATAATCAAGAATTTGGGGTAGACTTTGAAAATCCTTTGCACCAGTAGCTAGGCTCGAGGTAGTAAGAATCTTGTTAGCATATGCATGTTCTAACAAATTCAAACTATTTCAAATGGATGTCAAAACTGCCTTCTTAAATGGTTACATCAAGAAGATGTTTATGTATCTCAGCCACCTGGATTTGAAGTTCTTGACAAACCTAACCATGTTTATAAGTTGCACAAAGCTCTCTATGGTTTGAAACAGGCACCAGAGCTTGGTATGACCGTTGGAGCAACTCTTTGGTTAGTAAAAACTACTCAAGGGTAAAGTGGACCAAACTCTCTTTACTACATGTGTTCACAATCATATAATTGTTGTTCAAGTTTATGTGGATAACATTATTTTTGGTTCCACTAACCCCTCACAGTCTGAAGAGTTTTAAAAAACATATGCACAGTGAATTTGAGATGCTTATATGGGGAGCTACAATTCTTTCTTGGCTTACAGGTCAAACAATATGAAGATGGCTTCTTCATCATCAAGAGAAGTATGTCAAGGAGCTACTGAAAAGATTTCAGTTCGAACAAGCCAAATCAGCATCTACACCTATTAGCACAAGTGTAAAATTGGAAAATGACGAAGAAGGTAAAATGGTAGATGCAAAGCAATACAAAGGTATGATTGGCTCTCTCCTTTATCTTACTGCAAGTAGACCGGATATTCAGTTTAGTGTTTGCCTTTGTGCTAGATATCAATCTAGTCCAAGAGAAAGCCATTTGATTGCAGTTAAGAGAATATTTAGATATCTCTCAGGGACATTTGATTTGGGTTTGTGGTATCCAAGTGGTTGCAATTTTGATTTAATTTCATATTTTGATGCTGACTATGCTGGTTGCAAAATTGATTGGAAAAGCACTAGTGGGTATTGTCAATTCCTAGGGGGTTGCATGGTTTCGTGGGCATCCAAGAAGCAACACTCAGTTGTACTCTCCACTGCAGAGGTAGAGTATGTTGCTACAGGGAGCTGTGCAGCTCAAGTGTTGTGGATCAAAAGTTAGTTATGTGATAGAACATTGACATGGGATGCACACCTATCCTATGTGACAACACTAGTGCCATCAATCTTTCAAAGAACCAATTCAACATTCTAAGACTAAACACATTGAAATAAGACACCATTTTCTGAGAGTTGAAGTTGTCAATAAAAACCTTCAACTCAATTTTATTCCAATTGAAAAAAAGTTGGCTGACATATTCAAAAACCATTGGAGAAGATAGATTCACATCCTTAAGGAGGGAACTCGGTCTATGCAAAATTCATTAAATATCATGTTTGTACTATTTCTGTGCAAATTGGTTGCCATGAACATGTCTGAATTACTTGAATGATGTTTTACACCATGTATACATTTTGGGGGAGTAAGTCAAAGTGTATTTGAGTGAGCTGCTTGAGGGACACTTTTTCATAATCATCTTTGAAATGTTGCGGAAAACAACTATGAAGAAATCTATAGGGGGGGGTTGAATAGATTTCACTAAATTCAAATTTTACTCGATCAAAACTAAGGGAAATTAGTATGAAGCTCAGATCTAAGACTTAATCACAATTCTGAATAGTTTGGACAGATCAAATGATGTGATAGCAGCGAGCCTACCAAACATCTAACACACAAGCAATCAAACCACAATGGCATAATGATTTAAGGTGGTTCGGATTACACAATTGTGTATCCTACATCCACCATCCACACACACACACACAAAGTGGCTTAGAATGCCTGTTCGAAATAGATCACACTATAACACACACAATCTGAGATGTAGAGATCTCAAATCTGAACACACGCGTGAAATTGAGCACAAGAGTTGCTCCAATTTCACAAAACACACACAAGTGATTGAGTTCGAAGTAAAGAACCATATGGAACACTCAAAATTCAAATAGAAGAAATCTGGTTCGAATCCCCCCGTTCTGCTTCCAGAGGAGAATTCAGATCTGTAGCTCTAGCCCCAGGATGAAGACTCTGGAATCTAAGAATTCCACTTGAGATTGATCAGCAAGGGTGCTTGGATCTTCTAATCCTTCAGATCTGGGCGCAATTCTCTAGGATGAAGCTTCTCTCTGAAATCGCCTTCTGCTTCTTGAAGTGAGAGGACTGAAGTGTGTGTCCCCCAAGAGATGAGTGGATGATGGGCCTTTATAGTCCCATGAGTCCACGAAATGCCTTGGAATTTGGGGGCACAAAAATTCCCGCTCAAAAGCCTTCAACCAAAATCATCCACGTGTCCTTCCATTTCAGATCTGGAAAAATTAGTCAAAGTGTGTCGACACACATGAGACATGTGTCGACACATGTTCCTGGATTTAAGTCCTGGGAGCTTTGTCTATTGAGGTGTGTCGACACACTTTGCACTTGTGTCGACACACATTCCACTGGCAGTAAAATAGGCTTCTGGGAGGGACAGTATGTGTCAACACACAAGCATCCTTTGTCGACACCACTGGCACTTTCATACTTCACTGTCTGCTGGATGCATGGGATGTGTTGACACCACTGAACATGTGTTGACACAACTGGCTTGCTCTCATGTTTATTTGCTTTGGGATTGAGTCATGTGTCGACACACTATCTGAATTGTGTCGACACCACTGTCATCATATGAACATTTCTGTGAGCTACACATGGAAAATATTGTTAGATATAACTGAAGCATGATTTCCACATTTGCATGGATCATAGTTAATCATCATTAAAACAAGAGATTTAACAATCTCCCCCTTTTTGATGATGACAACTATGATTCATTAAGCAATTTTTGTTTATTCAAACATGATGTTTTAATGTAGTCATTCACATCATTCCATTGCATACAAAAATGACAATTACATCACAAATTCACATCACATCAAGAGCAAACATATCATTCAATTTTCAATTCCCAAAAAGAGCGCACAACATTCAATGTTTTGACCAACAACCAGAATTAAGCAAAAAACTAAAGTAGCACCCATTACAAATCATTACACCCTTCTCCCCCTTTGGCATCATCAAAATAACAAGAGCATCATGTAGATGGAGGAGGAGGAGGAAGCTTGTCCTCAATGGCCTTCATTTTTGCTTCCAAAGCACCCAAATTATTCCTCAGCTGGAATTGCATTGTAGTCAATCTGGTATGCAATATCTCTTCCATTTTCTGATGATTTTCTGAAACTTGTGCTTGAAGTTGATTGAAGCCCTGAGACATGGGTGGAATAGTAGTTGATAAACTAGGAACAGTGCCTGTCTGCCAAATGTTATCCAAATCAGTTCTGAGAGCTTCTATCTCCTGATCAATATGTGTTGTATGTCCCTTCATATGTTCCATGTCTTCAACAAAATGTGCAAAGGACAATCGACATTTTGACACTTGATTCACAGCATCCTTTCCAGTTTGAATACTTTGTTGGGTATGTTCAAGAATATTAGAAAGGACAGTCTGCAAATCAAATTGAAGACACTGTAGTTGAGTGGAAGCATCACCCAAAGTGCCAACCAATATGTTGAATCTTCTTGTAGCATGCTCAACCATCTCTTGTTGTCTTAAAAATTGACTATTCACTGTATTCTCTAGTCTTTGAATTCTGAGCTCAAAATAAGCAGACATCTCCCTCATAGAAGAGTTCAAATTGTCAAATTAAACTTGAAGGAATTTATAAAGCTCAGGAGGAACAGATGATCCACCAGATGAAGTGGACGCTGAGCTGTGATATGGATGGAAGAAATTTGAAGGAACAAGCAGATGTTGAGGAGTTGGAGAGGCTTGAGGAGTGGGTGGAACTGGCAAATCTTGGGGAATTTTAGATTCAACATGTGGCTGTTCCACTGGATCACCCTGAGAAATTTCAACATCTGGAATATGTTCTTCTTTTAAATTCTCTACTGGCTGATCCACAATAGGCCCTCTTGTTACTTGATCTCCTTCAATTCTGAATTTCATGAATTTCTTCAGGTGATGCAAACAGTAAATGTTGTTATAAGGTACCTTCTGCACTTTCTCATTCAGAAAAGAAACTCCAAAATGCTCAAAGGCAACAGTCAAATGAGCAGCATAAGGCAAAGATCTGTGGAAATCTTTCCGAATTGTCTCAGAGATGATTTGAGACATGATCAAATTCAGGTTGACTTTGATATTCTTCTTCATACAATACATGATAAACCTCTGAATGTCTGTAAGCCTATTTCTGCCACCACCTTGAGGAGTGATTATGGTGGTAAAGACATGATGAACCAATCTGAGTATTGGAGGAAAAGTGTTTGTGTTGAAGCTAGTGACATTGGTCTGTTTGGAATTTTTCTTGTCATGAGGGAGTCCAGTGAGAAGTGTATATGCCTCATGAAGATTGAATTTATAGGTGCAATAATCTTCATCAGAGTCAGGTATATGAAACAGTTGTGAAGCCAATTCTGGAGAAAAGAATCTGAACACCCTTAACCTCTGATTTGAAACCTTCTTCAGTATCCACAATGTTTAAATAAAACTCTTGAACTAATTTAGGATAAAAGGTTCTGAAATCAGATATGAAATGAAGCCACCCTTGAAATTCAAAGAAGGGTATAAACTCAAGAAAGGCATTAGCAAGATCTTGATCAGAGAGATCAACAACCCTGGGTTTCAAAATAGACCTCCCTTCAGTGACAGTCTTAGAGGGTGTTGTCACTAGAGACCCAGATGTGTCAGAAGAGGAGTCTTCCAACAACTGTCGTTTAGGGTTAGAACAAGAAGTACCATCAGAATTACTGGAATCTTCATCTGGATCACTGGAATCTTGAAGAACCTTCCTCTTAGGGTATCTAGATGGCATGGGAGACTTGCCTTTGCTTTGTAGGGCTGATCTGCCCCGCTTGGAGGGTGTACCAAAATGACCGGAATCAAGCTTTCTCTTGGACGGATCATGGCGAAATTTGCTTCTTCTTTCTGGTGGTGGTTCCTCGATGACAACACCTCTTGCAGCCGCCCTGAACTTTGCTCCACGCCTTGGAGCCTGCTTGGGTGCCATGGATGCTTGAGAAGAAGAGAGAAGGAGAAGCTTGGAGGTTGAACGAAGAATCTTGGAAGAAACAGAGGATCGATTCCAAGGTTGTGGGAGAGGAGGGAAGTTTGAAAGGTTTCAAGGATGGGAATCTGAGAAGTAGGGTTGACCTAGAATTTGGAGCAGTTAAGAATAGGATCGACACATAAAGAGAGATGATAATATGAACCTCAGGTCCAATCAGGCACGTAGACACTAATGTACACCAAGGAAAGATCCACTAAGAATGTACACCAGGACATGCGTATGTGGTTATTGTATCTATCATTCAACACGACACGCACGACTCCCAGCGCAGATGCAACGCCAGTAATCATTATACCCCATGGTTAACAGTATATTTATGACTCTCCATCATTGGGGCTAGACTGGAGCCCTTGGACACTCGCCGTGCCCGGTCAGCATCTTACTTAAATTTAAATGTAGATACCCACAGTCATTAATAATGGCCAATGAGAGTTTCAAGATGTAAGCATATGTAATGTCATGTTCATGATGATGGTGAGAACAAGTAATAAGTAAATTGAACATGATTTCATGATAACAATGGTCAAGAGATAAATTTGGCAACATAATGGTACGATTTATACTTTAGTTCAATTTTTACATTAATGGCTTTAGTCTAGATTGTAAATCACACTCATGAGAACAAGATGAGAGAGGAAGTGCACGCTATCTCCAGAGAACTTCAATGGTACAACCAACTCGGCCTCCATGTGGGAATCCACGGAGAGCGGAGATTTACGGAGGTCTTAGAGAAAAGGTCGCTAGTCTACCAATTCGGAATGACCGATAGAGAGCTTCCAAATCCCCAAGAAAGGGCTGCCTAGATGTGCAAGTGTGTAGTGATGTACGCATCTCAATCCACAACCACCGGTTTCAAACTTGCAGAAAGCACTTAACATGATGGCATGACATGAAACTATGCACTTTAACTAATCATTATTTGCAAGATTTTAAGATAACAATTATCATTTAATCATGGTAGGATAGTAGGAAGATTAAATCACAAGTTGCATGAATGATCACATCATTAAGAGAGTAATTAGGATAATATTCATGTAATTATAACTTTTAAATGGGTTAAACACTTTTAAGCCATTAAACATACCTCATGAGATGATTAGAACCATGCCATGCAAATTACACACTGGATACCATGTTAAATAGACCCCGGGTAAGAATGTAAATATGCGTCCTGCACAGTGGACGCACTTCAAAACACAGTGCACACTGGAAAAGCAACGAAATTGTGAAGATGGTAAATCGCATCCACCTATGTGGGCGCGTCTACCATTGAATCGCGTCCGGGAATCCAGACGCGTTAAAGAAAAATTGTTTAATAATAAATTGGGCGGGAAACCTACCTGAAACACGTCGGGGTATCTCGCCGCGATTCAGGCCTGCGCTGACTCCCAGGCGAGTGCGAAGACCCACGCAGGCGTTGACTCGTCAATGCTTTAAACACGTCGGGGTGTGCGGATGCCTTTCAGAGGGTCACGTCGCCCATGAGCGTCGCGATACCAGATGCTTGAAACGCCAATCTGATACTCTTGAAGTCTTCTTTCAGAACTTACTTTCACATTCCTTAAAAGAAAAACATTAATGCTCCCCCTCACAATATGCATTAAAGAAACAAATGGTATTCAAGGATGTACATACAAGCAACACTCAATTTCAGCATTCATTCAAGCATGATTAGCATAAAAGATATGAACATGAACAAATAGATATGTTTCAAACACCATAATTTTTTATAATTAATGATTCTTACACAAGATAGATCATTGGTACTTGGCGAAGGTTATTCCTCACACATAATGATAGTTTCCAGACAAACTTGACTTGTCCTTCCACAGTTCACCATTTGATATACCAATTAATCTATGCATAAGAATCTCAATGAATTTCAGTTTTTATTGCATGTTACAGATTCCAAGTTCTCTTCTCAAAGATGTGAATCTATCTTCAGCCAATGGTTTTGTAAAAATGTCAGAATGAATTCCAATTCAATGTTCTTGTTAGCAACTTCATCCCTAAGAAAGTGATATCTGATTTCAATGTGTTTTTTCCTGGAATGTTGAATTGGATTTTTGGAGAGATTAATGGTACTAGTATTGTCACACATGATAGATGAACATCCAATATCAATATTATAGTCAAGCAATTGACTTTTGATCCACAACACTTGAGCTGCATAACTCCCTGCAGTAACATATTCTACTTCTGCAGTGGAGAGTGCAACTGAGTGTTGCTTCTTGGATGCCCATGTTACCATGCAATTTCCCAAGAATTGACAGTAACCACTAGTACTCTTCCTATCAAGTTTACAACCAGCATAGTCAGCATCAGAATATGAAATTAAATCAGTTTGACAACCAGCTGGATACCATAAACCCAATTCACAAGTACCACAGAGATATCTAAAAATTCTCTTAACAGTAAGTAAGTGACTTTCTTTGGGACTAGATTGAAATCTAGCACAAAGATAAACACTAAACTGAATACCAGGTCTACTTGCAGTAAGATATAAAAGAGATCCAATCATACCTCTGTATTGCTTTGCATCAACCATTTTACCTTTTTCATCACTATCCAATTTGATGCTTGTACTCATGGGAGTAGATGCTGGCTTGGCTTGTTCAAAATGAAATCTTTTCAGCAACTCTTTGACATATTTTGCTTGGTTGATGAAAATTCCATCTTCAAGTTGTTTGACCTGCAAGCCAAGGAAAAATTGTAATTCTCCCATAAGACTCATTTCAAATTCACTATGCATGTGATTTGAAAATTCTTCACACAATGAAGGATTGGTGGAACAAAAAATAATATCGTCCACATAAACCTAAACTACAATGATGTGATTGTGGATAGATTTAGTGAAAAGAATTTGATCCACCTTACCTCTGGAATAATGTTTACTAACCAAAAACTGCTCAGCCTGTCATACCATGCTCTTGGAGCCTGTTTCAATCCATAAAGAGCTTTGTGCAGTTTATAAACATGGTTAGGTTTATCATGATCTTCAAATCTAGGTGGTTGAGAAACAAATACTTCCTCTTTAATATAACCATTCAGAAAGGCAGTTTTCACATCCATTTGAAACAGTTTGAAATTTTTTGAACATGCATATGCCAATAAAATTCTCACAGCTTCTAGCCTAGCTACTGGTGCAAAGGACTCTTCAAAGTCAACTCCAAATTCCTGATTGTATCCTTTTGCAACCAGTCTAGCTTTATTCCTAACAAATTTTCCTTCCTCGTTCAATTTATTCCTAAATACCCATCTAGTTCTGATTATTGAGTTTTCAGGTTTTCTAGGAACCAAACTCCAAACATTATTCCTTTTGAATTGATTCAACTCATCATGCATAGCTTCTACCCAAGAATCATCTTTTAAGGCTTCTTCAATGTTTTTAGGTTCCCCTTGAGATATAAAAGCCATTGGTCTTGTTCAATGATATTTTTGAAATGAGACCTAGTATGAACTCTATCATTGACATTACCTACAACATTCTCAAGTGGATGATCTTTGGAATATTTGAAGTTACCTCTTCTCAATGTACTGACTTGATCTGGTGTCGACCTGATGCTGTGTTGTGTCGACACATCCTCATGTTTAGCAACTTCTTCATTCTCCAGTGGTTGATCTGATTCTTTCAAAAGAATATCAGCATCTTCCTCTTGGTTCCTGCAAGAATCATGGTCATTAGAATTTTCACAATTTTCATCAAAGATGACATGTGGAGTTTCCTCCACAGTTCTTGATTCACTATTAAATACTCTATATGACCTTGAATTTTTAGAATACCCTAGAATAATGCCTACATCACTTTTCTTTTCAAATTTATCTAGATCATGTTTGTCATTATTATGAATGAAGACTTTACTTCCAAAGACTCTAAAATAAGCAATGTGAGGTTCCTTACCTTTTAGGAGTTCATAGGAAGTTTTCTTTAGGACTGGTCTTACCATGACTCTGTTGAGAATAGAGCATGAGGTGTTGACAGCTTTTGCCCAAAAGCTCCTTGGAAGCTGACTTTCAACCAACAGAGTTCAAGCCATCTCCACCAATGTCATATTTTTCCTATCATCAATTCCATTCTGTTCAGGAGTCCTTGGGGAAGCAAATCTGTGATCAAGTCCTTTTTCTCTGCAAAAATAAAAAAATAGATTATTGTCAAATTCTCCTCCATGATCAGTAAGTATGGAGCAGATTTTATTTATTTTTCCATTTTCAATTTTATTAACAAAATTATGAAAGTTTTCAATTATGTCACTCTTGTGAGACAAAAAGAATACCCAGGTAAACCTAGAAAAATCATCAACAATCACAAACCCAATCTATGTCCGCTAAGACTGAGTGTCCTAGTAGGACCAAATAAATCCATATGCAACAATTCAAAGGGTTTGGAAGTTATTAAAGGTGCAACATACTTGAATGATTTTCTAGTTTGTTTACCTTGAGCATATGCAGAACAAACAATTGCATTTTCTTTTTCTTTATTTTAGGTAAACCATTCACAAGAGCATGTTTCATCAATTTATTCAAAACATTCTCACTAGCATGACCTAGCCTACAATGCCACAATTGAAATAGATCATACTGGCTAGCAACCAAACAAAGATTATCATGTTGATGCTCATTCAGATCAACTAGATAGACATTGTTAATTCTTTGACCTAGAAATTTTATTTTTCCAGAGTTTTTTTCAACAATTTCACATGATTCAAAATTGAAATTACCTTAAGACCTTTTTCACAAAGTTGACTGATGCTCAATAAGTTATGATCTAGGCCTTTAACTAGCAAGACATTTTCAATAGAGCTTGAAGGGTTCTTACCAATTTTTCCAGTTCTAATGATTTGACCCTTGTTTTTACCTCCAAAGATCACTTGTCCACCATCTTTCTCAGTTAATGAAGAAAATTTCCCTTTATCTCCAGTCATATGTCTTGAACAACCACTGTCAAGGTACCATTTGTCTTTCTTGTGGGCTGTAAGACATTCTTTCAAAAAGATTTAGAAAGAGGATTTTGGTACCCAAATTGCTTTGGGTCCCATCAGTTTTCTCAATTCAATAGAAAATTGTTTTGGAATCCATATTTGCTTCATTCTACATACATTCACTTTTGATCTGCATTTATCATCAGTATATCCAGATTTCTTGCAGATAGTGCATGTCATGATTCTTTATGGTGTGAAATTTTTTGTTGCTTTTGAAGTAAGAGTTAGATCCAACTGTGAAATTTTTATTGTTTTTCTGATATGAGATAGATCTAACACTTGGCTTCAGATTTTGTTGATTTTTAACTTGAACTCTTTCATCTTTGGATTGTGTTTTAGAATTTTCAATTGATTCTTATTTTTGGGTTTTGAGTTCATTAGTGATTTTCCCTGAATGATTTTCTCAGACTGACTATAAGAGGAGCTTCCTTTAACAAATGAAGTTATTAAGGTTTGCCCAATTTTCTTCTTGTTTTCAGACTGAAAACCTAGACCATGCTTAGTAGTGTTCATCCGAACTCCTAATATAGCATCTAGGTTTTCTTTCCCTTTGACAAATTTGGACAAGGTTTCTTTCTTGTCATTCAGTTCCTTTTGAGCAATCTTCAATTCTTCATGAATCACCTCTTTTTCCTTTTTAGGTTTTTCATTTTCATCTATTAGAATTTGTTTCTCCTTTTCAGTGCATTGACATCTTTCTTTGACATGATCAAGCTGTTCATTTAAATCTTCTTGTTCCTTTTTCAAGTTAACAATCTCATTATTCAGAAGATTTATTTGTTCAGATTCTTGAGAATTATGCAAGATGTTGTGAATTTTCTTTTTCAATGATTTATTTTCAGACTTTAATTCACATAATTTTTCAAATAAGGTAGCATATGCCTCTTCCCAATCATCAGTTGAAAATTCTTCAAATGAAGAGCTTACCTCAATGTTCTCTTCATTCCTGGCCATTAGACATGTAACTTCTACTTCATCAGATTCACTTTCTTCTTGCTCTTCTTCATCTTCATCACTCCATGTGGCCAGCATGGCTCTAGTTTTCTTTAGCATTTGATTCTTCAGCTTTTTCTTCAAGTCAGGACACTCTCCTCTCATGTGCCCTGGTTTCCTGCATTCATAACAGATTATATCAGTTTTCTTGTTTGTCTCAATTTTCTTACTGAAGTCATTTTTCTTTGAAAAATCTTTCTTGTTAAAAGGTTTGAACTTACCTTTCCCTTTATTCGTCAAGAATTTTTTGAATTGCCAGGTCAATAACGCCAATTCATCATCATCATCTTCATTAGAAGATTCATCAGATTCATCAGATTTTTCAATTACATTCTTTGAGCTAGATGATGCTTTCAAAGCAATAGGTTTCTTAGATGTAATGACAGATGCATTTCTTTTCAAATTAATCTCATATGTCATTAATGAATCTATCAGCTCATCTAATTGCATGGTTGATAAATTCTTTGAATCCTCAATTACAGTGGCCTTTGTGTGACAGGCTGATGGAAGAGACCTAAGTATTTTCCTAACAAGATACTGTTAGAATAATCTTTTCTTAGACCTCTAAGACCATTTACAATAAGCATGAACCTAGCAAACATTTCAGAAATGGTCTCATCACTCTTCATCCTGAACATTTCATATCTGAGACTAGGATACTTGCCTTTGTTTCCCTTACCTCAGAGGTTCCCTCATATATTAGCTGGAGTTTATCCCACAACTTCAAGGCAGGACCCAGGTCATCCCCAACTCCAAGCAGATCACAAGGCACGGTCTCGGTTAAAAAGAAGAAGTCCAACCATGGACCACTTTCACATCCACACTGAAGCCAGACTGGTAACCACTCACGTGGTCATTATACTGTCACTTCGTTAGAGTACCCGTTCAGCCAAGGTATGACATCATCATAGTAGGGGCAAACTTTATGGATTACGACATCTATGGATGCCATTTTGCTCGCCATATGACAACAATGCTCACATATAAAGCCCTGGAAGCACTATGGTCCAACAAGAGACCCTAAGTTAGAGCGGTACAGATGGTTTAACCTGGAAGATCTAACAATTGCATTTAGTTGCCTGTTCTAGGATGGTGACCTCACATGGCCCTCAATAGTTGCGGAGCTTCTGGAACCCCCTTTTGCTATCACCTCCAAGTGACAGTTTCTTGGAGACGGTGATGATATTGGAGAACTAGATGAACCCTACGAAGATGGCAACTATGTAAATAGGTTTTAGCCGAGGTATTCCCGGCCTCCCAATCATTTTGTATTTTCAATCCTTATTTCCAAGTTCTCCTTCATGCCTCGTTCACCTCCCCTAATCCTCCAACTCTCATCTGACACTCTCAAAGCGTTGTCTGTCCCCTCTCGCCGCTTAGCCCTTTTTTTCAATGGCACATAATTCTCCTTCTTCTGATGCCTTCAAGTGTAGGTTAGTCTGTCTTTATTTTTAGGTTAGTATGTCTTCATTTGTAGGTTAGCCTACTTTAATTTCAAAAAAAAAAAAAAGAAGCTTCTTCCCCTCAATCTCCCTCACTTTCTTAGCAATCAGACGGCGATCCCCATCTTTCCCCCCTTCACTCCCTCCCTGACGGAAATCCCCATCTCTTTTCTTCTACATTTCCTGATGGCAATCTCCGTCCCTTCCTCCTTCTCTTTGACAGCGATCCCCGTCTTCCCTCCTTCACTCCTTCTGATCGCAATCGTCATCTTCACTCTTCCTCTCTTTCTTTGACGACGGTCTCTACCTCCACTCTTCCCCTCACTCCCTCTGGCGGTGATCCTCGTCTCCTTTATCCCCGCTTCCAAATTTCCTGACAGCGATCTCGTCTCCTTTCTCCCCACTTCCAAATTTCCTGACGGCGATCCTCATCTCCTTTCTCCCCGCTTCCCCGTTATTTCTCTCACCCCCGTTATTTCTCTCACCCCCCTTTTCAGCGGCAATCCCCGCCATTTCTCTTCTCTATCACTCCCTGCTGAAGCAGTGATCCCTACTCTCTCACACACACACTAAACACCATGGAGTCTCCAGGTGAGGGGCCTTCTGTTCCCCTGCACCACGGCTTTGCTTCGGGCACCCTGAGCTCGGGTGGCGTACTTCCACCTCCAGACCCACAGGAGGTCCCTTGTGGTTGCGACACATTCATTTCTTTCCCTACCAATAAAACCTCTAGACCCTTCCCCAGAGTGCCTATTAGATTCTAGGTCAAGCATAGGTCTCAGGATAGAATCTAGGAAGTCCCCGTCCCCATCTAGGAAGAGCAAGGGTAGTACCATTCCCCTTAGGTATCTTGTAGATCTGGCGCAAAGGTGTGGCACTCTTTTAGCTGTTGAAAAGTTCATCCTGGAAGCAGTCATTCTGAATGTGGAAGT
Organism: Colocasia esculenta; assembly: GCA_014218235.1. Taxonomy (NCBI): domain Eukaryota; kingdom Viridiplantae; phylum Streptophyta; class Magnoliopsida; order Alismatales; family Araceae; genus Colocasia; species Colocasia esculenta. The sequence continues at coordinate 36,365,729 of CM024765.1, read as the reverse complement.
CCAACAAGAAGAGAAGTGGCTAGACGATGGATTCAGAATCTATGAAATTATGAATGATGAGGACACAGTGGATGAAGAAGATAGCGAGGTAGAGTACACTGCCAAGATGTACTATAGTGGAATGCGGAGATTCGATGAACCTACCTCGACAGTGGATGAACCTACCAAAGAGGTAAATATCAGGACAACTTAAGAACCAAGGTTGTTAACCATAACCTCTAGTCCCCCTCTTGAGGAAGAAGAAGAGCTTATAAAAATGCTAAGGGAGTACAAAGATTGTAACACCCCAAAATAATATTTATTGAAATTTGAAAAAAATATAATGATTTTTTTATTGATAAACATAATCACTTTCATGAGATATAATTACCTTTAATTTAAAATTATTTTTATATTATTAATATAATTCTAGTGTTGTCTTCAGAGGTGTGCACTCCGACAAGGCGTCACCAGAATTCGGTAACGGGATTGAAATATGAAAATACCATAATTCCCAGAAAAATATGCTGATTCTAGAAACACAAATATCCTAAATTGTTGATGCACGAATATCAAGATTAAGTCGACATAATGATTTTCTAGGTAATTTTTACTGGAAGAAAAATTAATGCCAAAAATTAAACTAAAATCACCATAATTTGTAAAACCTTTCAATTAGCTTATGTTTGAAATTTTAACTTGTTTTGACATCATTTAGATACAAAAATATTAGGTCAAAGGGTCCAGGTGAATTATCTCTTCATTTACGTAACCCATTTTTCTTGGAAATTATTTGCTTACGTAGCCTTGGCTACGTAAGACATCTAACTTGTATAAATGGGTTACACGTACCATAGTACATGTTAGAGGGGTAAACCTCATGGTAAACGTGGCTATGTTGTAAAAGAAAGCATTTTTACGGCAGCAAGTGTATGGCTATGTGCCATACATGCATAAAACTTGGTCATCTCTATATACCCTTCTTTGCCACTCTCGTGTAATGTTTACTCACCTGTTCATCATCCCATACTTCTGCCATACTGCTGCTACGACTGTTGTTGTTGCTACTACTGCTACGACTACGGCAGTTGCTACTACTGCAGCAGCTACTGCAACGACTACTTTGTAATAGAGTCTTCTTACTGGGAGAAAAAGAAGATTTCATTTATCCTGAAGTTAGGTAGGATTTTCCTTCCTCTTCTTTCCTCCTTCTGTTAGAATCTCTGAGTTTAAGCATCTACCCTGGCCTTGCTTTGACTTATGTTCAGTAAAGCTATTAGGAGTGTCTTCCTCTTCCACTGTGTTCATGTCTTTAGTTGATGCTCATGTTTGTAGTTGATGTTTATGTGCACTTGATGCAAGCTTTCTTCTAGATGCAAGGAAGATTCTCATAAAGGATTTATATATACAATGTCCTTTCTTCCACAAGTTTTCCCACGCCACCTAGACTGTAATGATCTTCTCTCTTTGTTTTATCCTTTTCTTCATGAAGGATATGTAAAGAAATGTACTTAAGACCCACAAACTGTTGTTTGATCCTTCATGGAATAGTAGAAACTCTTAGAAGAGTCTCTTTAGTTGGTTTTAAACCACTCCAAAAAGAATGACCAGCGGCTGTTGACAGACAGAACATATCTGTCGACAGGTACCCTTGCTTCCAGAACCCAGAACCTAGAACCACCAGTGGATGTCGACAGACAGAACACATCTGTCGACAACCACCAGTTGTCTATCGACAACTACCATCAGCTGTCGACAGCTAAAGGGCAGATTCTAGAATACAGTTCTGGATGGATCAGTAGCTGTCAACAGCCAATCAGGGGCTGTCGACAACCACCAGTTTATGTTGTCAGCAAGAACCATTCCTTCCCCAATCAAAGGTGACACACATTTGTACTATTCTAACATGTTGCCTTTACCCATTTTCTTGGATTTTAAACTATTATACCACTGAGTGAATCATTTAATCATCATCTATATCCACCTTTGGACTATTCTTGGACATTTCCAGTTATGTTGTTTTCTACATCTACTTGATATCATTAACATTGACTCATAAAACCCTGTTATATATGAGATTTTGAGTACCTATGTACCATACTTGAATGTTTAGCAAAAATGAAATTTGATGACAACTTTGGGTCTTTGGACTCATTTGAAATAAATGTCTGTGCAAATGAGGTTGATCTAGTCCTGGGAGGAGCACCTGAATTCATTTACTGGCCGTACGGAACGATAATGAATCTATTGGATGTTTGGCATTACATCATATTTGCTTGATTGGTCATCATTTTACTCAGATATAAGTTGAATATGTATTACCTACTTGACCTAGGATGTGGTTATTACACTGATTTTTTTCCTACTCAAGCTTTAATTCAGTACTCTCTTTTCATGATTGCCATCTTATTGTACGAGTTTATAAACACCCACTATATTCGGTATTGCCACCAATCAAGTATGTTGCCTAATTCTCTAGTTAATATATATTTCTGATAAGAAGGAAGAATCCTGCTGGGCACCATTGCTCATTAAATCTTACTCTTTCAGGTGAACAGGAAGAGCCTAGCTCTTAAGGGGGTGTGTTGAGCAGGACAACCAATCTCTAAAGTCTCATAGATTACCCTTTTGAGGACAGTAGTTATAGATGTAAATATTATGTTTTCTTTTTTCCACTCCTTCTGTGGACTTTCATAAGGAGTGCTTTGTAAAATTCCACTGTAATAGAGATAGATGTTTATGTAATCTAAGTTCTATTTCTTATGTCCATTTTCTGTCATTTTTCGATAAATAGTTATTTATTGTGACGTGACAAAGACTCTTTCGCCTGGTCATACGAGGACATGCCCGACATTGACTCCGTGCTGGTGGAACATAGGTTAATCTTAAAACCAGGGGCAAGGGCTGTTAAACAGAAGTTAAGACTATTCTGCCCTACTATAGCTTTGAAGATGAAGGGGGAGATTGACAAACTACACAAAGCTCGCTTCATTCGTATAGTGCTCTATCCTCTTTGGGTGGCCAATATAGTCTTGGTCATGAAGAAAGACGGAAGAGTGCAGATCTGCATAGACTTCTGGGACTTAAATCGTGCATGTCCTAAATATGATTTCCCATTGCCTCATTTAGATGGTCTAATTGATAACACCACTGGATCCGAAACCCTTTCATTTATGAATGGAGATTCATGTTATAATCACATTCGTTTAGCCCCGGAGGACCGAGAGAAAACATCCTTCACAATGCCCTAGGGAACTTATTGCTATGTGGTTATGTTGTTTGGATTGAAGAATGCCAACGCCACTTATCAAAGGGCAATGTTGGCTATATTCCACGATATGATTCATATCCATGTTGAGGTTTACGTGGATGATATTGTGGTGAAGTCTCGGACCAGAAATGAACACTCCTCTGTACTAGCCAAAGTGTTTCAATGTGCACGAGAATATCAATTGAAGATGAATCCAAAGAAGTGCGTATTTGGGGTTTCATTGGACAAGCTTTTAGGGTTTATAGTCAGTAAGCGGGGGATTCAAATAGACCTGAACAAGGGCAAGGCAATATGTGAGATGCCACCTCCTAAGAACATATATGAACTTCGAGGATTGATCGGACGACTATAGTTCATAAGGAGATTTATTTCTCAAAACTCCCAAAGATGTCGTCCCTTCTATGAACTATTGAAAGGAGGGGTAAAATTTGAATGGAATGCTAAATGCCAAGAAGCCTTCGATGAACTCAAGAACTATCTAATGAATTCGCCCATGTTGCAGGCTCCCGTTCTAGGAAAACCCCTAATCTTATATCTGTCGACTATTGAGGACTCCCTAAAAGCTATCCTTGCACAGCATGATGAAACTGGTAAAGAAAGGGCAGTCTACTACTTGTCTAGGTTATTCAATCCTGCCGAGTTCAAACTCACTACTATGGAGAAAACTTGTGCAGCACTAGTGTGGGTAGTGCAGAAACTGAAGCATTACTTCTTAGCCCATCAGGTGAGCTTGATTTCTAGGATGGATCCCATTAGATACCTCCTAGAAAAGCCAGTCCTCGCTGACAGATTGGCCTGCTACCAAAGCTTCCTATCTCAGTTTGATATCACATTTGTCGTTCAGAAGGCTATAAATGGGTATGCTATTGCCGAGCATCTTGCTCACCTTCTCTTTCTCACAGTGACACGGTCCAAGAAGATTTCCCTGATGAAAACCTATCACTTATCTCTCGCGATTCCTTTGGTTGCTACATTTTGATGGGGCTCTAAATTCTAGGGGGCGGGCATAGGTCTTTTTTTGCTCACTCCAGAAGGAACCACCTTTCCATTGGCACATCAACTTCAGTTCCCTGCCACCAACAACAGTTCTGAGTGTGAAGCTCTTATAACTGGTCTCAAATATCCTATCTCCTAGGAGCACGTCAACTTAAGATCATAGGAGGCTCTCAACTCATCCTTCGGCAGGTCCTTTCAACTTACCACACTCGCGATCCAAAACTCAAACCTTATCAAGATTTGGTCACACTCCTAGCTAGGCAATTCAGCAAGCTCATCTACGTTCACACTCCTCACTCTCATAATATCTTGGCTGACGCCTTGGCATCTCTAGCCTCATCCCTCTCCTTCCCCTCAGCCAAACTACTGAGACTATCATTGTCCAGAGGTTAGAAACACCATCAACTCAGGATCCTTGGTTTGATAACCTCAGGAGCTCTCTAATTATGAAGGCAGAGAGAAGAGAAGCGAAGGAAGTGATGCTTATGGAACTAGGAGAAATAATGGAAGAAGAAAGGCCATGGTACCATGATATTGAACAGTACTGCAAGGACAGTACCTTCCCAGAGGAAGCAAAATCGGAAGATAGAAGAGTTATCCGTAGGGCAGCTTTGAGGTACACTATCATCGGAGAAGTTTTGTACAGGCGCACCCTAAATGGAATACTTGCCTAATGCAGAGGCTTGGAAAGTAGTGGAAGGAGCCCATGCCAGTGAGTGTGGAGGGCATGTGAATAGTCAGATGCTAGGTAAGAAGATCCTTAGGCAGGGTTATTACTGGCCAACCCTAGAAGAAGATTGGGCCATCTACGTTCATAGGTGTGTTAAGTGCCAGCTTCATGCCGGAAAGATCCATGCTCCATCTTCCTCCTTACATCCACTTTCATCCCCGTGGCCATTCTCCAAGTGTGCCTTTGACATCATTGGATCTCTTGGTGATCCTAGTGCTCGTCAAACAAAAGTCCTTCATTCTTACTGCTACTGAGTATTTCACTAAGTGGGCCAAAGCATTTGTAGAAATCAAAGGTTCAACTGTGTGCCGGTTCATCATGAAAAATATCATCTCACGGTTTGGAGTACCAATCGGCCTCGTCACTGACAATGGACCCCAATTCATATCACAGGAGCTTCAGGACTTATGTAAGAAATTTAACTTTTCTCTACATCATTCGTCTCCATATTATCCACAGGGCAACGGCCAAGCCGAAGCTATAAACAAAACACATTTAAACTTTTTAAAGAAAACTTGTGAGTCCCATAAATTTGTTGACTGGCCTGAGAAACTGACCGAGGCTCTATGGGCCTACCGTACCTCTGTCTGCACGCCCATGGGGCGAACTCCCTTTTCACTTACTTATGGGATGGAGGTGAGAGTTCCATATGAGATACACATTCCTTCGCTAAGGGTACAACTTGACAAAGAACTTAATCTCGATGAACATCGAGAGGCGTTACTTACATAGTTGGAACTCTTAGACGAATGAGGTTTGGCCCCTGTTGACCATGTACTTTCATATCAAAGGAGACTCTCAAGATCTTTTCAAAAGAAAGTGTTTGAACATAAATTTCAAGAAGGAGACATGGTTTTGAAGTGAATCTTTATAAAACTCGGAGGTCCTAGGTCCAAATTGCAAGCCAATTGGGAAGGTCCGTATGTTATCAAAGAAGTGTACTCTAGGAACGCTTAAAGACTAGTGAATACCGATGGTGAGTAGCTCTCTCACCCGTGGAATGGTCTGTATCTTAAAAGATTCTCCCCCTAATAAAAGAGTTTCTATAGCTGCACTATCATACAGGAAGTACCAATGGTGTAGGGGTCTTTTATCTTCTCATGATTGTTGAACAACCCCTCTGTCCAATCAACACACACAACAAAGCAACCTGTGGCATAGTGTTCTCTAGACATAATGTGTTCCTACCTAGCTCTTGTGTAGGATGTACGAAGGCCTATTCTCTTCTCGCTCGGATGAAGCGTAGGGGAAAAAGGTTGCTCGTTTGAAGACAAAAAGGGGGCATGTCAGGTGCGATGAAGTCTCAAATAGAGGTAGTCAATTAAGTTTCAAAAGAAAAAAAAAAGAAGAAAAGAAAATAAAAGAGCAAAATGATCCAAAATGAAGAATAGGGGCATGGCAAAGAGTGGCAGTATAGTTCCCCGCAGGACGCCCTTGACCCCGATCGTACGTATGCTCCGAATGAAAAGATCAACAACCACAAAGTCTCTAGACAATAGATGAAATCCACTTGGTTTACACCCTAGTCAGTCGACAAACCAGCATCTTAAAGCCCTATGTTAGTCTTACCCTGATATCTTCCCACTCCCACTAATGGGCGGGTCATGTCCCATGCGCAGCCTGTAGTGCCCTAGAATTTTCTTGAATTTATTTTGTACATTGTGTGTTTATTTCTGCATATTTTGAATGTTGTTCTGTGAAGAACTAGGCGTCAACATCGTTTGACGTTAATTCTTGTTATCGGCAATATCGTATGCCGTTTATATGGTGTTAATGACAACATGTATCGACGTTTAATATTTTTCCGAATTATTTAATTTTGGGCAAGACTATCAACGACATCATAGATGGACGTTTATATTGTGGAAGACGGCAACCTATGTTGACGTTAAATTGACTTGCCTGTTTTTGAGCTTTCCGTTCCGGATTAAGGAGATCGGCCGTTTCGGAAAGGTCTTAATGAGATGATCCGATGCGTTTAAATCCGAGGGTCAAGATTAGGTTTGACCTTTGCTTGGGAGGTCTTTATAAGACCAGATCTCGCAGATAGAATAGGTTTTTGCTCTGGTTCTGGAAGAGAGAAAGAGGGCCGAGGAAGGGATTTTGTAGAGCGATCTGGTACTTGTTCGTGCGGTTCGGAGGCTTCTACATCGAGGAGATACATAGGACTTCGTAACCAAAAGCTCATCCAGGCGGAGGAACTATATCGGAGGAGGTTTTCGATCGCTTGAAGACGGAGGGAGGAACTGTCTCACTGGCGAGACAGACTTCTTCGAGGTTGGATTCGACGCTCCAACAGGAGGGATTAAGGCAAGTTGCATGGGGGACTAGTTTAGGATATGCTATATTACGTATCTAACATTTTTCTGTACTTTTAAAGCATGTAAACAACCTACGGGAAGGGTTAGAAACGCTATTATTTCATGCAGGTTTTCTATATTCTCTGTGTCTTAGAACTAGACGTCCAGGGATATTGCCGTCTATATAATGTAAACGGCAGTATCGACTGCCGTTTAGTTCATCCGAATTATATGTATTTTCTGTCCTTACTATATGTAAACGGCGCTATGTGCCACCGTCTGTTTGTGTTAACGGCGCTATGTGCCGCCGTCTATAATTACTTAACGACAACGTATGTGGACGTCGACTATAGTAAACGTCATACTCATAGTCGTCAAGATTAACAGAATCTTGTATTTCCAATAATCTGATTGAATCTGTTTAAATGAATAAATTACGTATGTATGCGTTTCGGCCATGTAATGTTAGAGCATGTTATTGTTATATTATGGACTGTCTATTGCTATAATGTACATGTTATACATATATATATATTGATGATTTGCATAATTACATGAGGCTATTGATGTTAATTGATAAAAGATAAGTACAATGATTAAAAAGGAAGTATGTTGGTGGATGTCTAAATTACTGCAATAGATATAGTATGTCAGTAATTCCGTTCCGTATGAAAACCGTGAGTTTTCTCAATATTAAACCATGTCAGTTAGTTGAATTGATAGAGTTAATTACTTGAAAAATAGTTTCAGAAATCAGAAAATTATGAAATTTGGCATGTGCATTGTAATTCCTGATTTCGAATTCTGTTAAAATTTCAGAATTTTCAGACATGTGTACATTCTCTTATGAATTTCTGAACAATATATTACACATAGAATTGAATAAATATGAATGTAAATGCAAGAATGAATATTAGTATCATGGTAGGGATCTGTTGTACAGTAAATAGAGTTTCAGAACTGAAAGTGTTGTGTTGTGAAATATTGCATTAACACATGTTAAAATAGTATGAAATGGAATGTCATTATATATTATACATGTTAGTGTACACATTATAATAATGATGCCAATAAGACATTGCTATCTTAGAGATTCCTACAAGGAACTACACCGTAGATGCCCCTATGGTAATGGTTCACCTACATGTAAATAAATGAATCAGTGGGCAACGGATTGAAATCCTGGAGGCAGACTTGTTCTATTGGCCAAGGTGGGAAGGACTTTCCCCGGTTTTGCGCAAATACCATGACTTCATCACCGCATTGCCTAGGTGATAAGTGAATGTTAAATGACTACTGATCTCTAATTTAGTGTGGGCTATGTCTTGGCAACTATATGAAAATGATTATATGCTACAAGTATATGTCTACATGTTAATGCTACAAGTTATATGTCTACATGCTACATGTTACATGTACAAGTTACATGTCTACCTGTTCTACATGCTACATACTACATGTTATATACTTACATTCCTACATGTGAACATGTTTAAAGGATTTCATGCTACATGTCAATGTTTTAATATTACTACATGAAAATTGTTATGTAAAAGAATAGTGCATGCATAAGTGAGAAATTGATACATGAGAATTGTTGTAGGTCACATGACATCGAATAGATTCCATGAATAAGTGATTCCATGTTACATACAAAACATGTTTTATTTCCATAATAGTTAGAATTACTATGAAATGAATGATTGCCAATGTCTTAGAACTATGTTAGTGAGGAAAAGTATATGATATCAATGAATTGAATGCTAATGTACTACCATGTTTTTAAACCTAATATAACTGCTACTATCTTGAACTGTCTTTCATGTGATTGCTGGGTCTTGTAGACTCATACTTGCCTAACATTTCAGGAGAGCCAGAGGATACAGAGGAGTTAGTGCACACTGACTCAGAGCGGGAGGACGTGTTGACTTAGCTTGTCATAGAGAGTTTAGAGTGACTCTTGTATGTGAGGATCTTATGTAATTTCCTTATACAACTGGAAATTAAATGTAATAAACCTGGACCATTGTTATCTTTTTATGCATTAGACTTACCTTTGAATAAAATGTTGATTTCAAATGTTTAATTCATATTCCGCTGCATATTATGGGATTAAATTGTCATTTGTGTATCTCAATCTGTACCGTCAATTGTTGGATTTGTTCCACTGTAATACCTCTGTTAGATCCAATGTGAGTTGGTACAACTGTACTGGGTCTAAGAGGGGCGTTACACAGCCTGTGTAAATGATTAGGGGCACTAAACGAAGGGGTTATTAAAATTAGACGCACACTGCACTCAGGGGATGTTTAATAGTAAGAAAAGGGGACAAGGCTCTTAGCCAATCACTTTAATGTAGGTATTGCCCCTGTAGAACTTCAAAAAATTTAAAATAAAAAAAAATAAAAATAGAAAATCTAAAAATCCAAAAAATAGAAAATTCAAAAATCCAAAAAATAGAAAAATAAAAAATAAAAATAGAAAATCTAAAAATCTAAAAAACTAGATGTACATATTATTTCTTTTAGCATGCATTGTTATTTTCTATTTACGTCTATTAATAAGGCTCAGTCCCTTGACTATCATGAAGTCAAAGTCAAAACTTGCTTAATGTAAGGGGCTGAGTCAAAGAGCAGATATTACTTGGTTTGTTAAGTGTGCAAGTACAAGAGCAGTACTCCCTCTTCAAGATCTCACTTCCCACCCGTGTCAATCACATTCCGTTCAATATTGACACAAAAGCAAATGAAGTGCACCAATATAAACATCATGTACATAGATAAGGGGAAGGTGGCTCACAAACTCCTCACTGTCCACCACCACTCTCCATAGATCCCTCTTGTCTCTCGGGCGGAGGTGGCATCTTGCCACCACCCCTCACACTCCGACAGCTCGTCTCACCCTCACGACGCCTTTCCTCCTCCTCATTCCTCCTGCGGCTAGAGGAACCTACCAGATACTGCCTCACCGAGGCGCCGCTCACTCCGCTCCTGCTCTGGCTTTGGCCGAACATCACCATCATGCTCAGAGCTCATCGAGGTGAGCCTTCTGTGAGAGTGTCTCGGCGCAAAGATGCGTCAGCTCCACCTGGTCCGCTGCTAGCCCTTACACACGTAGCGCTGCCAGCTCACGCGATAGCTCTCCCACCTGTGCCAACACCGTCTCCGCCTAGAGGTGCTACTGAGCTGTCACTGCCACCGCAGTGTCCTCCTGCTCATGCCAATGGCTCGCTGGGCAATGGCAGTCCTCAACTCCATGACCTGTATCACAACATGTCAGTATGCGATTTCTATTCAATGATGTGATATGGTTTAGTTTCTACTTACTCGCTCCTCTAGTGAGGCCTCCACCTCCTATGCCCTCCTAAGGGCACCCTCCAGCTGATCGGTGAAATCAGGCCGGGGATGCCCCACTACCGCCTGGGATGAGGATGCACCTGCCTGTGACGTCCTCAGCCTCACCAACTCCGCATGTTGCACATAAAGCACATGTCAATATCCTTAAGATAAAGTGGTCTAGTGGTACTGAAGTCTGAGTAAGTACTTACCAGTTGGTCGGTATCTCTCCTAGCGGCGTCTCGTTTCTGCACGGTAGAGTGCAGGAGGGCCTAAGTGACGCTATCTGCCCGGTCTCGTCCACCTGCAAAGCACCAATATCATGTCACATCTAATCTAATCCAAAAATCTCACAAGATCAAGTGTAGGTTCCTCCCTGTCGTCGGGCGCCCCTACAGACCTTCGTCCCATACTTCAAGGTGAAGGACTACAGGTACACCTCGTCGCTTTGTGCCTCAGACGTGACGCGTCTCCCCCGGTGCTCCCAGTCTACAATCTGCTTCTGGGCCCTCTCGCTCCAGTCAGTGGTGTCATGTAGTCCCCTGAAGCTCCTGCCGGGCCTCGGTGTCCTGCCTCGGCTAGGGAACTCCACGACACTCTAACGTAGCTCGAGTGCCCTCTGGGTCAAATGCAGATGGAGAGAAAGCACCAGGTTGAGAGCATGCACCCACATCACCCTACTGAAGTAGAGGTGGACCTGCTCCAACCAGAGCTGCCCCTTGTCTGCCTCCTCCTGATATGGCTGCCATGCCACCTGCAAAACAATGAACACATCTTGTTAATGGTCAAAGCAATTTAAAGGAATCAACTAAGAAATAGAGAAAGGGTTAGTACTCATATCGAGCTGAGGGTAGACATCAATGGCATTCTGGATGGACGCCAGATGCTCCTCCAGTGGGTGGGTGTTCGGCACGACACCCACCTCCTCGCTAGGGGCACTAGGCCCAGCCTCTCCTGTGTCCCACGTCTCAAGCCTAGAAGGTGGATATAAGTCCAGACCTACAAAAAGAAACTATTTAATTAGATCACATGAGTGCAAATAATGAAATGCATAATTGGAAGAAGTAAGGAAGTGAGATGTACCTAAAGGAGGGGGAAGAAGCCACCAATCGCTGTCTTCCGGTCGGAGGTCCCCATATTGTCAAACTGGTGCACTAGGAGAGCAGCAACCTAGGCGTAGTCACCAACTTCGTTTAGATCCTCCAGTAGTGGCAGGAACTGACAGTGAACTGCATCGCCCCTCGTGGAAAATAGGAGTCTACCAAGGAAGAATGTGAGGAAGCGATGCAGGTCCATGTCAGTCTGAGGACATGGCTCATTGGCTTGAGTCTCCCTATAGCCCCTGACTAGCCTATCCAATTACCCATCCGCGCTCTCTCCTACCTCCTGACTAGTCTGCCTGAGCCCTAGACTCTCCTACAAGTCTACTCTAGGGACCAAGGATGACCGGCGATCGAGAATCAGCCCTAGTAGCCTCTGCGCTACCTCCTGTAACACAGATAAGTAAATCCGCTCACCGGGCCCCCGTACACCCTCAACCCGGTGATCCTACTGACATCCTCCAGGTCGGGGATCATATGTCCCCATGGGAAGACAAAGGCAGTCGCCTCTGTGTCCCAACTACTCTTCAGCAGCTTCGTCAATGGGGCATCTGCCCTCATCCTCTCCATCCTGAGGACCTCTCCAAACCCCATCTCTTCCAGCCTATCCCTTTGAAACACAGGGAGGGCAAGGTACACCACCAGCACGAGTAGCCAGGAGACCCAGACCCTCATCTCACTCTACAAGCACAAGAAGAAGCAAATCGGTCAGTACATTCAAGCAATTCATAGCCCTCAACTGAGGTCGCGTCGACCTTGTGGGTCACGACGTCCCAATGGGTCGCGACCTTGTCGTGACAACCATTGATCATCACGACAATGTCATGACCTCTGACCCCATCGTGACGATCCTTGTTGTGACGGGGCAGCCCATCACGTTCTCAGTCAACACACTGACCGGAGCAACCCTTCTCTAGCGGTGGTTTTCTTGGGGATCTCACCCTACATTCTCCCTCCATGGGGCTTCCTCATCATGCACACATGTAAATCAAAGGGGTTAGGGAGATGGGGGCCTACCTTCTTCATGGCCTCTTATCGGGTCTCGGTCGCCACCCCCAAGTCCACCGTCGACACCTCCTCTTCCGCCATCTCCACCTCCGGCACCTCCTCGCTTATCGGAGTACTCTCCTCATTATGCCAAGCCTCCTCACCGTGGTCTCTTCGACCGTTCACCATCGTGGGACCCCTCTCTGCTGTTGCCTCCTTCCATCACTGGAGATAGAGAAGGAGAGAGAGAGAGTGAGAGAGAAGCCGCTAGAGAGCCAAGAAGTCACCGGAGAGCCAAGAGCAAGGAAAGCTTGAGTGCGGAAAGGGAGAAGGAGGGGGCCACTACATTTTTGAACTCTCGGGTAGAGTCACGATCATCATAAATGACGCGTTAAGGCCTATCATAATCTCCAGCTCTTCAAGTAAGATAGTAGCTTCAAAGGTTCGGGAAGATGAAGGTGTGAGTCTGAGGGTGCCATAGCTCCACTAGCACTGTCAAGCTATCCTAGATATGCACGATCTTGTGGTAGTTCTTGGCTAGCACCAGCACTGTAGTTAAGTTCCATTCACATAGAACGTTGATGGATGCCACAGGAAGGGCTTTGATCATGGGCTCTAGCTAGGAAATCTTGGAATACCGGCGTGAACCTGGGATGTTCTAGAAAGAAGAAGAGGAAGGAGAATTGGTATAAGAAGATGAAGAAGAGGAAAAAGAAGAACTAGAAGATAACACATACCTGTGCATCGGGCTTGGAGCTTATGTGGCCCGGGACAGAGGTTAGGCACTGCAGCTCCTCATAGGCAGTCTTGGTAGACTGGGGACCACCATAAGGGGTTGGCTCAACTTGGAGAGCACCAAAATACCTCTTCATGGCTTGGAGAGAGAGAGAGAGAGAGAGAGAGAGAGAGAGAGAGAAAACCAAAAGAGGTTAAAGAGAGAGAAGATGAGCCACGAACTTGAGCCCTCCATCCCTATTTATAGAGCTATAGGAGGGGTTAATCCTACTCTAGTTCATGCTTAGGGGTCAAGTTAGCATTAGGATTAGGTTTAGGGATCCTGATGGTGTTGGGACTAGCCCTAGGATAGAGATAGGGGTCAGATTTGGGGTCCAGTGCATAGAACACTGTCGCGACACCCCGATGCGACGCGACTAGGTCGCAACCCTCAGAGGCGCTGCGACACTGTCGCGACCCCCAGAGGCTCGCTCAGTATACATTGTGCTTTATCTATGTTGAATTATGCTATGCTTGTGCCGATGTTGTGTTTTGTACATATTATTCTTGCTTTCAGTCGATTGTCAGTTGTTTATTTGTCAGAAAATCCAAAAACAAATATCACAAAAATCACAAAAAAGATGGAGCTTTGCAGGTGAGTATAGGTGTAAGGCCCTCTAATTTCCGTCGCATTATTTGCAATTATGTGTGTATGTTTATGCTTGTGTATGTATGTATATATTTACGTACGTATTAATTAGTATAATTACGTGTGCATGTGTTTATATTAAGTATAAATAATGTATATATTGCATGATGATAGTGTGGATATAATACCATATACATATTGCATGTATATATGCTTGGTATGCATGGTTTTCTGCATAAATTAGGGTTCTGGCCGAAGGCCACCTTGCGTCAGCCCAGGCCGTTGAGCTGGTGTCAGCGTCCAGACATGGACGCCAACACTAACTCCGGCGTCCAGCAATATGGACGCCAACTTCTCTGACCTGCATGCGTTGCAGAGCCAGAAAATCCTGGAGCAAGGCATGGCCTCCATTGGGGGGATGTCCCCCAACGCTCTCAGCTTGTCAAATCGGTATGGTGAGTGGGTGAGGGGCTCATTAGGTCTGAACCCGAATTTGGCCTCTCCCACTTCTCACTTCACCTTGCAAGAGGAGAACTAGAGGAGAGAAAAACCCTAGGTGAGCTGTGAGAAAAACCCATTTTGGCACCCTCAAATCCGACCCCTTGGACCCTGATCTGGCGTCCCCCTACTGCAAGGAGGTTGCTGGACCAACGAGGAAGGCTTCCCCGACATCCCCTCGGCGTGGAGATCATCCAGGAGCCCGGAGGAGAGATCGTTTGGAGGCACTTCTGCAACTTCTTGGGACTGCCCAAGGAGGTCTTCACCAAGCCTTTAAATCCCTTAGAAGAATTTTTGAAAGGCAAGTGACCTACCCTTGATGTCCCCTTATGAGTCTAGGATGGTTTTGTGATTTTTATGGATTTTTCCTCGAGTCCTAAACCCTCCAATTCACCCAAGATTCAGAGCTCGGGTCTGTGTTTCTGCACAGACCTGGTTAGACGGCAAGGTCCCTGGACGTCCAGATCATCCTTGGCATCCATCGACCATGCCGCTGACCCTGAGTCAGCGGCAAGAGACCGCCGTCTAGTTCTTCTGGACAGAACAGTGAGCTGTTCTGTCCCTTTTATACATTAATTTCGGTATGTTTTACGTGATGAGGATATATGGTAGACCTTATACTCTATGTATTTGTGTTTTGTGGTGTGTGGATGAATGGTGTGTGTTGGTGGATGTGGGAAATGGTGTTTCTTAAACTTGTGAGCATGAAGTGTTGATTTTACAAATTTAGTTTTTCCTGATTAGAATGTGTATGAATGCCATGGTTTTAGCCTAATCATGAAGATCAGTGGTTAGCATATGTTTTGCAAATTTTGGTAATTTATCCATGCTTGTGTAATTTGCGAATATATTTGGTTCGGTAAAATAAAAGCACACAAGAATGATTTGTAGGGCTCAATCCATAGATGTATGAATTAGGGAAATTTTATATTCTCAGTTCATGCATATGTGTTTAGCTTATGTATAAACAGAAGGTGGTCAATTTGCAAAGTGTGTTAGACCCATGTTAATTTAAGTTGTTCATAGTATGCTAATTAGGCGTTTTTATTTTCTGTAAATTCTAATTAGCTCAGAAAATCAGAAAAATTGAGGGTATCATCTAGAACCCGAAAACAACATGTGGTTAAAATTTCGGATCATTTGGATCAGTAAATAAAATTTGTGTTTTCTTGTGAAATGTGATAATTCGTGCATATGATCGTAGTGTGATTAGATTTTGTTTAAACCCAGCATGATTAGTGTGTTTACTGTGTATTAAACCTTGAAGTTTTGTAGTACCATGTTAGGAAAACAGAGGTATTCATGTGAGTGAGAAAAATGAGATGAAGTGTCATGTGTAAAACCAAGTGTAAAAACGGTAAAAATGTAAATGTGTAACTGTGCCAATGTGACACTGCTTCCGTAGAGGGCAGTGGAGCTGTATCAGGTAAAAGTCCCCCTGAGAAAGTTCATTGTGTTAAGTGACCCTAAGGGCATTAGGAGGAAATCCTGGAGGTGGACAAGTACACTGGTTAGGGTGGAGACTTGTTCTCCCGGTCTGCGCAGTCCAAGAGTCGCCATTGGAATGCCTAGATGGCGTCTATGTGTAATGTGATGTGTATATGTCCTTCTTGGTGGTTTGGACTATGTGTCACGGCACCTAAATATGTGTAAAGTGTAATGTGAAATGTGTATGTGACCATGTGTAAATGTGTAAGTGACATGTGAATGTGTATGTGTAAAGTGTAACCACGTGAAAAGAGGAAATTTGTGTAAAGAAAATGTGAAATTCTCGATGTGTAAATGTGTTACTGAAACCATGTGAATTCATAAAATGCATGTTATTATTCTCATGTTATGTGTACAAAGTGATTAGAATCCATGGTAGGACAACAAATGAATATGTGTGCAAAATGGCATGATGATTGTTCATATGTGAGGTTTTAAGCAACGTTGTAGCTCTCATGTATAGATTTATAGTCATTGAACATGTGAAATCAGCAACCTAAAGCATGTGAAAAAGTTATGTACACTTAAGAATATGTGGAATCCATGCAAATTGTGTTCCCCTCTCATGCATGTAAATTGCCCATATTGATAGCTCTCATGTTTGATTCTGTAAAAGATTAAAGTTCATGAGTAAATTGAATAGAGACCATGTGATAGGTGGATTTTATTTTAAAAATCTGAAAGCATGAGTTATGTATAAAATTGTAGAATGTTCATGATAGGTCGAAAACTTGAAATGACTAGCATGCTATGCGTTGCTAATTGTACTGTGCATGTAGAAACCACTAGGACTTCTAAGTGTACATCATGAGTAGTGTTGCTTGCTGAGTCCTTGGACTCACTCCTTGCTTCGGCGTACAGGTATAGTTGGTGACACGACACCGCTTGAGGAGACGGTGGAGACGGACTCCGAGCGCGGAGACTAGCTAGTTGTTAGAGCTTCTTTGTGATTTGTGTACTTCAGTACGTATTTGGAACATTGTATTAGAATTATCATGAAAGGAATGTATTATGTGGACATTTTGTAATTCTATTTCAGCAATTTAAATTATGTGAGCTCTTAGTTCCTCATTGTTAATTGCGAAAATTCATGTATGGTTAATGTGGATGATGAATGAATGGAGATAGTTCTCTTTTACTTCCGCTACTCTGTTGTATATTCGCGTGTATCTCAGCTGTATGTATCGTTTGGTAAACGTCCCACTGTGGCAGCACTTGCTATACCGACATGGGTTGGTATACCGTACCGGTATAATGAGGGCCGTCACAATAGGTGAGTATTTCTATCCCTATCCCTTGCATTACTATATGTTAGCTTACTTATTATATCATTTTAAGGAACGGCTGGTTCTCGATGTGCTCTGGGATTTGAGTTCCTCTTCACCAAAAAAGTGATGATCCAGGTGCACATCGTTAATCGTTGGATAGGCCGTTAAGTTGGATAGGTTTGGGGATGATGGACTTTGTCTTGCACAACGGTTGTAGGAAGATTCTTGACCCATTCTTGTTCAGCTTCACAAATTATCCTTAGTCTATTATCTATTTTCTCTTTCTTTGCATTTGATTTTATGATTTCTCTTTCATTTAGCCCAGCATGCATCATGTAGATCTTTGAGCTATCATGACTCATCCTTGGCTGACAACGAGTTCTTGATGAATGCCCAACTATTTTTCATGATCAGAACAAGACATTCCATTCCACTTCGAATCAGAAAGTTTGCTTCCGAGTGAGTTGCTCTTGCCAGATTGTCAACTATTTCCCTATCTTGATTTTTCTATCCAATTTTCATCCAAATTCCTTTTGATCCATTTTGGTTGCAAACCGCTCCCAGGTTTGAGTCAATGTTACCTTCCTGGCATGCACATGTCCCTCCAAGACGAAACTTGCAAGCCAATCGGCTAGGGTACCTCTCAATCGAGGGGTTGATCATCCGTTTAATTTTTTTTCCTTCTCATCCAGACTTGTGTCATCATTGCTTCCTACCTTGAGTAGCTAACTTGGGCTTTGTGAGTTTTTGTGAGTAGCTAACTCATCCAGACTTGTGTATCTAACTCAACATTAGAGAAAACTTGTGTAGCGCTAGTGTGGGTAGTCCAAGAACCAGCAGAGGTTTGTGACACTGCTGTATGGAAGGTCTGAAGGGTGATGTTTTATTTTCCCTATTTTTTTAATATCTTTTTATTACATGATATTATTACATTTCTTTTGTCTTTCTTACCCTCTTCATGTCTCCAATGTTGAACTCATCGTTGCTTTTTCTTACCCTCTTCATTTCTCGTCCTCCAAAACAATAACATTTTCATTTGGTAGACGGCATTGAAAATTGTGTTATATGTTGCAAGTAAGAAGAACATCATTTTTCCAAGCCAGTGACCAATATGTGAATGATCAGAAGGCACCACTAAAATACTAAGACTCTTGAGAAAGTGCAAACCTCAGTGAGGTTATGGGGTAACACATCAAACACATGAATATTAACACATGTCCTTTCTTTTCAAAAGGCCAATTTGACTTAACGTCTATATGCTGTACTTTGTAGCTAAAGGGATAAGGATAAGTGAAGCATAGAGATAGATCTTAGCAAGATGGTAACGAGCAAGAACAATATAGCATGTAACAAGATTGGCCATTTCACTAGAAAGCAGCCAAGCATGCACGAGCAAGAACTTTTAACATGTAATAGTAATCAGACACGAAGCCACTAATGTGCACTAAGGATCTTTGCTACCTTGGAATGCACACTACGACACATGCGTGTGGTTTATGTATCTAGCATTCAACATGCAAGTACTCCCAGCGCAAATGCAACGCCAGTAATCATTATACCCCATGGTTAATAGTATATTTATGACTCTCTGTCATTGGGGCTAGATTGGAACCCTTGGACACTCACCGTGCCCGATCCGCATCTCACTTAATTTCAAATGTAGATACCCACAGTCATTCATGGCGAGTAACAAGAGTTCAATAATGTCATGATATTTGAGGTGATAGTTCAAGAGTTCAATCCGGCAGCATAATGGTTTATTTTCAATTTAGTCCAAACACTTAATAATATTTTGGTCTTATGTTCAATAGAGGTGTACTCCAGAGTCAAGATGAGAAGAGAAATAACTCGTCAAGAATATCAAGAGAAGAGAGTTACGTGCACACTAACTTCTGGGTACTTCAATGGTACAACCTGCTCATCGACTATGTGGGAATCCATGGTCAGAGGAGACTTATGGAGGCCTTGGTCAAGGGGTCACTATTTGGCAGAAGGAATATCCGATGGAGAGTTCACCACCAGCCAATAAGGGCTTTCCTATTGTGCTAGAGTGTATGCGCATGCTGCGCGTGAGAATCGCTCAAGTGCGTGTGTGAATCTGATTATGGAAACTCCAGTTAGAGAAACTTCGTTTATGGAAACTTCATGCTTGGCAAGTATCATGAGTGCTAAATTAGGAAACACTAATCATGCATGACCAATTTTTGCAAGTATCATTGTATGTTTAGCAAGTTCGGTAACAAGGCAAGAATGTGAATAATCGACAAGTAGAGAACATGGTCATTAACTCAAGATCAATTAAACATCATGTGAACATGTTTTAAACTTTTATGTGTTGATAAATGCATGTATACAGTAATTATCTTCGCACAGGAGAAAACAGGACACAAAAACGACATCAAACGGGCCAAACAAGGTTGATCTTCCCTTTGTGTTCAGAAGGCGACAAGCTCACTGTCGCCTTCAAGAAGGTGACCAGAAGGCTGTCGGCTTCTGATCCGTGAAGGAGACAGTCTTCCTTTGACCTTCTAAAGACGAAAGGTCGACTCGTCATCTTTCTGTTTCCAGTGCAGGGGTGCTTTATTTGGGGTTTTCCTAGTCTGATTCAAACCAGGTATGACCTATGGGTTCTAAAAATCATAACTAATGCTAGGGTGATCCAAATCAGATAAACCACCTCTATTAGTTAGAGTACTTCCAATACTTTGTATAGTAACAAATAATCAAGAAACAAAGGTCGTTTGACTGGGTAATAAGACATATTATGACTGTCTACGTGAATCTGACACAGTGCTCATGTTCGGGATAATACTCTTAGTAAGATCAATGAAATTTGAGAAACCAGTGCCAAATGAAAGTAGACTCATAGGGTAACAAGTTCTCTGTTGAACATTCGGTCTAAAAACGACTCCACAGAAAGGTATAGATCTCGTAAGACAAGTCAGGGTTAAATCAGGATAGTACAATGTTAAGATCATGCAAGATTTAATTCGTGAAACTCTCAAGATAAAAATTTGGGAAAATAGTAAGAACATGATCTATACATATGTATGTAATCATGAATGAGTTTAATTAGATTTTGGCATGGAGATGACCTACCTTTTGGATCGAATAAGACTCGTCCTCTAGAAAACCCTAGGTCTGTTCGCCTGGGAGAGAACGCCTAATGCTCTCGATCTACTGGATAAAAATTGGGTAAAATAGTTCCATAAGAAACTAGACTTGAAGATATTTCTAGGGGTATATGCCTTGCATGGTTTGGTCGAGGTTTGACTAACCTTCGGTAATGATCTTGAAGGGGCTCAAGTGAAGGTCACAGATGGAGAAGAGCACGAGTTGCTTCTTCTCAAGCCTTCCTCCTTGCGTCTCCCAGCCTCCAAAGCCTCCAAGCACGACTTCAGCAACCCTAGGGGTCGTCCCATGGGAGAGAGGGGGCTTATTTAAAGGAGTATGGCCCTTTACTTGCCTAATTTGAATTAGGAAACCTTTGGGTGCAAAATTGGGTGTGTCCTTCCATGGAGGATTTCTCTCCCCAATTCGTGTTGGAAAGAATATGGCAACCTCCTTTAGGTGGTAACCATGAATTTGGGCTTGATTTTAAGTCCAATGGTGGTCTATTGGATGAGAAGTTACCCTAACATGGTCCATTAGTGAATAATTCCGAATTTCAGGTTATTTTCTTAGCATGAACTATTTTGTGGCCTAAAAGTCTTCTTTCGGTCTAGTTATTCCATTGGGTTGTCAATACCCATTGTTTAAAGTCCATTTATGATTTTTATTTTATTTTTGGACTCACTTTAGTGCCGGTAATAGTAATTATCTGACTTATTCCCTAATTACAATAATAAGTCATAAAACGCTTTAAACTCGGCTAATTCGATTTTTCATCACACGAATTCCTTTGTGGGTCACTAGGGAGTATTGTTCAAAGTTGAAATATGATTTTATGGAAATTTCCCATGTGATTTCTTCTCCATTATGTTGGTACGTATGTTTTTACTAATTTGAGAATATTAAATTATTATTTCAAATTATTTCTGATTTTTCAATTAATGAAATTTTTGGGGTGCTACAACAGCGGAGTCTAATCAACACCACACCTGCAGATCACACAACTGCAGGTCCATGTCTGGCACCTTTAGAGACTCTGGCCTTAGCTCTTTAAAGTGAGGCACTGGAAAAACAAGACTCGCAGGGGCCCAATATGTGTACTAGTGTTTGAACCCCCAACCACGAGCGTTCTACAAGCGACCGAACACTAACCACAACTCACAAGTCACTATCCCACTGTCGTCTTTCCCTCAACCGGACATACAACTCAAACATAGGAGTGAGGGTGTTCAGGAAGACGACACAGACCTCTACGGTACACACAGTACTGGGACAAACCCCGAGCACAACAAACCACAATGTGCTTGGCTCACACAGAACTTGGGGTACCCAAGTGAAGATGCAATCCAGAATAGGGGTCGGACCACCAAACGTGGCAAACATACAAATCACGCCGATCACATAACATAACCATAAAACTTATATCCATAAACCATAATCAATTATACACTAAATATGCTTGTCATTGGTCAATACATGACCTCCATAGCAGCACACCGACAAACCATACTTATGAATCACTTAACCTTTATGACATAATTAAGATGATTAACATGATCATAATTATCATAACTCACTAACCAACTACACCATTAAACCTATAGCATGCTTAGCTAACCTTAACCAACTTAAAACACCACCAAACATACCATAACACCAAGGCTAAGCCCACACAGGGCCATCACTGCCCAACCTGCACAGCACAGACATCGGAAGCTAAAATGCGACGGACACAGACGTCGCCTTTAAATTGCGACGACCCCACCGGTCGCACCAACAAGTTGACCGTGACAGGGTCCAAAGTAGCAACAAAAACACGACGTTCTGACATGTCGCCTTCAATCCAAACGATATAATACTTAACGTCGAAGTGTAAATCGTGACGGTCCACATTATTGCATTTACACCAATCGGTAACAACCAAAGAGAAACACGATGGACTATCCCGTCGCATTTTCACCAAAACGCGATGGTTCAAACCGCCGTCTTATCAGGCGGACGGCTGAACCTCTCCTTCCTTCATGAAACCACTCCAAACCACATCTATGCTAACATTTAAATCCTTACATGAAAACCACACCATCACACACCACAATAGCATGCTTTACAAACTCTAAAGCATTTAAATCAAATGAAACCATAAAAGAAGTCTCCCTACCAACTTGAAGAACCCACAGAACATGAGAAACGCGGCACCGCCGACAGGTCCACACTCCGGATGTCCTCCTCACGTGAAAACTGTGCTAAACAAGCCACCAAGAAGCCAAAAACTCTAGAAAAACACCACATGAGCTCTGCAGCTTCTCCCTTCCCGTCGGACAGAGCCACCTCTACTCTGTCTGGCACGAAACACTGCTTAAAACCTTAGTCAAAGTCACGATGGAGGCAGCTGTTGCGTTTAACGCTCAAACAAAACCTGTGACAAAAAGACGGTTCCTAAAACACGACATATGCAACCGTTGCGTATCAAATCCCAATGCCCCATCTAGATGCATTTCAGAACAATGCCACAGCCAATCCGAAAGTCGATATGAAGAACGCGACCACTGAAGCCGTTGCATATCAAAACGCGACGACATACCCCGTCGCCTTCTTCACCAGAACACCAATGGGTCATATGGGTTCAGATTTCCAACCCATAACACCCCCGCAAGGCACGAAGGCCACAAGCAAGGCTCAATGACCCCACATTGGCCATGAACACCGTGCCAGAACCATTAAACCCGAATCCGAACAGTCGTGACATTACATTACAACCACCAAAAAAGAAATGTCATCCTCGACATTTAGAATGAAACCACAACAGGTCAGACTACCACCTAAAAAGAAATAAAGCCATTTACAAAACAAGGAGGATACATGTCATGCCCCGACGTGGAATATCGGGTTATGAGCAGTTAATATAATGCAAATATAGAGCGATATAAACATCAAACCACTCCACAGTTTTAAATAGTATAAAACCAACTATATTTCCTCATTCCTTCCACCGTGTCTGTTACATTTACTAGTTCAGAGTCTTAACTATGGGCCCAAAGAACTTCTTCATACTTAAATAAAAACAACTAACTAAACTAAACTAGACTCTAACAGTCTAGACGACACTGGCGTCGCTCTTGATTCTGCTCATCCCCATCCTCTTGTGTATGGTCTTCATCATCATTATATTCACTTGAAGACAAAATAACAATTTCACAGGATGAGTGATAATACTCAGTAGGACTTAATATCTTGTAAAACAAGCATGCTTTAAGTGATTAATATCTTGGATAGTAGGATAACTAGAGAGAACGTTCAAGAGAGTCATAGCACACGATAACAAGGGCCAATAGTACTTTTAAAAAAAAAAGAATATAGCACATCTAGCACGTTGAAGGATTGGCCATATCACGAGATATCATGTCATGATAGCACACTAGTCAAGATAGCACTTTTGATTGTCTTTAGATCATCGAGATAACTGGCACTTGAGTGTAATGCCAAACACTCTGGTCAATTAACTCCCACGGGTACTAGCACTTTTGGGCGCACCTCCTAGGACCAGATTGGGCCTCTTATAATATTGCCAAGCATTAGTCATGTTTATTATCTTTAGACAATTAGTCAATAGCCAATATAATATCAAGGATAGATGAGAGTAAATAAAAATAGATGAGAGCGTAAAGAAAAACTTGAATAGATGAGTTCTTAAAGAGATCTAAATAGAAACAACAAGTTGGGCATGTAAAACGACAAGTAATACCATTGATAGTATCTGTTTCACAGCAGAGTCGGTACTGGCAGAAAATTTGGATTCCTTTTTTTTGTGGTTGGTGTGTGCATGTGAGGAAGAATCCAAGACAGTGGAATAAATCGTGCACATCTTCCATGGATAGAGCATTAGCATACTTTATATTACCTGATATTGTTACAGTCTTTACAGGAACTTAAAGACAGACTCATCACGATATCAAGTAAGACAGTTCAAAAATCTGGGTTTAAGGCTAGAGGAAACACTTAGGTCTCGATGTATATGACATGTAACTTATGGAAACAGCTAAACAACTCCTAACAAGGTATACTCAAAAGAAATCAAGGTCTTGACAAGAATTTCATGAAGAACAAGAGCAACCAAAAGGTCACGGGTATGTCAAGTAATAGAACCTTGAACATGAAAATCTCACAACTTGAGAGATAAAATCTGGGACAAACATGGGCTTTAGCTATTGGTTTCCTGAATGTCTATGAACGAGATTATTTAGGTTTGTGCTTGAGAGATTGCCTACCTTTAGATGTTCCTAAGAAAATCTTCTACACGAAGAACCAGAACGGGGTCTGGGGAAGAAAGCTCCGATTGGGCGATCTCCTCCTTCTCTGGTGCTCTAGGTATGCTTCCACAAGTCTTTTAGCAAGTTGGTAGCTCGCCTCCAGGGGCTTATGATGAGTATCTATAGATTTAGAGTTGTCAAGAGTCCTATTGTAACTAGAAAGTGGAGTTGCAGTTTTAACTTGATCTCTTCCGTGCCTGGAGGATTCTCGTCCCAATAGGAGTGGGAAACCTTTAGAAACTCTCTCTCGATGGGTACAAATTTGAATTAATATGGGAGTCTATTGATGGTTAAATATTTGGGTTTGCAGTTGTCTAACTCTTGGTAGGTGTCCTATTTGGTTCCAGAACTTCCATAGGAATCATTTCCGTAATAGGTCTTCCTATTTGGTTTAGTTCTAGGGATCAGGTTTAGAATCCACTATTGGATTTAGTCACGTGTCTATGGTCCGAAATTTTCCTTCTTCTTTTTTTTATCGAATATATAGTTGACACGTGTTTTATAGTTTGAAAGATAACTGGAAACTTTGTCATATACGAAGTCATACACGATTTAGTTGTGGACAGTCGAAGCTAACTTCGTCGTATCCGAAGTCTACTTTGTTTTAGTCTTGATTAGTCGAAGCTTAACTTCGTCATATCCGAAGTCCACTTCGTTTTAGTCTTGATTAGTTGAAGCTTAACTTCATCATATACGAAGCTAACTTCGTCATATCCAAATTCCACTTCGTCATATACGAAGTCTACTTTATTTTGGTCTTGATCAGTCGAAGCTTAACTTCATCATATACAAAGCTAACTTTATTATATCTGAAGTCCACTTCGTCATATACAAAGTCGACTTTGTTTTGGTCTTAAACAGTGAAAGCTTAACTTCGTTATATATGATTCTAACTTTGTCATATCCGATGTCCACTTCGTCATATACGAAGTCTACTTCGTTTTTGTCGTAATCATCGAAGCTTAACTTCGTCATATATGAAACTAACTTCGCCATATCCAAAGTCCAACTTCGGCTGACAATGTTATATCTGGGCGAGTCAATTTGATACATCAATTGCCCCAAACATCGATTACTGTTCAACATCGATTATTAACTAACATCGATTACCTTGAACATTGATTACCTTGAACATCGATTACATTGGACATCGATTACTGATCAACCCATAACGATTATTGACTATTTTATCCATTGTTCTGTCGTTTAGTGTGCATTTAATCAGACCTCTTCACAAACTTATTATTATTTTTATTATTCCTATTTATTTAGATTTTAAAATTTCCAGGTTGTTACAATACACTTCATGGATTCAAACTATTTTTCAGACTTTCTGTTTTGCCTACTTTGATCAATCAATTACTGTGCTCTTTCTATTTCACTTTCTTTTCTAGCTCAATCAATACTATCCTACTATAGGCGTTTTATCTCCTTGGACTCAACCTGCTTCCACATTTTCTTAGTTGCATTTGCAACATCATTTTATGTGCCATTTTGCTTACTAAAAATCTGTTATCATAAATCGTTGCCGCTGACCTTTCTGCCATATCAAACCATCTTCTAATATGAACAATCCTTTAATACTAACTTGTCTTTAACTATAACTATGCCTCAATTTCATTCATGTTTTCGACTGCCAATCTGCTTTCTGCTTCAACAATTGCTTGCACATTTCTGCTATTCACTTTATCTGTTGGTGCCACTGCTTCATGTCTGCACTCATTTATTGTTTTATTCTGCCAATTACTAAGTACCTGTACAAGAATACTTTCTGCTTTGACCTGCTGTCCATTACCTGATTTCATCCACTTTCTTACTTTGTAAACCAATAATATCTGATGCAATACTCTGAAACTCTACTTTTCCAATTATTCCATTTATTTATGCTACTTGTTATGTTTTCACTGCACACACTCAGATACTTGTCAAATACTCTACAAATTACCATTTTGACTGTAGCTGAACCCAAATCTGATTTACAACAATCATCTTATTCAATTACCACCGAAGGAAATATCTAAAATTTCAAACTGTTCTCTTTGCCATACTAATATTATCATATTCTGCTCTTTTCTGTTCACTGAAAATTGCAATCTAGTTCACTTACCAAATAACCCATTCGCACTGTTGTACCATGGTTCTCTCTTATTTAAAAATAAAATTGCTCTTTCAATTTTGCTTATGCTTTGCCACTAACTTTATTCAATTCTTTCAATTAACTGCTAATCGGCCCAAAAGTCTTCTCTATTTAACTATTTAAGTCTTTCCATCTGCATTCCACAACTCGCTAACCTTAGAAGTTTCAAATTGTACACATTACTTATTCTTTATATTTTACTCTACCATAACCACATCTATTCTTTATTATTTAACCAAACTATTTTTGTTACCACAACACATTCTGACAAACATTCTATAAAAGAATACCTCTGCTCAACTAAATTCCTTCCTCTGCACTATTCCATTACCTGTTACTATACATCACTTTAATCATCTGACTATACAATCTACTGATATGCTATACTCATTTCTTCTTCTAATCAATAATACTTAACTTTAAATTTACTGCCACGGTATTAATGCATTACCATGATCTGTCCTTTCTGATTCCTCTGTCCACACTGTTGCTTTACAATATCTGTATCTGCTCTTATTGTACTCTACTGTTACATCTCTATTTCTATTTACTGGACCCATTACTATCATAACCCCATTACTGACACTGAAAATCCTATAGTTTAAATATAAATCTTACCAGAAACTTAATCCCATTATTATTATCACATCTGTTTCTTTACAAATCTTTATCTGCTAACACTAATATTCTGCATTCCTCTCCTTCATGAATCAGTCTTCTTCTATCTCCTTCCATTCCATTCTCTATACTAACAATCTTAATTCTAATTTTCCCAAAATTGAAATAGCTTTCATGGCACCTGATCTGATCTTGCTAAATCTATGGGTTTTATTCCAAATAACACTAATTCCAATTACCTGACTTTCTACCATTACTCTACGTCAACTATTACATGACACTGAACATTTCCACAAAACATCACAAAATCTGCTTGTACCATTACAACAAATGACAAACACTTCTGCTAACAATAACAATATGCCATTTAGAACTACCAAATGCTTACCCACTACTGATCCTAACTAATCTTAGAAATCTGTTCCAGCTCAACAACCTGTTCATTTGCTCTTTCCTTAATCAACCATTATCATTTCTGCACTTTTCACAGCCCTGAATCAACTCTTCTAGTATTGACAAACATTTCTAATTACAAGACACACTTAATCCTACTGCCACAAGTCATTGCTCTTTTATTAAAACCTTATTTGAAACTGACCTGAATCATTCAATCATCTAAAATCTTCCACATCATTGATCTCATTATCATCTGAGCTATTTCTTAACACCCACTGACACAAGTCACAAACATAACACTTACCTTCATCAAATTTTTCAATCCTTTATAGTTGACAATCTCTAACACAACATTGTTCCATCCTGACACACTATCTTCACTGTAACTCTATCACACTGTTACCTCCATAATAAATCTTGTTTACACTTATATACTTTCACTACCATATATCTATCTCTGCTGATTCTCTATTTTACTAAAACACTTTCATTGCACTGTATCATATCCTTCTCAGAAAACAACTGTACCACTACTGAATAACACAACTAAACTTACCAATTCTTTTTCAATTTTCACTGCTTACCAAATCAATACACAACAGTTCACATTTGCACATACTTCCACTAATCTTCATATCAAACTTTTTGACATAGCTACCTCTTTTAACAACCTTGTTCTCAAACTCACTGTTACAGCTGTCACTCTTCTGATCAACTGTGCATAGCCTAAAAGTCAATTCTATTCATACAATCTTCTCAATTTCTCGAAACACTGGTCATTCTACCCTCTGACTAATATCCAACATTTATTAATACTAACAACAAACACTCCAAAAATTTCTACTATAATTCCTTCAATCTCTTTAACTGAGAATCTTCAAACAACTACAACTTTCTGTAACAAACTAACATACTGATATAACCATATAAGATGGACCACTATTAATTATATAAACTGTTCCACCACTAATCACACCAATTCTCAACAAACCACCATCAACTGCCAACCTCACAAACATGTACACATATTTACACACCGAAAACATGTGTGAAAACCACGTAAAACCTCAAACTTAGTACCAGTAGTGGACATTAAACCATGCCTTGGGACATTGTAACCTTAATGTCTTTTCATATTCTCACTGGACCATGCTTTGCTACCAACTATAGCTACTCTAGATATTTATACCCAATAAGGCTCCATATCCAAGTCCGCCTCCCGCGATCGGACCGAAGTCTTGCAAGGGATAGTACACAAGTGTCCAAAAGAATATAAAAGACAACCACAAGAGCATAATATGCAAGAAAGTACATACATTTATACTCATTTTCACAAATTACATTGTCCCAATATTACATGTCCAAGAGAAAAGTACAACTACCTGGGGCATATCTCGAGGGAGCAAAGCTCACACAACTACAACGACGACTCAACTACTGGTGGTACAAGTCTGCTACAACGCTGCCGCACGTCAAATTCACAGCAAACCCTGAAAAGAACTGTAAGGGAGTGAGCCTGAAGAAGTCACAAGCTCAACAGGGACCTCCTAAAAACAACCGCAAACCAACTGCACAACACAGTATCGAGACCTTAACCACTAAGGGTCTCACTGGCAGTACCAACAGAAGAACATATGTAGTTAAAACTTGCTAGAAATAAGCATAACACATCAACTAACACACCACACCGGAAAGTAACGAAAACAATAGGACTAGTGCAGAGGCACCAGTCCCCCACAGTAACGAATGAGTGAACTAAAGGCCACACAGGCCAGCCACTAACAAAGGGTAATGGGACTAACACCAAGGGTCAGTCCACCACAATACCCACGGTAACAAACACTTTAGAGAACTACCCATACAAGGGTACAAACACCTCAAGTGGAAGGTCACACAACATGACTCCCATAGAAACCAATCCACCTTAACACCTAAAAAGGCTAACACACCGCGTGCTAAAATAGCCAACAACTCATACAGGGTATAGGTACCTAAAACCACAAGGTACCACCACTAAACCACACACTCAACTATGCCATTAACGATGGCACACCACAAATGAATAGAAACCACAACCAGTAAGTTACTACTCACAGCCACAACCGGTTCATGACGCCAGTCCCCAACCCAGACAACACAACATAAGAACTACTTCTCAGTCTCACAGTTAAGGACGAAAGGTCCAACTGCGGCTACACAACCACACAGTAAGGAGAAAGAATAGTGGAGTTCAACCAACACCACACCTACAGACCACACAACTGTAGGCCCATGTCTGGCACCTTTACAGACTCTGGCATGAGCTCTCTAAAGTGAGGCACTGGAAAAAAAAGGACTACCTGAGGCTCAGTACGTGTACTGGTGTCCGTACCCCCAACCACGAGTGAGCTACAAGCGACTGAAAAACCATAACTCACAAGTCATTGTCCCACTTTCATCTTTCCCTCAGTCAGACGTACAACTCAAACACAAGAGTGAGGGTGTCCAGGAAGACAACACAGACCTCTACGGTACACATAGTACTCGGACAAACCCCGAGCACAACAAACCACAATGTGCTTGGCTCACATAGAACTTGGGGTACCCGACTGAAGAGGCATTCCGGAATAGGCACCGGACCACCAAACTCGGCAAACACACAAATCACGCTGATCACATAACATAACCATAAAACTTATATTCATAAACCATAATCAATTATACACTAAATATGCTTATCATTGGTCAATACATGACCTCCGTAGCAGCACACCCACAAACCATATTTATGAATCACTCACCATTATGACATAATTAACATGATTAACATGATCATAATTATCATAACTTACTAACCAACTGTTGGATCGAGATGGCACTAATGATGTCCTAGAGGGGGGTGAATAGGACTTCTTGCACTTTAAACTACTTATCTGAAAGTAGACAACACTAAATAAAATTGTTAGTGTTTAGTGTAGTGTGTGAAACAAGTGTAAGTTGGCGGAAACAATCACACAGATGCACAAGAAATTTTATCCTAGTTTGGCCCTTCCCACATGGAAGTCCTACGTCTAGTCCCCAAGCAAACCACTTGAGATTTCACTAATTGCCAAGAATACTTGGCCTTCTCTCAACCCTGAGAGGTATTACAAGCCCACTTGCTCCCAAGCAAGTCTTCCCTTAACAGGGGTACAAAGACTACCTTCAAAAAGTCTTCCCTTCACAAGAGGGGCACTGCAGGAAACAATCCTTCTGCTTGTTATACAGACAGAAATGACAGAAATGAAGGACTAGTATGCCTGCTCACAAGAATGAGCAAGCACAAGGAATTTAGAAAGGATTACAAATGGAAATTTCAGCTCTACTTTTTCTGAATCTAACAAGGGTGGACTGAAGAAATGATCTAGTTACAAAGATGCCACCCAACAAAAATAAGACTTTTAAGAAATGGAGAGCCTAGAAGTTTTTGGACTGAGGATGCAGCTCTCTATCTTTCAATTTAGTAGATGGCTTGTGAAGACTCTTGCTAGGAGAATGCAAATGTGAGTTGAGTGTGTTGCTAATTGGTCTGACTGTCTAAGTGTATGTCTGTTTAAAAACTTCGCTTCTATATATGCTTCAGAATTCTTTCAGTTTTCATTTCAAACTATCCATTGAAGATCTAGCTGTTTGAAGAGTGTCCTTTGATCCTTTGGATGTAGATGCTGTTAAGATTTGTTATCCAACAGTCCTTCACCTTTTTGGCTTTCCAACGGCTTCAGACTATGTTTGTAGCTTCACAGCTTGAAAGACAGTCTTCATTTAATGTTCTGTGAAACTCCATGCTGAAAACATGCTTCATAAATGTTCTGCAACAAAGGACAAGACAAAAGAAAAGATACCTTCATACTTTCTGAGGTAGGTGATAGACAGATGTTCAGTGCAATAAAAGGCAGACAGATAGTTGCATCAGAAAGTAAGGTGAGGTTTTGACAGTGGTAGGTGAGCCTCTGTCAGATACCCCATGCGGCTGATAGAATTTACTGCAAGACAACTGCAGAATAAAGAAGAATTGAACTTCTGACAAAAAGCAAGAGACCAATTTGTATAAATATTTCAGATCTTTTCAAAGATAATTTTTTGTGGTCATTTTGAATATAATATATCCTACCTGACAAAATATTTAAAATGACCATAATAAACAAAGTATTATTCTGTAGATATGCAAGTATAATATTGTAACACCTAAAAATAATATTTATCGAAAATTGAGAAAAAGATGATGATTTTTTATTGTTAAACATAATCACTTTCATGAGATATAATTATATTTAATTTGGATTTTTTAATATTATTAAATAATTCCAGTGTTGTCTTCAGAGGTGCACACTCCGATAGGGCGTCACCAGAATTCGGTAACGGAATTGAAATCCGAAAACACCATAATTTTCAGAAAAAATGTGCTGGTTCTAGAAACGTAAATGTTATGAATTATTGACGCACAAATATTAAGATTAAGTCGACACACTAATTTTTGGGGTAATTTTTACTAGATCATAAATAAATTCAAAAAATTAAACTAAAATCACCATAATATGTAAAACCTTTCAATTAGTTTATGTTTGAAATTTCAACTTGATTGGACATCAATTGAATACAAAAATATAAGGACAAAGGGGCTAGATGAATTATCTCCCTGTTTACGTAACCCATTGTTTTGAATATTTGCTTACGTAGTCTTGGCTATGTAAGACCCTATTTCACTTGGTGTAAGTTGTTTACACGTATCATAATATGTGTGAGAGGGGTAAAACCTCATGGTAACGTGGTTGTGCTATAAGAAAAAGGAAGTTTTATGGCAATAGGTGTATGACTACGTGCCACACATGCACAGAACATGCACATCTACTTATACCCTTCTTTGCACACACTCGTGAAAGTTTACCCACTTGTTCCTTCCACACTGTTGCTACTACTCCTACTGTAGCTGCTGCTGCTGCTCCTGTTGTAGCTATTGTTGCTGCTCCTGCTGTAGCTGCTGTTGTTGCGACTCCTGCTACTGCTCCTACTGTAATGCTACTGCTACGACTTCTCTTGTTGCTACTGCTACAACTGCTGCTGCAACTACTGGTTCCTTTGTTGAGGAGAAGAGAAGGAACTTCATATTTTCTTGAGTCAAGTAGGATCTCCCTTCTTCTTGTCTCCTTCTTCTGTTAGAACCTTGAGTTTAAGCGTCTACCATGACATTACCTTGACTTGTGTTTAGTAAAACCATTAGGAATGTCTTTCTTTTCCATTGTGATCATGTTTCCTTTGGTTGATGTTCATGTACACTTGGTGTGAACTTTCTACTAGATGCAAGGAAGATTCTATTAGAAGAGTTATATATACAAAACCTTCCTTTCATAAGTTCTTCATGCCACCCATGCTGTAAAGATTTTTTTCCTATTGTTCTATCCTTTTTCTCATGTAGGATGTATTAAGAAATGTATTTAAGATCCACAGAGCGTTGTTTGATCCTTCATGAAATAGTAAAACTCTTAGAAGAGTCTCTAAGTTGATTTTAAAACCATTCCAGAAAGAATACCTGCAGCTGTCGACTGACAGAACCTAGCTGTCGACAGGTACCTTGCTTCCAGAACCCAGAATTCCAGAAACAACAGTGGATGTCGATAGACAGAACCCATCTGTCGACAACCATTGTCGACAACTACTAGTAGCTGTCAACAGCTAAAGGCCAGGTTCCAGAATACAGTTCTAGATGGACCTGTAGCTGTCGACAGCCAACCAGTGGTTGTCGACAACACCAGTCTGTGATTTTAACATGAACCATTCTTTTCCAATCAGAGGTGACACACTGTTGTATTGTCCAAACAAGTTGTTTTCCTCATTTTCTTGGATTTTAAATATTATACCACTGAGATGATCATTAATCATCATCTACATCCACTATGGATTATTCTTGGACATTTCAAGTATGATTGTTTCCTACATGGCTACATCTTCATGAAATCATTAGCATTGACTCCTAAACCCGTTACATGTGAGATTTTGAGTACCTATATACCTTATTTGTATGTTAGCAGAAATGAAATGTGATGACAACTTTGGGTATTTGAACTTAATTGAAATAAATGCTGTGCAAATGGGGCTGATCCAATCCCGGGAGGACACCCGAATTCGTTTACTGGCCGTACGGAACGATAATGGATCTACTGAATGTTTGGCATTGCATCATATTTGCTTGGTTGGTCATCATTTTATTCAGTCATGATTTGAATATGTATTTCCTACTTGAACCAGAATGTGGTTACTATACTGATTTCTTTCATGTACAAGCTTTATTCAGTACTCTTTGTTCACGATTGTCATCTACTTATGTGAGTTTGTAATCATCCTTAATATTCAGCACTGCCACCAGTCAAGTATGTTGCTTGAACTCTTTGAATGTCATAATCTTTATGATAAGAAGGGTGAATCCTACTGGGCACAATTGCTCATTAAGTCTTACTCTTTCAGGTGAACAGGAAGAGCCTAGCTCTTAAGGGGGTGTGCTAAGCAGGACAACCAAACTCTGGAATCCGATAGATTACCTTTTGAGGACTGTAGTATAAATGGAAATGTTATTAAGTTTTCTTTTACACACTCTCCTGTGGACTTTAATGAGGAGTGCTATGTATGTAAAAATTCCAATGTAATAAAGTGAGAGGACTATGTAGTCTAAGTTTTACTTCTTAGTCCATCTTCTGTCATTTTTCAATAAATAGTTGTTTATTGGGACATGACAGATTAAACTGGTATCAGAGCTTTAGGTTCCGTAAACCTAGGAAATGACCAGTGATTGGGGTAGAAATTTGGATTTAGTTATGAAGGTAATAGAAATTGGGACATACTCCTACACATGGTACTAAACATGATATCACAATTATCAATTAACATGGATCATATAATTATGCATCTACCTTTAAAACACATTCACATGCATTTTCTCACATTATCATTCACTTTCACTACCATGATTTCACATAGTTTTCACTTTGCACATTCACGTATCACATGTCACATCACTTGCACCTTACCACGTGCACATTCACATTTCACATTACACATATTCACATATCCACTTTTACACATTGCCAAGACACAACCCAAACCACCACTAGAAAGATCACATAACACATACACATACTTAATCACCAGACAAAAGACCAAGTCTTGGTTACTGCGCAGAACCGGGGGAAGCCCTCCCCACCATTACCAGTGGAACTTGTCCACCTCCAAGATTTCACACGACACGTTGCCCGGGTATCACCTAAAACATTTGAGCTTTCCTGTAGGGGCACTACTATAGTACAGCTCCACGCAATCTATGGTGGCAGTGTCTCATTGGCACAATTTTATTTTTCAATTAGCATATTTCACACACTCATGCCACATGTTCTCTCACTTTCCATGCACATGCAACATATATCATGAAACCATTACTAATCA